>JAKRZM010001320.1:0-32525 GCA_036379175.1 Heliconius cydno galanthus
ACCATTTGGAGGCCCCCCTGGACCCGAGGCCCGGGGCGGTACGACGTTTGACGTTTCGTTCACGTGAAATTTAAACATCTTTTCGAGATGATGTTATATACATATTTTGAAGATAGTTCAACTCTCCCGGTAAGTAATCCTGCCACCCCCTGGTGACGTTTCCGTTATAATTCGAGACAGTAAGCGATCACAATATGTTTTTGGTTTAAAAGATTGGTACAATATCTTTTTATAGGAATACTTTTATCCACAGCTTTATTTATTTTGTTGGTTAAAAAATAATATATTTCTTGTACATTATTAGAATCTAACATATGATCAAAACCACTTTTTCATAAATTTTGTATTATAATTACGTTTTTGGAGGAAGTTTCCTTCAGTATCGATATTCAAAGTGTATTTAATAATTAGATGATCACTGTTCACCAGGGGCGGACTAACCCCGTGAGAGGTCGCTATCGCTATCGCTGATATTTTAATAGTTTTATGTTATAAGCGATATGTGATGCACCAGTAGGTACAGGAAACAGCGCAGCAGCAGGTAAGACACGTGCTCGTGGATTTTTCGCGGATGGCGTAATATTTTTTCCAATGACGTAGAGGACTTCCTGATGTCGTCGTTGCAGACAGGGCTGCCAAATAAATGCAATAAAAACATTTTACGAAAGTTTCAGAAAGGCTGAGACAAATGTGAAGAAACGTCCCTTTGTTCTACTTTTTTTGTCTGTAGCGCTGTTGCGTGGTCGGTGATGGAACCCAATACAACTAAATTATAGGGCCATTACGCGGCGCAGTGGCGCAGTGGCACAGCAGCTTTACTGTGAACGTCATAGTTGTGAATTTGATTCCCAGTCGTGGGAATGACTAGTCGCCATTCAGCAGGCAATGTCTCGATAATTGAGGCTCCTATTGTATGATGCAGTTAATAATTACAAATGCAGGTAAATTTATGCGAAATGCAAAGTGTATAATATTAAAACAAAAAAAATAAAAATGATATGATTACAAAATGACAAGCGCGTGATAGCCCTGTCGGCGACGGGACAGTGGGTATTTCGCGTGACCTCGGTCACGGCCAGTACCTACTACCTGCCCATCGCTTTGCGCTTATTTTGTCTGAATAAACCAAAGAAATATAATAGAAAATATCTATATCAAAATATATATATTTTCTTGATAATAAGTTTTTTAATTATCGCACACTTAGGTATTGCAATAGCTTCTGATAGCTTATCTTACATCCAAACAACACCAGAAGAGAATCCACGTCATGTACACAAGCTTATAATTACAATGTTACAAAATAAAAAACACTTTCAATTAGCGCGAGACACAAAAATGTAAAATCAACAGTTTGTTGACTTGAGAGTTAGTGAAGCATTAGACGGACTGAGCCGGGGGCGGCGCCGCCCCGCGCCCCGCCCCCCCCGGCGCCGCCCGTTGCGCGCGCGCCTCTACGAGCCTCTACGCGCTTCTACGCGAACTTACACCTGTAATTAACTTTGCGGTTAACCCGGAACAACATTCGATTGGATTTCGCTTAAAATACGAGTGATTTTACTTAAACAAACGATCAATTGCCATGAAAGTTAGGTTCCGGTAGGTCCTTGTCATCGATAATAATGGAATATCGCATGAGCTTCTTTCTCTCAAGATATCTAAATTATTGGTAAAAAAATCGAAGAATATTGTAAGTTAGTTATATTACTGTTATTTTAAAAGTACCTTATTGCGAAGTGAATAATTAAACTAAAACGTAAAATTGAAAAAGAAAACTGTACATACATTTTTAAAACATATGAAAGTCTCAATAGACTCTATCTAAGAAGGTACGCAGATAAGTCCCTTTTGTATCTATCATAAAAAAATTGTCAAAAGTAAAAATCACGTTTATATAAATAAATGAATTATTAAATCTATTTAAAAATAAAAAAAATATGTGTAGAAATATGAATATGTATTAAAATAATCATAATTTTTAACAAAAAAAACCGACTTGTTCAATATCAACCGTCCCATACTCACAACCACACAAACTGCCATCAAACTACCATTCGAGTGTATGCTTTCCATCTATTTCTCTCTCACACTTCTCTCTCTTGTACTTACTGCAAATTTAAGATGTGTTTTTCTCCTAGTTAATGAACCAAATTAAAAAAGTGTAACCGCTAACAGCCACAGAGATTTTAGTTCCAAAAAATTTAAGAATGTGGTATGAACTACAAATAAATAAATAAAAATAAAAAATAAAAATAGCTTTATTCTCATAGTTTTTTTACAAGTTGAGTTGCTGAGACTTCCCAGTAAGTAATCAAGGATACTTGTGTTGGGAATGACTCGCTTCTCCGTTTGGTACATTTAAGCTTAGAGAATAGTTAATAGATATAACAGAAAACAAATAAGGGGGCCGTAAATGTAGGCATTTGTGCCTGTGTATGAGTGGGTGTGTGCGTGCGTCAGTGCCTGTGCCTGCGTCTGTGTGTGTGTGTCTGTGGGTGTGTGCCTGTGTGTGTGCGCGCATGAGGTATGAGAGGATTGTCCGTGCATGTCCTGTTCTATATATTAATAGATTATATTTATCTGTGCATTGTGTGTAAAATAGAGAACAATATTACGAAAGTAATGTTTCAGTTTCTATATAAGAAAGTTTATCTAGCCAATTAGTCAAGATCTTCTTGCATGAGTAGTTTTTCATAGAATATATGCGAAAGAAGCGATTTATTTTATTGTATAAAGTAGACGATTGGAAACCATATTGCCAATCATTGATATTTGTATGCAAGACGGACGCTGCTCAGAATATGGCGGATATTGTGGTACCTAACGAGGGGTGACTTTCTTTACTAAAATAGCCGAGTTAGATTTCGAGATATTAAAGATATAATGATATGCAATATCTAAAACAAAACACTTCTCAGCAGAAGTATTAAGGAACACATATGGCAAGGATATTGAAGGTGAACGAGAAAATATGTAGAATGTGTCGTTGTAAGTCACTAGGCACTTAGTAGTGACGCTAGCGGTCACTTGCGGTTGACGCTCGGCCCCCGCACCAGCCCCGCTCTGAATAACAAACGTTTTTTTGATATGTATAAATAAATTTTTAATGCAAACAATATTTTTTATTTACAGACTTAAGTATGATGATAATAATTTTCTTAAAACCTTACCAGGTACAAGTGTGAAGTACATATTTATAATGTATATATATTTTATCCTCTTTTCTTGTGAGTCTAACTGCTATAGTGATTCACATTCACAAAATAACTTTCGTTAAGATCAGGTCAGGCGACATACAACAAGAATAGACGTTCGTTGACATCAACTATCACTCGGGATGCGCCCTGGGAGCCGCCGCTGCAGGAGACATTATTAAAGGAAAATGATCAGGCTTATATAACAAGTAATACTTAATTGTTATTTTTTCAGTCTTTTGGTCGATACAACATTTTTTTATTAATTCAAATTTGTTTTAGCCAAAATATATGTAGTAATTATATAAAAAAATGTATACTAAAGTTTTACTAGATGATCTTTATGGCGCAGATGAAACTGATAAATAAAATACGAATATAAATATAGTTTAATATGTGCCTGACAAGCTGTAGTGATAGCTTGTCCATAGCTACCTACTAACTCTGATTTTACCCATAAACGTAATAGTACAGTTGTTCATTTGTACACCGACTGTTATATTCGGTGGTCACGTTGTCACTTCGGTGGACCATCACCACGTTCGTATATTAATAACATGATACATTTAAAAAAAAATCGTTTTAGATTTTAGAGGCATTTTAAGAAATGGAATTATTAATTTTCAAAAGTAATGTATTTTTTTGTTATATATGTATATGTATAGATATTTTTTAAATTTAAATGATTTTGTTGACAAATATATCTTTTCAATATATAAATGTAGAGTGGGAATTTTAATATTTATTTATGCTCGCATGAAATAAACAAAAAATGTATATTTAAAATAAAAGAAAATGTTAAAATTTAAAGCTTTTTACCTTTATTTACTTTTTACTTATTTACTAACTAAATAATTAATACTTATGCTAGGTATGTATCACTGGGCGCGGCGGCCCCGAGTCCGCCGGCGACGACGCCGACGATGGCGGCGCTGCGCTGGCGCCGACTCACAACCATTTTAATAAATAAATAAATTACGGCAGTCATGCCCTCACTCACAATAATTTAAATATCACAAGTTGAAAATTTAGGAACTAGAGCTAGTGGAGTGTCACGGGTGTCACAGGTGTCAGCGGTGTCACGTGGGGCTGTTGGGCACCGGGGGCGCGTGCGTGCTCTGCTCAATCATGCAGCTGCAGCCGACGGCCACCTCATATATCTTGGTCTCCTTGGTGGACTTGTAGTAGACGAGCACGGAGTCGTGGATCTCCACGCACGCCATCTGGTGGTCGGCGTGCACGTGCTGGCAGCATTCGTGGTGCGGGATGAGCTGCTCCTTGCACCAGCGGTTGGGCTCGGCGCCGCAGCGCATCATCTTGATGCGCCGCGGGATGCGGTCCGGGTCCTCGTCCACCTCCAGGTGGATGGGGCACACCGTCTTGTTGATGGCCTCCGCCAGGTCCACGCTACGGATCATCTTGGGCCGGCCCACCACCGCGGTGGCCGACAGTGCTGCCGTCACGAAAGCGAACAATACAAATCTTTGTGCTGACATCTCGTTGCAGTTAGTGAAGGTGTCTCTGTGTCGCGGTGACGCGTACTCACGATAAGAGTTAGATTGCGAATAGCAGGTGAGTTCTCTGGCGGCCGTATTTAAGTGCAGGCTACGCTAACGTGCGCACTCGCGGCGGGGCGGGCGGCGGGCGCGGGGAGCGGGCGGCGCCGCTCTCATTCGCGTGTAGCGCGCGCCGGCGTGTGGTCGTGTTGTCGCCGAGCGCGCTCGTAGCCGCGCGTAGTCGCGTAGGCTCTACGTAGTACGTAGAGAACATTGTGATTCCGTGATCAGTGCTATATTGTAATGTGGGGACACGGAGACGAGGACGTGGGGTGATGGGGACTGTGGACATTGTAGAGCGACGATGTGTATACGAGTAATATGTATTGTTGGTTATAAGTGTGGTTGATAGCCATTGTTTGTTTTGGTATATATTGATGATCTTTGATGTAGTGTATTAAATAATTGTGGGGCTGCCAGCCAATGGCAGTGTAGTGATAAACACCTGCAGGTGATTGGTTGGCGGCGCGCCAGTGGGGCCGTCACGTCGCGACTGCACACGGCACACCTTACAATCTCACTCTGTACACTCTGTGAAACTGTAGTTAGTTATCATTAAGTTATAAGAATCATTTCACCCACTAACTCTGACCATGTAAAAATCTTTAAGATCCGCGCTTTAAGTTTATATAGTGCAAATATTTAAGTAAAAAAACGATGTACTAAAATACTTGTTTTATAAATATTAAAAAATAATTTTACGGTAAAATCTGTCAAGTTTCACAAATTAAGTTTCATACAAAAAATACGTTTTATTACACATACGGGAATTACGAGTAAGCTGGTCAAACAAACATACATACATAATTATGTTCAACCTTGAAATAATTGCGTTAGGTTCCTTCAAAATTAAAAATACTAAGTTAAATAATTTGAATACAGAAACAGCAACCCTACCCATCAAGTATTTATGTATTTCATACACCGATGGGGAAGCTGAGAATGGAGTTGACACGGGGTGAAGCATGAATCTATAAAAAATATTATTTTACGCGCGATTTAGTACTCTCGTAGCGTACCGCGGCGTCACGTGCTTGTGTAACCCATACCCACAACCATACGTTCGGAGCTTAGTGGAGTTTAAACCGCAGATAGAAGTCAGTTAATTGATCTATTAGTTCAATTAATCTATCAATTAATTAAGCTTGGGTATGGCTTTATATATTAGTAAGTACGTATAAGTTTGATGTCGTCACTTGTCACTTTTAGGAAGATGTGTGCCTTTTGTAGTTCCTCCGCCGAGCGCGAGCAGAGCGCCGAGTGGGCACGTGGGCACGTGGGCACGGGGCCTGTCCTTACATTACAGTAGAATACTTGCATTAAGAGTACTAGTTTAGTTACTTAAAGTGCAGAATTGGGCTGTGGTTCGACGTACTCTAATATTGTTTAGAATATGTAGAGAATGGAAATGGAGTGATATACATATGTATATCTTGCTAAATAATATATAATAAAATATTTATATTTTTATGTATATTTAAATATTTGTTGTGTTCGTAAGTTAGTTAATGTTGATAATATCATAAAATCATAAATATCATTATCGATTTTGACGAGCCATGATGAATCCCACGAATACATATACTTGATGTTGAAATAATTTAAAATACTTAGTTTATATTTTTAGTTGTAATTTTGCAATAACACAAAATCCATAGTACGAGTATAGACAATCTAATGTACAATTGAATTTACAAACATATATAAATAGATAATCCTGATGACATAAAAATAACGTCAGCAAAAATGTAACAAATAATAAAAAGAAATATACTAATTTAACATTTTCCTGGAAATACCATCTGTCTATATGTCTTTTATACTGTATGGGACAGAAAACATTTTCATTGAAGAATTTTTCTTTAGAGATCATCCAATTTAAGAAAATACTATTTTTATCGAGGAGTTCCTAGGGCCTTCTACACAGGTGTCGAAACAATTGTTTCGGGCCAAACTTACACACTTTTTTTAAATATTGGGACTGCATTCAATTCTAGATGAAATAACAGTTCTAAGAACAAACAAGTAAAAATCGTCCAATGTCGATTTGAAGCAAACTAGTTTTCTAGACGAAGGCAATTTAAATTTGTATTATTCATTTATTCCAGGATGTCGTGGCGCAGCGGCGCAAGGGTGTTGTGCGTTCGAATTCCACTCGAGGAAGTGAACGTTATATTTCCATTTCTTCGCTCTGGTGTCGAGGCAATGCGCGGCGTTGAGTTCTGCTACTCAACAAGCAATGCCAGAATTCGGCAGACATCTCTGCGATTACTTCATATTACCTGCTACAGAGCATGTGTGGCGTTGCTTGGTGTCGCTGACATAGCCTCGTTACGGACGTGTGCTTTTTGTAGGGAGTTGGCAGAGAGGTGTTCAGACCCTCCGCTTTGTATTCACAGTGTATCCTTCAAAACTCCTTGGATTTCTCTGCTATTAATAGTTGAATTTGTTATATTTTGTATTAATTTTATCTATGTTATTTCTAGTCGTATTATTATTCCATCACTGACCTACGCAACTGCAGTGTGACTTATACAGAATTATGATTTAATGTTTGTTTGTTTCCCGTGTGTGCTTGTTATATAACATATGTGGCGGTGGTTTGTGTTAACTTATGTAATTATTATATTAATTAATTAATAAATTATTATAATGTGAACATTTTGTTTTCTTTCAAATATTTATAGTTCCAATTTTTTATTCACAATTTTTTCTTAAAATTGAAAACAAGCTTTTAGTGTTTACGAAAAGCTTGTTTTAAGTTGTTTAACAGCAGCAGAATTTTGAATATTACGATTACCGTATAGGGAAGGATATATATATATATATATATGTCGTATATATTCAGGTCAACGTAAACATGTTCGGAGAGGCATTCATCCCTAAGTAAAGCGTGTTAATAAAATGATCAATGCTCAAAGGTTTTCAGTTTCTTGGGCCTTTCTCTTCTTTTTAGCATATAGAAAAAATAACTAGTACTATATATTTTTTTATAAAATTGAAAATAGTTTAAAATATTTATATTTTAAAATAATACGTAACTTTTATATTAAAAAATAGACGCCAAATCATACCATAATTATATTTGAATAAGAACAATAACTGACAGCTGCTAAGGTTTAAACTTGTATAACGTAATACAAGTTGTTGGCAAGTCTTGTAATGTATAACACAATATGTTAGGACATAGGAGTGGTCCCCCCCCCCCCCACCTACACGCGTGATACAGCGTGTAGCTAAAGATAAATTATATATGACATTGAGGAAGCCGGCGACACTTCTCGAGTCACTAGACAATTTTTAACTTAGAGGAAAACCCATTTATGTACAATTTCCCATCAATACTAGTAGCTCGCTCAGTGATCCGCATCAAAAAATGGAGGATGTTTTGAATAATTTGAGTTCGAATAGTAAATCTTTAATTGTTTGCGGAGACTTTAATATAGATATACTACAGGTGACATCATTAAGCCTTCGTCTTTTAAACTTATTTAAATCTTTTAATTTGTTTAATATTTTCTCTGAACCAACTCGTATAACGAATACGTCCGCTACTTGTATAGATAATGTTTTTTGTCATTGTGAGACTGTAGAAAAACAAATTATTACTAATCTTAGCTCGGATCATTGTGGTCAAATGTTTTCGGTAATAGATAAAACAGTCGCAGAACGTAAACAAATATCAATTAGACCAATTACNGCCGTAGTTTTGGTATTTTTTATTTATTATTTAAATTAGAAGTGTGTATGTGTCTGTCAGTGTAAAGACACTCCGCTCCTCACTTTCCACAAAATTTTTGAGACACTGTGTTGAGAGGCGGAATTCAACGCCGCTCTTTGTCTTATGACCGCGAGGAAGTGGGGTTTTGGTATTTTTTAAATATTTTGGACCTATATGAGTCCCCACACGACTGCACGTTTGTAGTAGGTACAGTGTTTAGTTTATCAGTTATGGGGGCTTGAAGTCGTTAGTTATTATCGAGCATTAATAAGAGACAAATAAGTAAATAAATAAGTAGAATAGATTCTTCATGGAATAAGCGTTTTTAATGATATTTTAGTTAAATAAAATTTTAATTTTCATAAAAAAATGGTTTTATCCTATGAAATGACTTGACGTGACTTTAGAATAGACGCATACTTAAATATATATATATATATATATATATTGTTAGAAATGAGAACAACTGATAGTGTGTAGATAAACCTTCACAAAGTTAACTAAAATGCAGCCAGAACTCAACGCCGCGCTTTGCCTCGACACCAGAGCGAAGAAATGGAAAATAAATTTAAATAAATATTGCATCTCCTCGAGTGGGGATGGCACCCCCAAACAGTCGGTTTTACAATCACTCTGTCTGCTCCTGGGGCACGACTCTCTAACTATAATGCAATATTTATCTCGATGATAGGTGCGTGCCTCGCTCTCAAAATAAATCAAATATAATCACACTATCTAACGATAGGCAACACGGACATACATACGTACGTATGTGCAGAGACGTAGACACGTGGGCCACGCTCGCACTGCACGCGGTCAGCGCCAGAGCTTTACCGACCCAACGTGTCGTGTAGCGAACTATTATTTATATTTATAGTTTATTTAATATGAGTTATTCATATATTTCAGTGTTGTAATTTATTCATTTATCATTTAACTTAACATAACTTCACGCTATATCCCTAGCGGGGTAGTCAGAGAGAACGGAGCGTCAAACGCCTCGTCCACTGTCATCGACCTCTTCATACACGCCCCCTTGCCCCCGGAGGATAATGGATTTTTTGAGGATATTTAAATGACCTTCCTGCAGTACCGACCGAGGTCGCCCCCTATCTCTCTTACCACTCACTTTTCCACCGGAAATCGTTTTTGCTATCCCTTCATCACTCACACTTTGTGCGACGTGCCCAAACCAGCTGAGAACGTTCTTCTTCTTCTTTCTCACCGTGACATCCTCGCTTTGCGGATTCGATCAGCTAAGCTGTCTCCGCATGTCCTCCGAAGAGATCGCATCACTTTTTTCACATTCATCGTTCATTTATAAATATACATACTTTTAATAGAATTTATATAGTTAATCGTATGTTAATCAGCACATGTGGGTTTCTCGGCGTATATGGGCTGCTGCTACAGGCGCTTCGTCGACGTCACGTGACCTTCGAGTCAACCCGTTATTTTACATTCATAGACACATAAACCAACATCTGACGCAGTTGAGTTTTTGGCCTGGGTTTTATAGTATTCGTTTATTTTAAGCTCGTGCTTGTATTGCTTAATTACTATAGAGGACATGCGTCGCCACGAAAAACTCGAGGGCAAATATGTTAGCCTAACATCATTTTAATACAACACTAGAAACTCGATTAACCGGATCGAAAATTTGGATAATCGATTATCCAAATTTTGGAAGAAAAGAGGGTTTTCTATGTTTGTTGTACGTAATGTTTGCTATCTGTTTATTTAAAACAATAAATATGTACATATAAACGAAAATCTATGTTTATCAAGAAATTATTAAGAGATACCCTTTTTGCAACATACGCTTATTCATGTACTCGTATGTAAGGACGGGACGGAGGGATCCATCGCGGGAGGTGGTGGTGGTGGGTGGTGGACTGAGGGCCGGATAATCGAGGTTCTACTGTACTCAAATTATAAACGTAGAAAAGTTAAGTTTGAAAGGGTTATCGTGATGTGGATAAGAAGTATGTCGAAGGCTGTTTTACCAATAGTTGTGGTTCAATTTTTACTCAGGGGAAATTGTATTTTCATATTTTCGGTCTGGTAATAAGACAAAGCGCAGCGTTGAGTTGCGCCTCTCAACACGCTATAAAATCGGCGGAAAATGGGGAACGGAAATGCCTTAATGGGAACGGAGTGTCAAAATACTACGTTCCCATGTTCCTACTGCCAGTCCTGCTGCGCACGAGTCTCAGCCTCAGCCTCATCTCGCGTCTCTTCATGAGTTGAAGAGTCTCATCGGAGAGTTTCTTTATTTTAGTTTATTTTGGTGGATTTCAAAGATTTTTTTAAATATTTTGTACATAACTAGATATTAAACCATACAAGACAAGTTGATAAGCTGCCGACAACGCAACTGTACGCAAATAACATAATTTGGAAAGCTACAGAAGCGGACAAACAATGACAGTTGAGAATTATTTTAAAAAGACAGTTTTATAATATAAATACAAACATTTGATAATAGCTATCGCTATCTGAAGGACGTGTGAGCTATACTCGTATTTACATGTAGAAGTACTACTAGTGGAGGCTGGTGCACTGTGCTGTCGTATGCGTAGCAATGAATGCTGGCCTGCTCTCTGCTCTAATTCTCATCAAATCGTTCACTGATTCAATCATTAATACAAAAATTAAAGTACCTATACTATTTTTCGCACCTAACCCTTTGCTATTTAAGAAAATATATTTTTAATACAAAAATTTAATATAAAATATTTTAAAATTCTATAAATTATACATATGTATTATTTTATTTTTTAACCGACTGCAAAAAAATACACCAAATAGACCGCACTCTGTAAGCAACACAATAAATATATAAATAGTAATTATAGTGATAATAAATTGTTAAGTAAAAATTTCTTATCATTTTAGGATATTTATAATTAGATTTGAATCGTTGTTATCACACACTGAGGTACCCAGGGAGGCGGTCATGTGACCCGCGAATGTGAAAACTGTTTGCCTTTATAGCTTTATCTTGACGTTAACGATTAAAATATTTGATTTAAGGTATTTTAAATTTTATTATAATTGTCTAACATGTGATAGGTTGTATCACGCTGTAGTGTAGACAAAGCGAACTTAGTGTTAAGACACTCTGAAACGGCGTTGAGGACATAGCAGCAGCAGCAGCAGTGGAGCAGGTGTTTAAGTAATGTCCTATAGGTAAGCAATATTTTGTACGGTTCGCTTCGACTGCACGTGACAGACAGATACAGATACATATAGGTAGTAGAAGAAGTAAGCGTCGACTGGTCTAACACATCCCGTATGTACGAGTACATGTGCGCGTGTGTCGGCGGCGTCAGTAATGGAGGCACAGTTGAGCTAGGTCAATTATCTATTCATATTAAACAAATATTTACATATTATTTTATAATTTAATTATGTAACATAGGGAATTGAACATTTTACTTCCATTTAATTGGATATTTTACTTGAATTGAACTATTTTTTATTTAAAAAAGTGTTGTCTTAAATATACATTTTTTACTGATTATAATTATTTGTTATTTTTTTTATCTAAATCCTTATTATACTTGTGATGCCTTCGCACTGAGTTTTGTTTGATGGTTCTTATAAAACAATTATAGCCGCGAGTAGTAGTGTAATGTTAGTTTGTACACATTGCTCCCTGATAATTTATATATATATTTTCAACACTCTCTCAGGCAGTACAGGCAGGCAGTAAGTGGCGACCCCTAGTTAACTATTGCACAACGAGCGGCACATCAGGACGGACTTCCCACGACAATATGGAAAATTGCATAATTTCAACGTTAAACTGATTTGTTGGCAACTCTACTCGCGTATGATTCAAAACGTAGGTTTTCTAAGCAGCGCCACGTCAATGTGACTAAGATTATGAAATATTATCTTAANAAATTAAGTATTTCATTTTTAAGTAGAATTTTCAAGACTCTCTCAGGCAGTACAGGCAGGCAGTAAGTGGCGACCCCTAGTTAACTATTGCACAACGAGCGGCACTTCAGGACGGACTTCCCACGACAATATGGAAAATTGCATAATTTCAACGTTAAACTGATTTGTTGGCAACTCTACTCGCGTATGATTCAAAACGTAGGTTTTCTAAGCAGCGCCACGTCAATGTGACTAAGATTATGAAATATTATCTTAACAGTATTATGTGGAGCTTCCTGTCCGAAAAACCCAGCACGAGCCGGTCCGCGCACCCACGTACTCGTACCTAGAGCGCTGCTGGCGATAAATAAATGCATACTTGACTCGATATTATAGGAATCTATAATGGATCACTTATCATATGTGTTGTTTTGTCACTGAACTCTCTATATACACCGGGAAATGTACAAACAACAAAAATAAACTTAGAAGCAATCTTATTTATGGATATATGTATTGAGGGGTGGAACTTAACGCCACATTTAATGTTCTTACCAGAGCGAAGAAATATACATATATATATAGATGTATATTATTAATGTTTGTGAGAAAAAACTGAAACGTTTGTTACGAGATGGTTTAAGTACGCTCATAAATAAATGAACTCGCGGTTTCTATAAATAGCGCTATTAGATTACGCTATTTGTTTTAATTATGTAAAGTGTATATACTTACTCGTATTATGCAAAGTGAATGTTTACTAGCTATGACTGCTATAGAATGACGGTTTAATTAACTGAATTAACTCGCTGTGTTCCCGCTATATATCACTCACAGTTACGTACATCTGCTATCAGTTTCATAGTTCGCTGTTACGAGTGTAAATGATACGAGTAGAAGGCACCTAACTAATAGGTACGAATGGGGTAATTTGGTTCGTTTAAAGTTATTAACAAAGATATGTATCGACTTCATTCGAATAAATCAAATATATATTTAAAATATTTCCATTTTGTAGTTTTGCTAATACAGGCTGCGGCGTTCGGTTCCGCCACGGAGGTCTCTCTGGGAGACGCGTGACATATGTACAGTATGGCCTGCGAGAGCCGAGAGGCTCACAACGTACACTTGACCTTCGACAGTCCGGTCAATGCCTCTATGGAGTGCTATGTAGGTATATGAAACATGTTTATTAATTGTCTTAAAATGTTTTAATTAAAGATACAATTTAACTATTGTATTTTAATATGATTGTACTATTTCACGAAACTGCTATAAATGAGTCGCTGGCGTGGAGACAGTGAGACAGTGAGACAGGGAGGCTGCCAGTTATCAGTGCAAATAACATTCACATAGGAAAAATTTCGTTGATAATGACGTAAAGAGTTGCAAGCAAAACCCTCTGTTTGAGTTAAGATTACCCGCTTAGGGAAGGTGGCTTCTACGCGCTTACACCTTCAGATAACGCTTTATCGGACACGAGCAGCTCGCACGTCGCCTTTGTAACATGGAGCACGTGATTGTGAAGCGACTCACAAATACAATATGTTTCAATATATATTGTATCTTCATGTACATACAACACGGTGACGACGTTAATTGGTGCGCGTGCGCGTGCGCTGGTTACAAACGAGTACCGTCGGCACGCGCCGGGGTTCCCCGCCGGCCCCGGTGCTTTATAGCTTACAATAGAAAACATTACGGGAACTGAGAATCAGATGACACGCTTACTTTATTGTTGTCATCAAACGTTCACTTCACCAGCCGGAGGCCCCGGAGGCCCCGGAGGCCCCGGAGGCCCCGGAGGCCCGACCCGACATCAGTATGGGTGCATTCAAATGACGTGGAAACTGTTCAACTGTTTTGGCTTGAATTATTATGTACAATAATTTGTTCTATCAATTTATATTTTGTTAAAAAATATAAATTGATAGAACTATACAAATTAATCTACAATAAACGAATAATATTCGGAATAGTTGGAGTGGTGTCGGTGTGTATACGTCATTTGTCATTTAGTTTTGTATGATGATTGACTTAATTTTTTGATGTTATTTTTTCTATTTTCTCTGGCTAGAAAATATCTAAGTCGTTCGTCTTCGCTGGAGATAAAGCGTGAAGCTGTGTTGTTATTGTTAAAAAACATTCTTCAACTTATATTTTACATAGTACGGTTTCTCATTACTTTCATGAAGTAATACTTGGATTTTCTTGAGACATACATATACTGCAAGTTTATTTGTCACCCGCGACGCGGTCCCCCGAGCTGGTCTAAAGTTTGAATCATTCGCCGTTATGTCTGACTCCTTTACATAACGCGTTCAGTGAGGAGCGCGGATTCGCAAGTCACGGCGCTATTCGGTATTGGTGCTATTTGGTCACCGCTTAAACGTAATTATTGAGTCACACTCGTCCCAACAAACATTCTCCGTGTTCGGAGAAGTAGTTGAAGAATATCTGTATTGATGTTCGCATTTATTTAACTTGTAGAGAGTTGGAGACGTTCCAAACTTAAAACTGGATAAATTGTTTTAGTAGCAATGTTCATGATTTGAGGCTGGTATGTTTCATGTTCACCAAAGTCGCTGCGGCGAAGTACAATGTAATAGCACGTGGACGTGGAAAGTGTAACACCGAAACCATTCACTTTCCTCAAACATCATTAAATAAATTTGAAAAGAAACGAATACTTGTGATAAAAATATAACATGACGTATGTCTTATGTGTGTGTGTGTGTCTCGCGTTGGGTTTTTTGAGTTTCTTAAAAATAATATTTTACCTCTATACATACTATATAATATGTAAAGAAGAATACTAAGATCTCAGTTTACAAATAATAAAAATATGTTTTTTCTTTCCCAGAGAGAACAAACCAAAAAGGTCTTTATTTAATTAGCCCGTTACAGGTCACATGTGTGGAGGAGGAAGTGTCAGTCCTGTCTGCCCGACGCCGACAGCGAGCTAGGTTAGGCAACATTACACAACCGCGGGGTAAGGGGCCGGGGAGAGTGGCGTGACGCACCGGGGCAGCCCGCGCCTTCACGCCGGCCTCTGCGCCTCGTATAGTATACTTGGTACTGGTTCACAACCAGGTAAACTCATATATTATTGACTTGCGCAATCCTTGGAGACACTGAGACACGTCATGGATTTTTTACTCGTTTGGGAATGACTCGAACTTTTAGCTTTTATTACTGACCTTCAGACGGTTAATTAGGCGTTGTGTACGTTGCATTTCTGTCTATAGTTTTAAACGCTAAACGTTCTTTTCTTAAATTATTTTATCTATTTTTAGTTTTCTTACATATTTAACCTATACTATGTCAATGACGAAATATTAAAAAATGAATGTTTAAATAAGTTCGAACACTCGTGTGCAAGGAACTCCGCGTATTATACAATACCTGTTCACCTTCAGATACCTACGTCTACGCTAATAGTGAAATATATTGAAATCAGTCGCCGGGCGGTGGTGTTACCGATTGATAATGCAATTATTGCATATTACATATAACAAGACTACCAACGAATGCTAAAACTAATAAATAAATTAAACGAACACTGGTGGAAACCATAACACGCATATACCACGTCGAGAAATATAAAATATGGTGTAAAGTGGGTCGCGCGTGGTCTGTAGTGGTCTGGAGGTGGGTGGTACTTTCAATGGCGCCTTCGCGGTCTTTCCATGTCCTTGACCCCTCGCGCCGTATTCGCATACCTCCGAGCATATGACGTGCGATGCATAGTTGCATAACAATATGTAATTACTCACATGTTTTACAAAATGCATCATATTAGGAAAATATTTGACTTATCATACAATATTATACTATATTTTTCAATGTACTCGTATTGAAGGTACGGGACAGTTCAAATTTGTTTTATATGATTACATTTTGTATGAGGCAAGTGAGTTAAATCTGGATATTTTTGTTTTGTTCTGTTCTGTTCTTTGATTATGGCATTTTGAACATGCTGCTAGAAAACTATTCACAAGGTTTTTTTTTCTGTAAGTCAGGCGGTACTGATGTAGCAGCCAGCTTAGGTAGTGTTTTACTACTGGATTGTAGTAAGGCTAAAAAGCAATAAAAAATAGTACGAAAACATTCACTAATAGGATGAACAAGATGCGCACGATGGCTGTAGGTCACTGCATGATGCAAAGGCTGTCGACTCCTGCATCATGCATTACGAAACAACCGCTTTCGAACGGCGCTATGACATCTACGCTGATATACTCGGTAGTCTACCAGGTAGTACCTAGTAGACTACCGGCTAGAGGTAGTACCTAGTAGGTACTAGGTTCTGGGCCGGCTGCTAGTGCAAAGAGCAGCGTCATTATCATCAGACCAGCTCGTATGTACAGGCATAATTTTAAACTTTTTAAAGGAATTCGAAATTATTATAAAGTTCAGAAGAGAATATTTTGTTACCTGTACTTTAACAGATTTAACTAATCTTAATCGCGTACCGCATTTTAGAATTCTCCTCGTGTTGTAGTTTAGGAATAAAAATAATTTTATTTTAGAAACATATTAACATTTAATTTATTTAGAACAATATAATAAATACCAAAATGTATTTTCAATACAAAAAAATCTACCGTGGCTTATAAAAGATTTGATACGACGCGCGACGATGGACCCCGCGCGACCTTGACCGAGACAGCTCCTTCAAGGTGCGTCCTTGGCCGCTGTAACTTGTTCTAAAGCTCCAAGAGCAATGATCTTTCTTTTTAATTTTTGTAGTCTCATAAATCTCAAAAATAGATTTTTATTTAGCTTCACACTGTATCCCAAATACAGCCAGGCTGGCAGAGATGTGACCCAGTGTGAAGAAACTGGGCGTGCATGACAAAGCGCGGCGTTGAGTTCTGCCACTCAACACGCAAAGCCTCCAGAATTAATCAGAAAGTGGAGAACGGAGTGACTAAAAGAAACCTCTTCCAGCCAACCAGTGGAAGTGGATATCTAATTATCTATCAAAACAGCGGGGAGAGTACAATGTAATGTACACACGCAAACAATTATTGTCCTTATTGCGAGCTGAAAGTGCCTCGCTAAGATCCACGTTTCATTCCGGCAGACCTTTCCCCGAGCTCCGCTAGTAAACGCGATGATTGTAGGTTCTATACCCTACTAGGGGAAAAGAATTATTTTTATGTCTTCGTTCTGGTAACAAGACAAAGAGCGGCTAGTTAGCCGCATTTGCCCAATGTCTCAGAAAAAGGGCAGAAATGAGGAAAGGAACATTTTAAAACTAGGTTAGCATCACACTTCTAAAATGTATATCAAACGTCAAAGAAAGTGGGCGTGGTGTGTGGCGCGTGGCGCGTGGCGCGTGGCGCGTGGCTTATGGGTCACTCACCTCACAGTCACACAGATGTGTGCTCGATAGTCGTATATACTGACTGATTTGCGGTTTTGCTCACAATCTGCGGTTTTTCCTAATTATGTATTGAAAGTTATTTTATTGATGCTTATTTTTGATTAATTGTTTATATATAACCCAATATGTTAATTTTTGTCAGCAGTTACGTGCGTGAGGCTTCTTAATTACGAAATACGTCTTTTATATGTAAGAAAAAATGCTATAAAATAATAGAGTAAATAAATGATAAATTACTAGCAATATGAATGTGGTCTTTGTATTCGATATTTTGTCGGTGCGCGGAGAACAGTATAACCTGCTATATGCAAGATACAGCGTGAAGCTAACATGAAATCTTCATAATAAATATATTTTTATACTCCTAATATGTATGTATAGATAATTGTATTTACAAATTGTATATCTCTTCTACAATCTTTAAATAAATTGTAAAGTACGATGGCAAAGTTATTTGTTTATATCACCTCTGTGATCGGTACCAGCTATCAGCTATCTTTAAATACGCATAGGGGTGGGGATGAAAAATCGTTCAAATAAAAATAGAAAAAAAGAAAGATCGTTTCAAAGCCATTTCGAAAAAAATTAGAATATTTTAATAATATGCATGGTCTTATTTTGAATTTATAATCAAATCTGTAAATAAACGCACAATTGTATACATTTGATATCAAAATGTACATAGTCATTAAAGCATGCTAACCACTAAAGGCGAAGTAAGCCCTTCTGGAAAACATCTCTAGAGAAACCCTACATCGTCGATTGTACGTAGATACTAATAAACTTTATTTTCTTACCTTTAAAATCTACCGCCAACCACCCGCTGTCGATACAACTGACATTTATATGTAATTTTAAAGAATACGATATATTATCTTCAACTAACGCATTTAGCCAAGACCTTTAAATACTCCTGCCGGGCCTGTCCTCTCTGCACGCAGCGCTACTCGCACTCGAGCTGAGTGCAAAAACAATCCGATTCCCTCGTCTTATTTAAACATGACGACGGAACAAACATTGGTCGTGATAGCGGCGTGACAGCGTGACAGCGTGACAGCGT
Source organism: Heliconius cydno galanthus (assembly GCA_036379175.1). Taxonomy (NCBI): domain Eukaryota; kingdom Metazoa; phylum Arthropoda; class Insecta; order Lepidoptera; family Nymphalidae; genus Heliconius; species Heliconius cydno. The sequence continues at coordinate 18,812 of JAKRZM010001320.1, forward strand.
GACACGGCACTAACGTGTAACTTTGTACTGATTCATTATATTTATTGCGCATAATTTCTTTTCTCACGCATAAGTAATTCATTGAAATGATCTTTTTTGATTAAAATAACAAATTATATTTGTACTAGGCTGCATAGAAGCGTATGAAACGTAAAATATATGAAAGTTAACAAAAAAAAACAATCTCGCGTTTTCTAAGTCGAGTCCCTATACAATTTTTCAAATTGATCGTTTCGGCTTCTATTCAAATCAATTTTTTTTATTTTAAGTTTCAATAAGTTTATTTTGTTTTTTTTTTTAATTTTAAGCTGTATTGTAATTTTGAATCAAAATTAGATTCTAGAAAATATTTAATAGTGGAATATTTAATATTAATATTTTCCCGAAAGATCCTTCACACACTTTGATCGTGTCTTCTGCTATAACATCAAAAAATTGCAAATTCGTCATTGTTGCACCGAGCGAGCGATATATGACTTACTACTTATCTCTGTTATTGTTTACTTTATGCGCGGGAATTTTATAAAATTGTAATTATCACAGCAAACAGCAACATTTTGACGTTTATAAATATGTTGTACTGATAACGAGTATTTATAGAAAGATTACGTGACAACCCCCCCCACTCCCCCTCCTCCGTACAGTGGCCCACCTGTATGTATGTTAGGACGTCAAAAACGTTCAAACGAAGTTCAATTAATGGAAAGTTTTGTATTCATTTCTTTTCATCTTTTATAAAAAATATTAAAAAACTTTTTTTGAGATGAAGTAAAAAATATACATATATTGTTTGAGGCGCGTCACCGAGTCACACGTACTCGTACATGTATGTACATGAATATTTAATTTTGTCGAGCGGGAATCGAACCAATAGCCTGTTGCGTTTACGTTCACGTGTTCATTAGTTACGTAATTAACAATTGTATCTAATTTGTTCAGAACACTGCAAATATGAGTATTATGAAATGGCACACTCGTACATACATTATTCTAAATTCTGACGACGTAGACGCAGTGGCACTTTAAAAAACAAATAGTTTCATATATTAACCTCCTAATAAGTGATTGTCTCGCCTGCCTGTTCAGTTAGCTCTACCACAGTACTGCTAAATAACAGGCGGAGACTGGAGGACGGACTAATGTAACACTAAGTATTGTTTGCATTAAGTAAAACGTACGTGGATGAAATTGAAAAATATATTAGGCATATCATTACGATATTTAGAATTCCAAAGTACAAATGTAATATTTTTTTTTTATAAAAAAGGACTCACTTTTTGCAAGGCGTGTGGACTCCTGGAGTTGAAACTCGAGCGAACACTGTCGGTGTAGAGATGAACAAGACCATATATAAACTTCGAAATCGAATCAATGGTTAACATAATTATTATATTGTAGCTAAATAGTTAACATCATATTGTATGGAAAACCCGAAAACTTGGTTGAACTTTTTATGTTATACCGAGTGTATATATGGAGTCAGTAAGAGTGCTTGTTTATTAGTGGTTCATAAGTAGGTTAATCATTTTATATAGCAGAGAACGAACGGAGAACGTTATATAAAAACTCTCCAAGCATTCTGAAAGAGCCCCTGGTAGTGGGCTACCTTTACTCGTACTGTATAGGTTACAATTGTCCATATCTCCCTCTACAGTCCTCTTTTAGTCTGAACTCAACCTCTCTCTCTCTCTTTGTCTTACCGGATTGGAGAAACAAGAATAATAATTAATTTCACCACAATAACATATAATGTATGTGTTATTGAAAGAGGAGATGTTTCTTTGTCCGTTTCTGTTTCGTTTCTTGAATCTGAATTCGTTTTAAGTTTCAAAATAGTTGATGACTTTTTTTGTAAATTGCGCTGTTCCTTAAAATAACATGAACATACAGGGATACATACATACGAGTATAACAGTTGTTTTGTATTTCTCAAAGTAAATCCGTTATCTTGCGGCAGGTATCAAGTAGGATCTGCGCTATCTCCTAAACATTAGGTTATGTTCGAACATGCGTAGCATACTTATACAAATAATAATGAAATAATCGTATAATTCTATGTAAATATTACACTCAACACCAAATGTGAGTCTTATGATCACTAATCTAAAGTCGCCGTCTTATCTAAAGTAAACACTTTATTAAGAACATTGTGAGGAGAGCAAAAAAATGTCATTAAAAACTGTGTATGAAATAGTAAAAGATTCTTTGCAATTTGGAAAATCGATTAGTTTTCTCGCTTCTGTATAAATTAAAGTAAAGGTCAATTTTGGTTTTGTTTTCCACTTTTAGTTGGTATAAAAATGTTCATAACGTAAGAACAAAAAACCAGATAATTCAGGCTGAGCTCATCCAGAACCATCATCTCATACTTCACGCGACGGTCACGGGGGTTCTCATCTTTTCGCTTGACATCATTGCAGATTATTCGTCGCTACTTTATACAATAAATACAAAAATCAGGTATATTATAACATAATATGCTTAAAATAAATGAGATCTTTAATATATTTATAAAATTAGTGAATACAAGAAAGTGTTATATATAGAACTGGGGCGAGATGAGTCCTCTCTCTTATCATCTTTTATTTATGTATTTTGTATAGAAATGAGAGACAATGGCGTGACCTTAAAACTACGTTAACGGCGTCACCTGCACGTAAGGCTTGGTCCACACAACAGAGTTTGTTGGGTTGAACGAGCAAATAACAATATTTATCTACTCGTTCGACTTGAGAAATTTCTTCTGCATTTTTATGTTTCTAACAATAAGATCTGTATTAAATGTAGAAATTCGCTTCAATAAGATCAATATTGAATTGAATGTACTTAAATTTCATAGAAATATTGTTGAAATATATAACTCTTCTATTACTGAATGAGACTGAATGACTACGCACAGCCAAAACTGGTACTTGAGTTTTTAATGTAAAATTTAACATGGTCTGGTCAGCGAGTGAAGTGAGTGGGGAGTACTAAGAGAAAATCGGGATTATCCGTCGTACGACTTAAAGTCGCGGGCGAGGTAGATTATAACAACATCACCAATTTACAGTACGTTCCAAACCTAATGTTTGCGTGCGTGACGCAGCCCTCGTGCGCCGCAGCGACGTGACGCGACGTGACGCGACGTCACACCACACCCACGGCCGGACCTCCTCGCCGGCCACATATGGCCGAGCTCGTAACTCGTCACAGGTATTACGTACATCCTTCATTTGTTTATTGGTAGAGTACAGACGCACGGCATGTGGTGTGGGGCATCGTTCGTGTATTAATGAAACAATGATGACGCGAATGAGAAGACAACAGATAGTTTAGTCATTCAGCTTACATGACTCTACAGCATCTCGGTCCAGGATGGGGGCGAGGCGGATGTAATACACTTAGAACAATTAATTTATTGGTGTTCATATTTATGGAACCAGACATATTTATTTTATTCATATTTATATAAATAAACAAAAATTTTCGTATTATTTTTGATGTATCCACATAATACGTTTTTTTTTCAATTCTTGTCCTTGCAGTCGGTTCATTCTATTTTATTTTACTTCTTGGAATCGGTAAACAACTGTAAGGAATTATTTATTAAGTAGGTACAGAATTTTCATTTATAACTCTACTTAATTACGGCGTTGAATTTTGCTAATCAAAAATTAATGACTCGCGAAAAGTGGAGAATGAAATAAAAGAAAGCCGTTTTTTTCAGTTTGTTCAGGAGTTTCTTGGGGCTTGTTGGTCCTACGTCTAGTGCGAAAGCTGGTGAACCATTTCCATAAATTCTTAGGAAGTCCGTAAGATGAAGTTTTGCAAGAAGCGCCCCATGCCACACTCGAAAGTCTTTGCTATGTTTGAACTAACTTCTTTCCCTTGCTTTCGATAACAGCAGCCCATCGGTCCAGTATGGTATCTTGTATTTAATTCATGTCACATATACATACATAATTATTCAAACGAACGGAGATCGATTTGATGTATCACTGCATCATTTTTACATACAGCTAATTATAATGTGAGAGACAAAAAAGAGATAAAAATTGTACAAATTATTTCACAAATAATATGATTAAATATAAAAAATTTAATCTAACATTTGCAATTTGAAGTAAAATTATTATTATAAAAAATAAAAAGCTTGTTTAAGATAATTTCAAATGATTTGGATTGGAGTTTTTTCGATTAAATGTTATGAATGAGTCACGAGCCTCGCACTGCACAAGGCTCCTAATGGCGTAATTGGACGATGACATACTAAAGCAATTAAACAATTTAACTAGGAACGATTGTTTGTAGAGTCAGTTTGCAAACAATTAACTTGCTGTAAAATGTGTGAACGAATCCTGTTCTATGGGCTTTATGTACTTATTTGTAAAACTAACATCCCATCAAAAACATAAATGTGAAATAACAGCCAAGTTTAATGCTGAGTAATGCGTCGTTTTCAACTTCGCCTATTTATATGAGTGTCGAGTTCTGTATTTACACTCAAAAATTAAGGCTCTATTATATGATATAGATTTGCTCGTTGCTCAACTGCAGTGAAGATCACGCTTTTTAAAGCCTACTGCACTTCCTTTTATACGAGCAGTCTGTGGGTCAACTATACTCAGAGGTCGTACAGCGCGTTGCGTGTTCAATACAATAACGCCTTCAGGGCATTGCTGGGGCTGCCGCGGTACTGTAGCGCCTCGAGTATGTTCGCGCACGCAGGGGTCGACAGTTTCCCGGCCATTCTCCGAAAGAAAGCAAGCTCTCTTTTAAGGCGAGTGCGCGGCAGCCGCAACAGTGTCCTGAAGGCTATCGCCGACAGCGGGGACTGTCCGCTGATCCGGCACATGTGTGACATTACAATGTCACTATTAGTTATTAAGTACTAACACTATATATTAAGTTTTATTGTATTATTACTAACATATATGGATCGTGTGTTGTCCGAACAATAAACATTTTTATTTTTATTTTTTTTTTTATTTTTTTATATGTTTGTAAAGTAGTGCCTAGCTTGTACTGTGAAAAAAATAGTCGAGTCAAATTTAGAATTTGTATTTTATCCCATTAAGACCTCCCTTTCTTTTGGTGGTGAAATCGAGAACGACGTATTACCTTTGTGATTTTGATGTAATATCATTATTTTTTGTCAAATTATTCGAGACCAATCGTGCCGTTGAGGTACAAATGTGTGACTGTCAACATTGCTGGTGTGGATTCGATCGAGGAAATAAAAACATATTTAAAATACTTAATGCCTCCAAAACTCGGTACAAATGGGAAAAGCAGTGTCACATTGTATATTGTGCACTCCGCGCACATGTGAAACTGATTTATTTTAAATTATTACTTTTAATCATTAATACATTGTTATTTCTTAAATTATGTTTATTTTCCTATATTTTGTGATCTAACTTTCATATCTAGCTCTTTTGTATGTTTAACTTTATGCTGTATCTTGCACATAGCAGAGTAGGCAGAGGAAACCTAGTGTTAAGACACTCTGTTCCCCATTTTCCACTTTTTTGTTTGTTACCGGTACACGAAGCAAAGCTTAGAGTTCCGCCACTCAGATACACAAAGTGACTTCGAAGAAGTGGGTGTGTTAACACTACATTCTCTCTGCCTATCCAGCTATGCGGAAAAAAGTGTGTACATAGTTTTTATAGCAGGAAAAAGTGCGAGCTTCACATCGAACACCTGTGAGTCACAGATGAAATTTTATTTATTCAAATATAAGCGTTAAAACGTCGATCGTTATCTAGTAATTAATTTAATGACACTCGCTGTGTAAAGTAACCTCACTCATTACTCGTCTGCGTCAGGTCTTTCAAAGTATGGCAAAATAATAAATACATTTTAATTTAATAAATCGCTACGTACTTTCGATGTGTGAGATCTTTCATTCATAGTTGATGATTCACAACATAGATGTTTCAAGGAAAGGCTGTCACAACCTAACTATAAGCAAAAGACCGACTGAATAAAAAAATATACCAGAAATAGCACAATTAACGTTAAGCACACCATTTTAACCGAATACAATAAAAACAAAAAATTCCACGAAGACATTAACAAGCAAAAACTTATCTGTGACGCGGTCAGTCATTGAAGATATGTGTTTGTACAGCATGAATGGACAACTTGGCACCGACAGGCACGGGGGCGCTCTCTGTTAACTTTCAATGGAAGTGTGATTTAAGAGTTTTGAGACGCCGGCGCTAAGTGCGTCAGATAGTCGGCAGTGTGCCGGTCGGTTCCGGCCCGGCACCTCTTTATTTGCAGCCTGTTATGTTGAGCTCACTGATTCATAGTTAGATGTATTGATAATATTGAACTTCAACGCGATTTCTAATGGTGGTAAAACCCCTTCATTCGTCTTAATGACAGTTAGAGTAAATATGAGCCTTATTACATATTGAGCTTTCAAAGTTTTGTTGTTTCAATTAACTTAAGAACAAAAACAATATTTAGATTGAGAATGCGCTAACAGCATGGTCGGCAGAGAGGAAGTAGGTACTATCGAGATACTCAGTTCTACGGTTTCACGATTATAAAGCGAGAAGCTTTTTCAATTTCTTTATTGTCTAGCACAGGTCCACGGTGGGCGGATTCAAGGCCACTGTCGTGACAAGTAGCGGAGCTAAACGCCGTGTCTTGTGTCTGTGTGACATACACTTGTTCACACACAGTGTGGACGTGTGTATGTGTCAATCTTAAAAAAAATAGTGTGATGACTAATACATGAGCAAATTAATCGGTCAACGTTTTATGAAATATATTGTATCTAGTAAGTAGTCTTTTACTAATTGGTACACGTTTTTTGTGCTACTCAACAATCTACTTACAATATCGTATTAAATAAAACGTTCAGACCACGTTGACTTCTACAATTCATTATAAAACGAGCCGCCGTATGTTTGCTAACCTACTTATTTATTATGTTATAAATGCAGCGCTTACTATATCTAAGTATAAAAAACATGCGAGCAGAGTGTTTTATAGTGATGTACAACAATAATATATGTAGCTTATACACTTGAATAGTACATATTATGCTATAGCTATATATAGAGTTTGTTTCAGGTTAGTTCAGGATAGTTTCATCTATTTAATCATACGTGTACTTCTACACAAACCTGTCTGTAGTGTACAGTTTGCGGACATGAGTCAGAGACACGCGCTTAGATTAGAAGAGAAGAGGCACAAGCGTGCGAATGTAAACAGGACCGGTTGACACGACGGGTTCCATTCCCACTCAAGAGAATAAAATATTTATTTCTTCGTTGTAGTAACAGGGCCAAGTACGGCATTGCCGCTTCCCTGGGGAAGTGCATGTGCAGGATACAGTATGAAGCCAGAAAAGAAAAAATATTAAGCAAACAACAAATTTATTAAAAATACAGACCAAAAGTTAGTTAATAAACATTAAAATCGGTATATTTAAATGCAATTTATATATTACTTAAAATAAAATAAAAAATTACAATGTGGCAGAAGTAACTACGGGAGCTTTATTTATCCTCAAATTTGTTATATTAAAATTGATATTAGATTTGATAGGTATGACCGTATCAATTAAAATATAAGTAATGTGCACGAGTGGTACAAGGAAAACGCACTTTTATTCGCCGCTAATGTTGTCTCTTGAGATTTCCTACGCGCACTCGGGATGCGTCGCGACGTCATCATGCATGCAGTGGAGTGGTACATAGCTCGGTGCTGACGTCAGTGTTACAACATCGTTAACTCTGAGGGTAATTTCTATAACAGATTATTAGAGATTAAGGTAAATTTTCTTGTATATTTAAACAAAAAGAAATAAATATAAAGTTAAAGTTCCTAATTATGTATTGATATTTTTCTTTTAAAAACTTCAAGATCTTTTCTCGTAGTCATCTCCTACACGGGGATCTCCTATATAGGACGCCACCTACCTAAGAGCCAAACTTCAACTTTCTAAGTCCTGTAGTTTCGTTGGTGCTGTATATTAACATTTGTACATAGATTTCAATATTATCATATAAACGATTAGATAATAAATATTTACATAAATAAAGAATTAATATGAATTTCAATATGTAATGCTTTACGTATATAGAATGTTAAAGGAAAACACGTCGTGCGACACTCCGCGAGCCTGAGCTGTGTACTAATAGAACATCTGTGAGATGCGATCGGAAATCTTAATTACATAATGTGCTGGTCTCATTACCAGCAATGCGTAGTGGCAGTCGTAGTACTTGTAATAAATGTTACCCTATAATGTCGTTCACTCCGATTAAAATGTAACTCTACCCAGAGGTCTATGAGAGCGAAACAAACACAAGAACGACCGCGTAATATCTGGAATCATTTGGCATTTCTTAAAAATGTATTAGTACAAGTAAAGTACAAGCATCGATAATAATTAGCGGTTCGAAGTCAGATAAGGGCGAACGTGCCTCGACTTGTTCACTGGGGTCCATTGAGTAACTGCGCAGGAATGCACCGGGCAGTCGGGGGGAGCGGGGCACGTGGGACCCTCACAGCTCCACCGCTTCATACAAATGGGAATATTAACATGGTCACAATGGTAACGGTATACTTGTTTACTACGCCGTGGGCAGTGTTTCCATTTGTTTTTATATTGTTTGCCAACTTAACTTAATGAAACTTTTTATTTCTAATTCTAAAAGTATATAATAAAATTATGTATAAACTTATTTTAATTTAGAAATAAAAAATCTTCCTATAGGCTATGGCAAAAAGATATAGCAACTGCAGATTGGTGCAACCACATGTATTTTTTAATTTCTTGCAAGCGTTTCTAAGTGAACAGGCACAGTGCTGTCAGAACGTACCCAACATTTCATTTAAAGGTGTTAAATTCCCACAAGTGGCACGCGGCTCCTTAACGCCGCAAAACACAAAGGTGTCATTAGTCTTCTAAATAAAAAGTAAAGTTTGGTTGTCTCGAGCCCGATCGCTTACAACCTCACTTGTGAATCATGCCACCTTCCGGAAACTCTCCTTTCTACCTGCTTGCTCTCTTCACCGTAAACATTCCATTATGACTTTGCGGATCCTTTTGTGAGATCACGCGACTGTATAGCGTAGTGTAGGTACACTATAATGTAACTAGGTATAACATAAATTTTTAAGATANACAGTCCTGTCAGAACGTACCCAACATTTCATTAAAAGGTGTTAGATTCCCACAAGTGGCACGCGGCTCCTTAACGCCGCACAACACAAAGGTGTCATTAGTCTTCTAAACAAAAAGTAAAGTTTGGTTGTCTCGAGCCCGATCGCTTACAACCTCACTTGTGAATCATGCCACCTTCCGGAAACTCTCCTTTCTACCTGCTTGCTCTCTTCACCGTAAACATTCCATTATGACTTTGCGGATCCTTTTGTGAGATCACGCGACTGTATAGCGTAGTGTAGGTACACTATAATGTAACTAGGTATAACATAAATTTTTAAGATAAATTTAGGATTTATCTCTTAATTTGTAAATAATACGTGAGGAATAGTGTGATAAACATAAGACAATTAGCTCTATGGTGCAGTTAACGTTAAGCAGCAGCAGGGTAGGCAGACATTGAGTATTGGATGGCGGAGCTAGTTTAACAGTTATTGGTGCGTGAGTGGAAAATAACGTAAGTTTTTAAAGCATTCTCTTATGGATGTGTATGAAGTTTGGCGTGTGACATATCGAAGGCGAAACACGTTGCAATGTGAGCCAAAACGCGCCTTCTCTTTCGACACAAGAATTTCCGGTCCGTGTGAACGTCGGTCAGATCGAAACAATGCATAAGAATTTGTTTAAATAGTAACTATATGTAATATATATATACGTTATTATCAAATGTGTTTGTTTTTTGCATATCTTTCGAATATATTTATAAAAGATATATATATAATAGTGATATATATCCATTTATATTTGTACGTGCTGCCAGAATTGGGGAACGAAGTGTCTTAACATTAAATTCCCTCTGTCTACCTTGTTCGGCCATCCTGGCTGGTCGGCACAACATAATGTCGCATTAGTTTGATATTTGTCACTCATACTCATATTCCTATAACTATACTTGTGATATAAAGAGCGTGAAATATTTGTTTCTAAGCTGTATTTGTAGAAATAGCCAAAATAAACATGAGCAATTAAATAAAGTATATAATTCCGCGAACAAGCTCATAGAAGGGCTCTCTAAACTCACTCTGTCGCATGCCCACGGGTGTACCTGGGGTATTGCCCTGAGCTGCCTCCCCTGCAACATGACCCGGAACTACTGTCTGTCTGCTGAGGCGTTTCAAATCAGTTGCTTTAATTGATATTTAACATTGAACAGTATACGAGTATTTTCCACATCATTACCAAGCCTTTAAATAATTGTTGCTTTCAAAAACCCCGTGATGTCGATTTATCACCTTTCCTAAAGCTTTTACGACATAAAAAACAAAATATTTATGTATTATGACTTGCAAATATTGCTGAATCTTTTTTATGTTTAACCACAAGCTTAAGAGAGCACCAATAATTATCTATTCAGCGATACGAGTATATCAATAAGCAATTACAATTAGAAAGATGGAATAACGGCGTCTTTACTGTTCACTGTAGGGATCAGCAGCAGCAGGAACAAGTTGCACGTCGAGTAGAGGCAGTGTGCTCGGGTTCTCTGTTTTATGTAAGTCAATCGGGAATTGTCTATACTTTCTTTGCAAAGTATGGTTCATCACTAGGTTCCTTTTCAATGTTTGACGCGTCAAATAAAAAATCGTGAAAATATATAAAGGTTCTAGGAAAATGTATCTGTGAACCAAATATGAGAAAATTATCGGTTTGTAGAAGGGAAGTCTTTGCACTTTTTCAGGTGACATTTGCTATGGTGGAAGGAAGTGTTACTAGAACAAGGCAACCAAAAGATATCCAGAAATTCTGCAGAACCTTAACATCACGTAGAGTCAGGCCGCGAAGTCGCGACTCATGATGTGTTCTCTAAACCCGGTTGTGCATATTTTTGAAAAATTGCTTGCGGTTTCCGAACATGTAGTTATTGATTAGGCACTTGATGCGTGACGCGCACTACAGGTTGTCTTAATGGTAAATACAAAACAAAAAAAAACTGTTATTTCAGTTCGTAATCTGTGTAGGAAATTTATTGTTTTGTATTATTATATTTATTTTATTGCGTTAGTATTATTTTATAGCTTGTCAAATTAATTAAATGTACAATAACCACATATGGGTAGGTATGAATGAAAATATTTAAAAATATATTTAATTGCCTGCTTGGGCAGACAAATCGCGGCGCTGAGTTCTGACACTCAACACACAATGTCTCGAAAATCGGACGGAATGTAAGGAACTGAGTGTCTCGACACTAAGTTTTCCTGGGCTTCTTGCTATAGGAATAAAAGCTTCAATCTGGTTCTTGACTGGTTGTACCCTCAAATAATTATTATGTTTTGACTAGTTCATAATATCTCGGTATTCTAACATCCTCCTTTTTTCCTTGCATTGAAATATTTTTACTGTTTATGTAATATGTAATTCCATTTCAAAGTAAGATTTTTTTTAGAATTATACGGTACGATCGTCAATAATGCATAGCCTAATTAGTGGCCAGAGTGTTTAGACGGTATCCAAGAGACGCGGGTTCGACTCTCGCTAGATTATTATCTTTGAATGTGAACATTCTAGAGAACATGCATGTGGAGGTTGATGACAGGTGCATGTGCGAGTCATGACGTATTGCAGGTCCACATTCTGTGGTCTCCAGCGGCTATTGTATGTACAGCACGTCTCCGCGCTGACCTCGTCGGTGGGACCTGCGTGACGACCGCATGCGCTGCGCGCGACGAAAATACCGAAATTTTGGGTGAATTCTTTGAAACGTACCTCATATTCTTATTAAGATATGAGTTATTTCACTGATGCGCTTACCACGTTGATTTAACAATTATAACTACCCTTTGCTTCCCTTTGCAGCGTAAAGCTAAATAAAACAAAAACAGACAAATATTGCCATCCGCATTTGTATGGGTTACCTGGTGTTAAACGCTGTTAAGTTACTATTTATACTGAGATTCAGCATTTAAATAAATACTCCTTTTAGAAATATAACAATATAAGTTACGTGACAACATCAATATTTACATTTGAGAAGTCTCTATACTCTATACTAGCGGACGCGCGCAGCTTCGCCTACTTATTAGCACCCTTAGGGGCGAATGCTAATCAACCACTAATCAACCATGCTACAAAACACATTCTTCAATGAAATATTTTTAAGAGTCTAAATTTACAATATTATAAAAATCGGTGCCGATTTAAATTTTGAAACCACTTTCAACCCCTATTTCACCCCTTTAGGCTTAAAATTTTTCAAAATCCCTTTTTAGTGGATGTCCAGATTAGTCCAGGTACATTTCTTCTTTTCGTAACGTAGACAGACCGACAGACGTACAACAAAGTGTGACCTTATAAGCATTCCTTTTTCCTTAAAAGACACGGAACCCTAAAAACACAATTACTCATAAGTCAGAACATTTGTAAAAAAACGTTTTAAGAAGTGACACTATTATTTAACGGCGACTGTTACTCACCCGCTCTAGTCGCTTTACAAATTTTCCAAATCCAGTATGCACGTAGAATTTTCATTGAGCAGCGAAGGTGAGTCCCGCGGCCCGCAGCGTGACGCCGCGTGACGTCACACACGTACACCACTCGCCTTACTTGGTACATGACCTTGTTTGAACCTACTTACAACGTTTATTCGGTTAAGAAAACCTAAACACATGTATCAGAATACACTCAGAACGCCACGGAGCCCCATGGGGATGCAATTTAAGGCCCCATATCTATATTTACCGCATCGATTTTATGCGACACTGGGTTAATTCTTGAAATTGTCTTTTTTTGAAATTGAAACATTTTAATTATAAGTTTATTCAGACGTGCAAATACAGTAAGTACCATACCGCGAACTGTAGATACCGAGATACCGTCTTCGTATTTGTGCCGCCATAATGCTATTAAACTAATTAGAATGATATCAAATGAAATGGTTGACAATATCAGAAAATAATGGTTTTCAATCATCACAGCATAGATTACATGTCACGCCAGTGTCACGTCGTAGAGACAGTCTTGTAATATATACTAGAAACTTGTGTCTGTTTAGCAGGAACCGCAGACCAGCTGCTGCCGCTACTGATGATCCTAATATAGAAGGCAATATTATCATAATCATCAATATATCAATATTATCATAATCTATGTAAACATTGAATATTACTATTATATTTAACATAGACACATTCATAAATAAATTGTATATATTATTCATAGAAACGAGGTAGAAATGGTAGATGACATAAGAAGCCAAAGAGTGCGGTTACAACGACGATTCCAGTTAAAAACAAACACGTATTAATGATGAAACCGGATAGAAATATACAAATATGGGAAACAAGATGAGGGTTGCTTTGCTCCGTTGTAGAGGTAGGGAGCTGGGAGCGCCAGCAGTAGGGGGGATGGGGGACCACCACGCTCGCGATAATGCGTATATCAAGAACAGCTTCGCTTTCATATTTATAAACGGTTAGTGCTCGTTGTACAGTCATTGTATTTAATAGCCATTATTAGATTATTCGTTGCATCATTCTAATAGAGTCAGTTCCTATTGCACTGAAAACCTTGTTAGAAGCGAACACGCAAATGTTTCGCTAC
>JAKRZM010001320.1:32880-103128 GCA_036379175.1 Heliconius cydno galanthus
AATTATCCAATACGTGCAAACGCATCTAAATCTTCGTTGCTATAGAGGCAGGCGGGTTTTTTTTGTCGAGCTTGTGGTTAATGCTGAAGAGGGTATTTTGTCCCTGATGAAAAGCAAGCACTACGTGGCTGCCTGTGAGGAAAAAGAATGCATCGCCGGCAATCGAACCCGTGCCGCCCGCGTGGCAGGCGAGCATTCTACCACTGAACCACCGATGCGTGTAAGGCAGGCGGACGCGGCGGACGCGCTTGTATAAGCAAAACGTCGTGGCGAGTCGTTTCGCAGTAAGGATTTTTTGATATTGTAACAACTTCTAAAGTACTTATTAAAATGAAAAACAGTAAATGACAATTTCGATCTACATTAAATGACCAACGTAACTAATATACTTATTTATATGCTGAGAGTAAGGGATAAAGGAAAATTGAGTCGATACAGCTGATGTGTTAACGGAATGATGTGTCAACAATTAAATGCGTTTTTCTCTAAAACTATCCGTAATTTCGAAATAGTATAAAGAGCAAATTTTATCTTCGTTTAACGTAGAAATTTAATAAAGTATTTTAAAGGATAAGGATTAATACCATTATGGAAAAATATCCCTCACAATAAAAAATATACTGAAATTAGTATTTTTAGACAGAAATATGATCACTACACGTTATTCTTAAAAGATACCAATATGCTGTCGCAGACTTTTTTGTAAATCTTATTAAGAGGAACAATACTCCAGTACATTATTTTCATGTAGTACTTACTATTAAAGCAGCGCATGCGCGTAAGTGTCTCAACGGGTAGGACTTTATACACATTTATCGTAAATATGTTAGTTACATAAAAATGTACAAATAATAAACTATATATAAACCTTCCCTGAGAAATACCCGACCTAATGGTGAAAACCGCATCAAAATCCGTTGGGTGGTTTAGAAGAAGAAGAGTTAGAAAGTTCAGACAGACACGAAAAGCGACTTTGTTTTATAAGATATAGGATTAAACACTTTTTTTTCATACGATAGTACCTTAAATATTTTTTTAGTATAAAATATGGTTTTCTTGAAAGTACAAGTATTTTTTTTTATCATATGCAATGACGACATTGCAAGCTGTTCCGGAAGTCATGATGCTGCACGGTACAGTCCTCAGTGTGCCCTTGAGATATATCATATTATGATGAACGACGAGACGAGTAAAGATCATTTATACACATACTCGTATATGTTTCATGTGCCTTTAAAATACGGCGTTGAGTTTCGCCACTCAACACGCAATGCCTCCGGAATTCGGAGTGTCTTAGCACTAGTTTCTCAGAATCCCTCTGCCGATCTGTTGTTTGCGCGATACAGCGTAAGCCTATGTAAATAGAAATGTACATTCCTAGCGTTCAATCAGAGCCCGTAGAACCGGTAAGTGATGAAATAGTTTACGTGTTAGCGGGGGTGTGTCCGCACTCCGCGTGGCGTGATCACCTGTACTACATTTACTAAGCGACTTGTGGTACTGTCCTCAACAGGAAAAACGACTAGGTTTCAAATACTTACTTTCTTATAATGTATGTAAATCGATTATTTTAATGTTATATTTAGGGATTTCAAATAGATTTTATTTTAGAAAACATGTAATTATTTTTTATCGTAGCGGGACTCGAACCCGCTTCTTATAGAAACCATCACGACACGGGCTTGAGTCTCTTTAAATTCATTCATAATTTAATAACGCTTTAAAATCGTTTTAAAAAGTTACAATTTTCAAAAAAATAGGATTATGTTAATAAATTCATAAAATTATTCATTAGGTACTATTACAGAAGTACTGAAGCATACCTGACTGTCAAAACAAAGAATGTGGGTTCGATTCCTACTCGAAGAAATAATTAAATTTAATTTATCTTCCTTTCCTTGGTTGATCCCGTTTCTGAAACTTGTACATATTAGTTTAGACAACCAGAAAAAAATATAAAAAATATTGTTGAGGGTTCTATTACATAGAAAAATCCCCCAATAATAGTTTCTCTCGTGTATGTTTGATGTACAGACAACGATCAGTGCCAATGTTATTATATGTACCTATAGATATACATATAGTTAGTAGAACATTGAAGACACTGCGCAAAACATTTTAATTAGAACAATTAGTCATATCGCGTATCTAGAGTGTAGAGTCTAGACCGTAGACGCGTAAGAAACGTCACAGGTCCTTCGCAGAGCCATCCTGTTCCCGTTACAGTCACCGTCCGTGACTCCCGTTATGGAGGCGAGTGGAAAACATATTAGTGTCACATGGCACATGGCACACGTGTGTTCGATCCCGACTCGAGGAAAACAATTTAATTAAAAATTAAATCAGCTTTAGGCAGAGGGAACGAAGTGTTAAGACCCTCCGTTCCCCCCCTTTCCGCTGAAAGGAAATTTATAGTGTGTTTATTTCTTATTATGTATTTTAATTTCTTCGTTCTAGTACCAAGACAAAGGCCCGGCAATGTCTTGAAAGTGGGGAGCGAAGTGTAATACGTGTATTCACATTAGTTTCCCTAGGTTAGGATGCTATCGTGTATCATTTTTGAACTAAAGCTTACTATAACAATTAATGTTGTTCTAATTTGAAATTACTGAATTACGGTTTTAATACAAAATTAATTTAGCTTAATAACTGTAGGTATATGTGATGCAACATTGCATCAGCCGCTCGTAGTTAACGCACGTTAACTACGAGCGCCCGTGCGTCGCTTTCTTATGAAGAAGCTGTAGTGTTTTATATAATTTCTATGATCTATCTCTTCCTATTTGTAGAAGTAATAAATTTAAGAATAACGTTTTATACCAAAAAAAGATGCAGGCTTTTTCAAATCAGGGTCATCAGAGAGGATCCAGTACCAAAACACACTGTTTTCTACTATTCATCCGACTGTTTGAAAATTAATTAATAATAATTTCAAACACTACAGACTACAAACCATACCATTACTCTATTGGTAAGAAAAACATGCGAGTTTTCATTCACACACTTCTTAATAATTACTTTTATATATTTTAATTTGTATATTTTTGTTACTTTGTATATTTTAATTGAAACTACAGTCAAAAAATATGAAGACAAAAACGATGACCAGATTAACACTTGCATCGTAACTCTTCAAATGTAGGTCTGCAGGAAAAATACTCAAAAGTGCATTACCTGCCGTAAACTACCAAAAGATCAGCAAAAATGAAATTCCCGAACATTGTTCTACGAAATGCAGCCGCACAAGTCGGTGCGGTCGGTACGGTGTGTCACAGATCAAGCTTATGTTTTGACTTTTTGAGTGTAGGTGTTTACACCTGTAGATAAAAACGCAGTTTTACGACTTGTCCTCCATATCAGGGCAGGCAAAGGGAATCTAGTGTTAAGACATTCCGAGACTTACGTGTAAAGGGGCAAAACTCAATGTCGTGCATTATCTTGTCATCAGGGCGAAGAAATGAAATAATTATTTCCCTTGAATTACAATCGAACCCGCAACCGTTGCGTTAACATCCATGTTACCGCCGCGACTCTACGGCTTCATATTTATGATATTTTAATACCTCATATAGAAAGTATCCGCACTGTGTTTCCCAGCGGACGCCGGGCACGGGGCACCTCTGTGCGGAACAGGATGCTAGTTACTTTCTACTGGACTCTTGACGTCACATTGAACTGTGTTAAATTGTAATGAAATAAGAAATTTCCTGGTTGAGTCAAAAATAATTCTGATATGCCTTTTTTTCGGCTTCACATAACTTTCAGTACAGTACGGTAAGTAGAGAACCCCATGTCAAGACACTCCGTTCTCCACTCTCCGTCTAAATTTAAGACATTGCATGGTGAGTGGTGGAACTCACCGTTACGCTTTGAGAGAGGGAGAGCTAGAAACAATTCACTCCTCTGAGTGGAACGTGTTTTATCGAACCCACAATCGAAAAATAATAAAAGCTATAGCCCTATATTATTGTTAATAAGCCATAATCGAAAAAATAAAGCATTTTTATAATCTCAATAATATATAACTAATATCAATATCTAATGTGTAGTATGAATCAAAAAAAACTATGTACACACATGTAAGCCAATACAAATGTAACCAAAATTACAATATGATGTTATCAACTACGTTTTACACAATATTAACAATATATATCAATTAACGAAGACGTCCGTCAGTGCGGAGGGGCGCCGGCACCCGGCACTCGGCACTCACGCACGTCATCTACAACCAAACACATGTTAAGCATTACTTTCAAGTTTCATACCATATAAAACTTTAACAGCACATTCAGCGGGAAAGCCCGTTGATTCACTATCAGTACATCACGATAATGGACTCTATTGTCTCCGCATAGAGTTCTCCGCAGACAGAGTCTCGACCGGTCTCGGAACCTTCGTGAGTCAATATTATTAAGTAAAGTGCAAACGGAATAACCAGGAGTTGTGAAAAACATCCAAATTGTTCAATTTGAACTGTCTCGAGGAGGAGAGGGAACCGTTGTAGTGTTAGTGTAACCATGCTAATAGATAACGAATTAGAAAATTAAATAAATAAATATATGTTACCATCTTTTTTGTTTATTTTTCTTTAAAACTAATTTTGTATGAGACTGGTAGTCCACTTATAGTGCACGGCTTGCTCGCTAGGGTCATACTAATATTTTATTGACCTTAATGTTGTCTATCTGTCTGTTTAAAGTAATTCTAAATGTCTAAAATAGCTTCAGTGGAAAGTGCTCTTTGTACAATAGAAAAATATTATACATACCCTTTGGAATACAGCGTGGTGGGCAGCAGAGCGCAACTGTAGCCATAATAAGAGAGTAACAACCGGACAAATTGAACCTATGTTGAGTTACTCGAAATATAAATAAAAGCGGCAGGTTGGGAGTTTGACTCCCACTCGAGGAAATTGAATATTTAATAAATCTATGTGTTTCTTTGTTTTGGTGTCGAGGCAAAGCGCGGCGTTGAGTTCCGCCACTCAACACGCAATGCCTTCAAACTTCGTCGGAAAGTGGGGGGCGTAGTGTCTTAACACTAGGTTCTTTCTGACCACCCTGCTACTACACAGAGTTGTTGTCAGCACCGCTTTAAATGAAACCACAGTTTTAACTACTCTGTAAAATAATGAATAAAATCATCGTTGTAAAATAAGACGCCAATAAAAATATTACTTTGGCTTTGAGTAATGTCTGAAAAGTTAAAGTATGAGAGTAATTTTATCATTAAAATATAAAATAGACAACTTGTCCGTTACAAACTGTAGTAGTGTGTAATCAGTATCAGTATGGCACGCTGCACTCTGCGCGGGCGACGACATGTGAATTACGTTGCTATATGTAGATTGTAACGAAAATGAATAAATGTTTAACATGTGAAAGAAGATGCATTTCATTGTAGAGACAGAGAGAGAGAACATTATATATTTTATTTAAATATCTGCTATGCATATAAATGAACTTGCTAGGTTTTCTCTGTTTCTACAGGTGAGGACCACCAGCAGTCTCACCCGTGTCTTGAGTGATGACTCAAAGCGGATCCCATTGACGATGCGTGCAGCGTGTGAAGTCGCGGGCGGCGGCGAAGCAAGCCCCTGATTCATAAACTTTGCGGGAATTGAGGATTTATTGCTTATCGATATACGAGTAGGTATGGTATAGTCTACCTATACCGTATAGCCGGTCCCGGACCCGCTAGTCGGATAATGGACTTCGTAGGCATTTCATTTGAAAGAATATAGTTTATATATATAGTGTAGTATATATATATGTAGAAGCATCAGAAGGGGCCTCAAGGCGGTCTTGGCTGTTACTATTCATTTGTGGGCGTTGTAGCAACAGAGATGTTTAAATAAAAGTCACACTTATATTCTACAATGTCTTATTACTCGTTTACATAACAGTTTTACAATAAATCTCACAAGATNGGATTCGCTTAAATTGCAAGTCGCTGGCCAGGCAGTCGTGGTGTACATGGTCATAGGGACCTAGTGTCTTACACTAGTCTCTTAAGACACTTGCGATACCCATTTTCCACTGAATTCTGGAGTCATAGCGTGTTGAGTAGCGGAAGTCAACGCCGCGCTTTGCCATTTTACCAGAGCGAGGTAATAAAGATATTTCATTTCACTCCCACAACCTGTTGCGCTTATAGTCACTTAGAGGAAGAAGAGAAAGATATATTGATAAAAAAACTTTACTAACATTATAAAGACGAAGAGTTTGTTTGGTTGAGAGCGCTATTCTCTCTTCTAACGTTCTACGTTTTCAGTAGAGCACGCGGGCGAAGCCGCAGGTGCAAACTTGTAATATTATATATTGAAAAAGTCACCAACGGCACTTGGTTGCTTATTATGCGCTGCTTTAAATAAAAAGTCAACCGCGTAAGTCCTAGGGCGCGTGACCAGGACCCAGGCACACCGCGCTCTGCATTCCCGCAGCCGTGCGTCACCACTCCCTAGGGGTACTGAACTATTGAGTGGGGTCTTAGCACGGTTATGGCCATATTCCTTATAATAGAAAAAGCACTTACTCTATTTATTATATCCGCCCATTTTAATGATAAACAATTACTTTTATAAATCCGAACCCTGAATAGTACCGAGTGGATATGACTTCTCTCTCCGAGCACATAAATATTGTAAAATAGTAATAACTTATGTGTTGAAATGGCAAAGCACGATGTTGAGCTCCGTATTTCAACACGCAATTCCTGTAGAATTCGGCGGGGGACGGACCTAGGTTCCCAGGGTCTCTCTGCGTACTCTGCTATGTTCGGCATACAGCGTGAAGTGAAAAAAAAATCGACATAGTGTTCAATGAGACAGACGTTTTTATGACATTTACATTGTTTATTATAGTAATTATTTATTCAGTTATTCAATTAGCTATTTATAGAGCTTAGTAACAAGTTATTTATAAATAGGTTTTGCGAAACCCACACATAAGCTATTTTCGTCTAACTTAAGAACAATCAATTTCGCAGTTAATTAAAAGTAAATCTAAAAAAGCAATTATCAAGTCTGTCCGAAGCAAACGAGCACCCACCAGTAGTGTGACGTGTTTCCCTCCTATTTCACGGTCGAGGTCCCGGCGCATTGTCTTACGAGCTACGACCAGATCGCAACTTAGTGAGTACATTTAATTTTTTCACGGGTTATTCCCCTAATTGATAGACAAATATAAACAATGTAGGGCTGGAAAACCCTAATATTTGACCTGGATATGCTTGAAATTGACTGAATGAATTTCATGATTGATTGAATTTTAGTAAATTTGTGTTTTTGGATTAGTCAGAGGTCTTCACGACACAGCGGCACCGTCACTGGCGTGAAAGCAATGCTCGTGAGGACTTTCATCTATTTCGATGTCAAGGCAAAGCGCTACGTTGAGTTCCCCTACTCAACACGCAAAGTCTCGAAAATAAGGCGGAATGTGGGGAACGGAGTGTTGCAACACTGGCCTCCGCTGTGTAAACTATTAATTATAAAAAAAAGTTGGTAAAGGATTTAGGCTGTCGAATACAGGCTGCTAAATACAGGTTCCCGAATATAGCAGAGTAGGCAGAAAGAAAACAGTGTCGAAATACTCCGTACCCATCCTTTCGCCAATTTGTTACCAAAGCAATGTAATAAAAACTTCAACTGGGTGGGAATGGAAGGCATAACCTTATTTCATTTTAGTTTTTCTAATAAGTGTGTACTGATTCTGACGCGCGAATAAATAAAAGCTACGATTGTAAATTTGATTCTCACTTAAAGTAGTTGATTATTTTTATTTTGTCGCTTTGGTAACAAGACAAGCGCGGCGTTATGTTCCGCTACTCAACGCACAATATCTCGAAAATTAGGCGGTGCGTGGGGGGCAGGCTATCTTAACACGGTTCCCTTTACCCACCCCATATGAGATACATGTTGAACCTAAAAAAACTATACATAATAATTATTAGCTTAGGTTTTTGTTTTTGCTAATAATTTTCATCACTAATAATTTTCATAATCTCCATTTATTTTTCAATAATATTTCACCATTGTTGTAACTTGTAGGGGAGGCCCCTCAGGTACTCGTTGCCAATGATAATCATTTATAAACATTGTATTGTATAATGTTTCATTCTTCCTTAGACGCAACTATATAAGGTAATAAAATGTTAAAGCACAATTCAAAAGAGTCTCTATTAAAACCATACACCGTCTCCGGTTGTATGCATGAAATTCAATTGATCCTAATAAACCTAACAATGTCTCTAGTATTTAAAGGATCTTAAATATTAGAGACATTCTTAGGTTACTTTATTACATTTTATTTTTTGCGTTCACGTACAATACTGTCTCGTTCCGTAGAGTATGAGTAGTTATTATTTTTCTGTCGCTTCTTCTTTTTAAGGGGTGAATACGATTAATTAATTAAATATTTACTTTAGATAACATTGTAAATGTTATTAGAACTAACACAAGAAAGATCAATTTGTAAGATGACAGTGATCCGTTAATTGGTAAGACCTTTTTGTTCAACAATTTATTTTTTTGAAAAATAATATATGAGTCACTTTTTATGTAAAGCCTATAATTAAAATACATAAGCTACATATTCGTGGCTCTTTGAGTACTTACAACTTGCAAAACTATATGGAAGATCTATGAAACTAAAAGTAAGGCTGTGAGTTTATTTTAAAACCTAAACTGATAGCGTTACTAACATAATGTTAAATATTCTGTAATCTGTGACTGTAACACGCGCGAGGGCGCCGTGTGAGAGATGTCAACTGATACACATACATAAGTATGTAATGTACCTTATTGTTTTTATTTTAAACATATTCTTTTCTAATATTTAATTTCAATATTTATTTGCGGCAGTCGTGTCGCAGGTTCACTGTAAAAAGGTGTGACTGTAACGCGACGGAGGATGCACTCGCAGGAATAGGTAAATTATTATTTATTAATATTCTCATTTGTTCGTTCCGGCACTAAGGCAAAAGCTCGGCGTTGAGTTCCACCACTCAACACGGAGTTCCTCGAAAAATTATAAAGTGGGGATTGGGTTCCCTCTGCCTACCCTGCTATGTGCAGGTGAAGCTGATTTGGAAAAGATACACATGAGATGATTATCGGCCGTTAGTAGTTGGTAGGTAGATACTGAATATTTTGCACACATATTAAACAAGAAACATCTTACAGATTAATTATAGAAAAACAAACAATACATCAATTCACAGTGGTTTCATAGAAGCTGAACTGACCGCATCCTCGTCTCGTTCCACAATCTCATGATTCACTATCGAGTAGTACCGACTTACCGACTAACGGTACTCAATAAAAACCCTCTCCCGTGACTCACTCGAAATCCCAGAAACGTGTGAGGCAGGAGTGACGCCAGAGTCCCGACTCCCGTGAGGTCGACAACGTCACGGTGCTGGCGTGCCCTCTTATTTATCACTGGAAGTATTTATTTTCATATTTATATTTTTTAATAGTTTTTATTAGTTGAATAGTTTTCATTTTCTTTGCAAAAAACGTAGATACGCGTACCAAAAAGATGGGCGCCATAGTTCTTTCTACGGATACGGACGGCGTTGCGTGGCAAATCAAACAAGCAGAGGACAAAGAGAGATAGAGTTTATTGAAATGTAATTTTCCATATTTTCTTAATTATAAAAAAATATCCGCAATAAATGTCACCCTTCATTATATTAAGGAAACATGATGTAACTAATACCTTATAGTAGATCGATATTTGGAAACATTTACTTAATAGATAATTTAGTTGATTTAAAAGGGTTATTTAAATAAATATTAGTATTTATAAAATACATTTTGCAAAGTCTCAATATTATGGATTCATTATGTTACGTGTAAAATAAGAATGATTTTATCTTTAAATAGTTTTCTGCGTGTACTTAATATGATTAAAATCATCATTTAACAGGTGAACAATTAGAATAAACATTGATTTTAAGATTGACCTTCTATTATATAATATTTTACTTTAAAACATAAGGCAGACCGCGCATTTCATCGTCTATTCTCATAGTCAAACGGAACCGGAATAAAATATTTCAAACGCTGGCAACCCCTGTTTGCGGCAGGAATTTTCCAGGCAACCCTGTTTTATAGTGTTCAGAAAAAAATAAGCTTTAATTTGATATATAATTCATTAAAAAAACACATGAGTGCAAATTATTAACATTTAGTGACTTCTTTTTCTTTCTTTCAAATTTTCTTTCAAATGATGTGGAAATCATATAAAAAACGTATGAGTGCAATTTTGTCCAAAAACGAGTTACGAAAAAATATAATTAAAGGTGATTGCTTCAGGATTCTTCCAGGCAACCCAGGTGTAATCTGTTCTACTAATCATGTATTATTTATTAATATAAGTTTAATTAAGAAAACTGATACCTGCAGGTTTCAACGGTCGGATCTCCACCTATCACGAATAGTGTCATCATCAAATCGAAGTGGCTTGCAAATAGTGCGGTGCGAGCGGAACAGTGTCTTCACACTAGGTTCTTCCTTTCCTTCTGCCTAACCAAGTAACGTCGGTGGGCGCGACAGAGAGATGTCACTAGCACCATGTCACGCAGCACATCACACGCCGTTGCCGCTAAACAAGGACATGAACGCCGCGGCGCGGAGTTAAGGAGTTATATATGGAAGTAGGCTTCACTTCGCGACATCATATAGTAAAAGTAATTTTAAAATTACGGTGTCTTTGAGGTTTATAAGATTTTTTAAATAATGCCAATCGTAATAAGATGTTATACATTTTATTAAATTTAAATCAGCGTAAACGATAGTTTCCTACTTATGTCATATACTATATAAAATGTATATAATAAACCTATAAATAATGACTACGAACTCGCAGACATGTTGCCATTCAACACGCTTGCGACGCCACATTCTACAACTATTGTTTTTATTGGCACACTTCCTTCTATAGAAGCTAAGTCAAGTTATCAGAGCTTATTTCGAGCTTTGAAGCTTTAGAGAGCTTAGAGGAGGTCGCGTGCGCGTCGTCACGTAGGGGCTACGAGACGGCCAGCACGTAGCTCTGCTGTCCCGCCCCGTGACCGATCGATTGGACACGTCACGACGTATGCCGTCACGGCAATGTCACGCTGTGTTGTGTGGATATTAATGTATGTTAGACGATGTAAAGCCTGGCTGATAGTAAAGCTATCTTTGTAGCTTCTCGCTGTATTATGCCTAGCAGGAAAGTAGGCAGTCAAATGATAAGGATTTAAGCCACTGCCAAAATGTAAAGTATCTGTAAAAACAATACTAACCTGTACAGCTTATTACACTAATTAATTAATTGACAACTTTATCTTTTCCTGTCTCCGTCAAAACTATCAATAACAACATTGAATTGATTTGTCACTGACAAAGAAACTAACGCATCTTTATTATATTAATACGTGAACACGATATACATAGCAATGATTATTTAACTAAACGATACGTTCTTATTACGTGACTGGGTCAATAAACGCGAGAGCACCTTGCCACCAGCCTGGACTCTTGGACTTGGCGAGTATGCGACTACTTCCGGTGCGTCATCTCCTGCACTAATGTAAGGTTCCTAAAAAAAAATGCATTACATTTATTAGGGTTCCGTACATATTAAGGAAAAAAGAACTCTTATAAGATCACTTTGTAAAGAACGAAATAGAGATCGAACCTGGCCTCTCTTAGGAACTTAACACCTAGAGATAATTATGTCCAGCTCCAAGCCTGGTGTAACTAACAGAGAAAAACAAAATTATAATTATAGCTAATACTTTTAGAAAAATAAAGAAAGACAGGGACAAAGTCTGTATAGTGTCTTGTGAAAATATAGGCAAAATAAATAAGATCAGCGCCAGCGTTGCATCATGCATGGTATTTCCGGAGGCAAGAGTGCGGCGCCCGCGCCCTCTTGCTCGCCCTGCACACCCGCGAGGTCAGTATGACGTGTAATATAGAATACGAGTTTCTTGATAGAGGGACTATCAAATGAACATCAATGGAGGGCAGGCGTGGTGCAGGCCAGGCGTGTGTCGATCCCCACTCGAGGAAATTAAATATTCACTGTGGTGTCAAGTAATGACATCAGAATTTGGCGGAAAATAGACAACGGAGTGTCTTGACACAAGGTTCCCTCTGCCTATCCAGCTATGTGCGAGATACAGCGGGAAGCTATAAAAGTATAACGCTGTTATTACAAACATTGGATGACAAAATCAACATTTACATATATATTTTTTCGAAACATTATTTCGAAGATACTCCTAAATCGTTTTTTAAGTTCCTGTAGTATAGATTAACAATAAATATAAACTTCATATAAGTAATTATATTTTATTTAGAAAGCTAATATTAGTACATTAATTCAATTTATAGTATAGATTCTATAATAATTTCTTGTAATATAATGTATATAGTCGTTGAAGTCTTTTATTCGAAGCTACCATGATGTTATTTTATAAGCAGGAGCGTAGGAAGGTAAGGAAGGTGGGGCTGCCAGCTGGATGCTCGCCCCAGAATAGTCTGGTCTGGTCACCTTAGTCTTAGGAAAACAAAAAAAATGGCAAAAAATATAAAAATCTTTTATAAAAAACACCGCAGACATCGCTAAAGTCTTTCTCGAGTTTGGTTTGATGCATGAATAATTATATTAAATTGCATTTTTTTATTTTAAATAAAAAAAATGCTCTAAAATTTAGTTGACATTTGACACAACCTCAAAGTTGCGCTACACCGTACAATAAATAATTGACGAGAACATTTTTATTTCGCACATTAAACGTTTAATCGACTTCGACCGCCGTTATAGTACAAATAGATCATATGTCTAATAAGGAACACCAACATACCAATTACCAAGTAATGAAAAAAAAATTTAAAAAACGCACAAAATATAGTTTATTCGATAAAACCATTATAAAGCAAGTCTTCAGTTTCCTTAGACAGGTACAGCAGTAGTATAGCAGCACGAGTACAGTGAGGGCACTGACCTTCATCCGTCACGAGGCTTACTGCAACTGCACTTGTGCGATGTGCGACGGAGGCAATAATATATTTATATTTTAATTTATACTTGAATTATATGAATTATGTTTCTGTAAGTTTTTTCTTTGAGGCCAGTCGTGGTGAGGCTGCTAAATCGACTGTTTATGCATTTCCGTTCCCCACTTTCTACCAAATTCTCGAGATATTGCGTGTTGAATGAAAAATATTAAGTGGGAGTGAAAAATATTAAGTGGGAGTTATCACTTACCAGTTAAACTAAATGGTTAACGACTTAAACCAGGCCAGCATCAAATGCTGGAGTTGTATTAGAAATGACCCAACAATAAACAAAAGTGGAGATGGGCGTTTCACTGCGGTCAACCAGCCGACGTGAAACGCCTATCTAGTAAATAACATCAGTCTTAAGTTTGCTAAATATATACATGTGTATCTAGACAAATAGATTTGTTTAAGAAAATAAAGAAGCAATGAGGACATAAACAAACGAGTAGTAATTACGTGGAACAAGTTCTCTAACCATAACTCAAATCTCAACTTCCTCTGCAGACCATGCCTGATCTGCGGGTGTCACACTTGGATCCATGATCTCAAAAACAGGAATAATATTCAGGTTATCCAGAGGAGAATGGAAAGAAGTTGCCTCGGTATAAAATTGAAAGATAAAGTGAAGGCCGTCGATATAAGTTGAAATAACGTTGGCGTAAACACAACTAAGGATAGGGAATGGAGGCTTTCATAATAATTAAACAATCAAAATAAGCCATAATTTAAATTTAGACCAAATACACGATAAATAAATATCTTTTTCCATTGAACCACGAGTTGCTGATATCAGTGCGTTCGACCAATCAAACGTTTATGACATTAGTGAAGATTAAAAATGTTTAATTATATTTTTTGTTAAAAAACGACAAGTCCTTGTCTAATGCTTTAATTTGTGAAGAATAAAAGTACCTATTACCATACTTAAGTTTTCAATGTAATTAAAAAACAAAGACTAAAACCTCTCGGTAGGTGTACATTTTTAATGAGTCATGTGACACTTATTTCGCGCTAAAATACTGAAAAGTTTTTTACAAATTTAGTAATTAACTTGATTTCCTGTGGCGACACGTTTCCGGCGCGTGCCGGGGCGGAGGCACTGACCCGCGCTGCAGGGCGTGAGGCGTGCAGGAAATCCTGAAACCACCTCGATATATTCTTAAGACGTCTAACAAAGCTATCCTTCAAAAATAATTACTTTAACAATACGGGTAAACTATCAAGTTTAATAGTGACTGAGATCGCTAAGAAGTACACCACAGCGAATTGAAAAATTAAACCACAGGTAGGTATAGCTTATATATTATTATAATTATAAGTTAATAAGCGAGACAACGCATTCGAGAACGAGAACGAGACAATCATTAGATCAGCTCGATGATACCATAATATTGTATAAGAAGTAGAAGCGCATTTAATTCAGATTCTTATACATATATCACATAGTTAGGTATATACAGCTCGACCTAAAACATGTTAAAAATATTTACTTGCAGCGTATTTAAAGCATTTAATGTGATTTTTTATTACGGTGGGTGCCATTATAAGGGTAATATGGAATAAACTTAAACAAAAATATTAAAAATGGTATTATTTCGTAGTCTTTAGTTAAATTGTACTTTGTGATTCGAGATGACTCTAACTAATAATTAGTGTCAGGAACAGGGTACACTGTCATATAAACAGTCCATCCAAACCNCGCTAGTATTGTATAAGAAGTAGAAGCGCATTTAATTCAGATTCTTATACATATATCACATAGTTAGGTATATACAGCTCGATCTAAAACATGTTAAAAATATTTACTTGCAGCGTATTTAAAGCATTTAATGTGATTTTTTATTACGGTGGGTGCCATTGTAAGGGTAATATGGAATAAACTTAAACAAAAATATTAAAAATGGTATTATTTCGTAGTCTTTAGTTAAATTGCCCTTCCATTGTACTTTGTGATTCGAGATGACTCTAACTAATAATTAGTGTCAGGAACAGGGTACACTGTCATATAAACAGTCCATCCAAAACATTTTCATTCCCAATGTAATCACTATTCTATAAAAAAAATGTTTAATTAAAATTGATTTAGTGGTTTTGGCGTAAAAGCGCCACAGACAGACAGACAAAGTTACTCTTATTAGGCATAAATCCAAATGGCGGCGACAAATGACGTAGGCTTAGTAACTAGTGTCTGCTTCAGCCGGAGCTAATGTGACCTGTATTCAGGTCGACCGGAAACCACGCCTTCGCAATGCGAGGGGACCACAGAGAAGGGGGAACAGGTTCTGCGCACTCACCTTCGGCTAACTTTGAAGTTTCAGCATTTTATAACTTATGTATGTATATGTATAGCGGTCATTTGCTGCAAGTTGCAACATGCATTCAAAGTTTATGGATTGTTAAATTTAATTATATACATTGAACTGTATTGAAAAATGGATGAATAACTCAATATCACGCCAA
This sequence comes from Heliconius cydno galanthus, assembly GCA_036379175.1. Classification (NCBI taxonomy): domain Eukaryota; kingdom Metazoa; phylum Arthropoda; class Insecta; order Lepidoptera; family Nymphalidae; genus Heliconius; species Heliconius cydno. The sequence continues at coordinate 48,404 of JAKRZM010001320.1, forward strand.
CCGATTTCGATTATTCTTTTTTTATTGAAAAGGATACACTTGAAGGGAAGTTTGATAAGAATTTGATGATGTTCTGATTATGGGATCCGGTGAAGGCCGTTGTGGCGCGGGGGCACATGTATGCGAGTGTACACGCGACATGTTTGATACCTATTCGACGAAATTAAATATTTCATATTTCCTTTTCCTCGCTCTTATAATTAGGCAAAACGCGGCGTTGAATACCGCCACTCAAAACGTAATGCCTCCAGATTTCGGTTGAAGTAGTGATTCGAAGTGGTTTCCAGGTTCCCTTTGCCTACTGCTATGTGCGTAGAGTTAAAAAAAATACATAATATTAAAATATTATATGTCTACAAATTAATTTATAGGATCGTTCTTATAAGAAACGTCTAAATAATAAATATTAAATTATTAAGAACGTCATGGATTAATTTGTTGAAACTAATCTGAATATATGCATTCACTCAGGTTCTAAAAAAGAACATTAATAATCTGTTATGAAAACGAAATGATTTCTATCGTCTAGACTACTTATAAAATAATCTAAAACGGGGATAACCAAAATAAATTATCAAACGCCAGTGCCCCCCAGATGCGGGCGCGTGCCCTCAATACTCAGTAGATAAGAGCCGCGGGGCTCCAGGGGATTCCACTTCGCTTTCCCGTGGAAAAGCCTTTGGCACACATATTCTTATGTTATTTATGTAAATTTATAATATATTAAATTCAGCAGCGATTCACGAAGAATAAGTGAATAGTGATAAACTGCTGTTTCATTTGTACTGTTTATTGTAACTGATACTGTCAGAAACACTTGGTACCAGAGAAGACGTTACCGACGATCTGTATAATTCGGTATTCTACACAATACGGTAAGGACCTTAGACTTGGCTTGGCTACCTAAAGTTGGTTTTGTTTGTACAGGAGCTACAGGTTCCCGCATTGCCTATTCAGGCTCATTTTATATTCTGTTAGACTAGCTGGCTAATCACGCTGAAAACTTTTGTTCAGGCGACATTTCCATATCTCATATGGATTGCATTGTATTTAAGAATCGCTCTCAAGTCTGAGATAGATCTTGAGATTCATTCATAGATGAATGAAAACTTTCGATCTCAGATTTATATTATGGGCCATAGTGCATAGGGGAGCATTAGAAGTACACTCCCGCGCGAACTACGCCAGTCTAAATCTGTTCACATTTTCATACGTCGAGTTATTTCTTATCGCTATAAATTATGTATATATGTAAGTTTATTATTTTAACATATTTTTTTTACACCAATAGTAGTAGTTCTTTTTTAAGTTAAAGGTTGCCAGGTAGAGATCACCTGTGGATGATCAGGCCGCCTTTACACCATTTTTTTCTTGTTTCTGTTTAAGTTAATTTATGTTTATTTCTTCATTTTGTGTTTTAGTTAATTAATATCAAATATGGTGTAATAAAGTATTAAAATAAATAAATAAATAAGTAGTGCCTAATAATTTTGTAAATTAATTTGGAAGAAAAGTTTCTCTAAATAAAGTTTTTATTCACCGTATTACAGTGACATCTAGTGTGAACTAATGATCTCGAATATTAAGTTATATACCTTACCAGTATTATATATCTGTAGTACAAACACCGCGGGTAATGAGAGATGGCGCTGCAAGCTGCAAGTTGTCCACATATCATATATGTATGACAATCTTATATAACCAAGACCAGGTCTGTATAACAACATATAATGTTTCTATCAAATGTGATTGAGAGTTGCAGCTTTAAAGATGAATGAATGTATTCTTAAACTACATCTTTAAAAAATTACTCGAGCAAATGCAATATTTATTTAAATTTATATTTTCAGTCTGGTGTGCCGCCACTAGACATGCAATGCTTCCAGAACTTGGCGGAGTGGGAAACATAGTCTTACCAGTAGGTTCCCTCTGCTTATCCTGCTATGTGCGGGATAAAGCGTGAAGCTGATTTAATACAGTATTTTCTGGCAGGTTGCAATTCGTTGTATAAGTTCTTTTGTAATTTTTATTCAGTAGCAAACGAAAAGCAATTTTAGCATTTTTGACATTTCCTCACATATTCCCGCAGAAATTTTGTCTCCGATGAAAGGAAGGAGGGATCAAGAAATGTATATGTACAATAAGCGTTTAATATTAATTATGTAATAATAGAATTTATTGTAATCAACCAGCCAACACCAGTCAGTGAGCCAATAAGTAAATATCTCATAGTCACACACAGTAAAGCAATCTGCGACCCCCTCTCGATATCCCAACGGTAACTGTTGAATAACCATCAATCAGTAAGTAAATATCTCGTAGTCGCGCACGGTGAAGTTGTAGTCGGGCACGAGCGAGGCGTGCGGGGAGGTGGTGGTGACGTCACCGTACGAGTGCAGGTTGCTGTAGCTGTCGCTGTTGCAGTGCGCGTTGTGCGACACCAGCAGGTCCGCGCCCGCGCCGAAGATGGGGCCGCACCTGCGCAGGTGTTAGCTCTTACTATAACTGTTGTTACTAGTCCTGCGAGGCCAGTCCAGTGGCGCAGGGACACAGGCGTGCGATTGTAAACGCGACAGGTTTGATTCCCACTCGAGGAAATGAAATACTTAATATTATAAAGAAAGTGCGGAAGAAAGTGTTTTAATAGGAACGGAGTATACTAGGACTAGATAGATCAAAATTCTAATAACATGCAAAATAAGAAATTAAATAATAAAAGTTGCCATTGAACAAAAAATATTAAATGCAGATATGATGGCATTGATAGATACCAATAATACACCCAAAATCACTCAGAATTATATTACTGTAAACAAGGTATTCGTCAGTAAATACAGGCATAGTTTCATTGAAACAAACATAGAATGAAATGAATACGGAAATTGATGGATTGACACATTAGTGTAGGTAAGTATATACAGGTAATAAAATTACTGACTCAGAATGATAGCACAGTGCAAACGAGTTCTTCATCAATGGATACAAAGCGGGCGGGTCCTGGGTGAAGAGCAGTGCTCGTTCTGCTGCTATATAACCACCTGCTGTGGTTTCTCCACCAGCAGGTGCACACCAGCCTGATGTGGAGAAACCACCGATTATCTCACCTCGGGGTAGCTGGGAAGGAAATCTATATATTAATAAATTTATAGATTTATATAACTTTAGTCTCTCTTTTTAGAATAATTGTGCAGACGGAGAAGTATCAAACTCAACATACTTAAAGTTATATAGTGATTACAGAGGATACATTATTATAAATAATGTTTTAGATATATTTATAATTAATGAAACAAAAATAAGAAACACACTACCATGTTTAACAATATGTTATATTTTTGTACAAAGTGATGGCAACGTTTCTTGTACGTGTCAGTTTATTCTATAGTAACGACAAAATTGGGAAATGAAATAAACATAAATTCTATATAAGATATGTATCTATACTACACATTTATGCATAATTTTTTAGTGCATATTTTATAGATATATTTTTTCTTATTGAACTTAATTTTAATTATTTTTTTACACATTTCATTTTTTCACATAACATTTTTCTAGTCCATTATTATGAGCAACATTCATACTTGCTTTATCATTTATATATGTACTAGTGGACCCGAACGCGGCTACGCCCGCTTGAACTATAAATACGAATATTTATCTAATATATTTATGAAATTATTTTCAGTTTTTAATAGAGAGACGAGTTAAGCAAGCTCATTTTGGGTGACGTTTTCTAACAACAAACTTTGCAAATCGTTGCTTAGCAACGGTCGCATAGCGACGGTTGTTATTAACATGGCGGAATAAATTGCATGTCAAATTAATAAGTATTTTAATATATTGGTATATATCGAAAATATTACAAATATGAGAAAAAAAAGTATCCTATGTTCATCCCGAGACCCTCAAGTATCTCTATATGAGTATTTTATCACAATTAAATTAGCGGTTTGGCCCTGATTGCGTAAAAGACAGACAGACAGACAGACAGAGTTACTTTCGAATTTATAATATAGGTATGGATTTATATTATGAAACTACAAATTCAAATATATCAAATATATATGTACCTGTACTAACAGCAAAACAGGTGCAATAGCATCACATCTTGAATGGAAAGCGTGCGCAGAAAAACCATGTGTCGATGCTCGGAACACCAAACGCCACGACTGGGACGGGGTGCCACACCTATGTATGTTGAAAACAAAATGATAAAATATAAGGACAGACATTTCTTACCAAAATTATAAAATAGTAATATTAACAAATCTGTCTCAAAAGAATGTTAGCAATTTTTATTAGCCATTATTTCTCATACACACTAAATATTATTATAGTAATTGCAATACGAAAATTGGAATAACACAAATATAAAGAAAAACACAAATGTTAAGTAGATGACATTGGGATAGGCTCTGACTGTAAACGCGACAGTTGATGGTTCAATTCTCATTCGGGGGAATGAGTTATTTTCATTTCCTCATCCTAACCTAAAGTAGTAGAACCTAGGTTCCACCATCTTCACCATCATGTTTCTCGAATTGACCGCGCCTGGGGAATGGAGAGTGTTAATACTGGATATTACAACACACCAAAACTAAAAACATTACCATGTGTTAAGGAGAGATTGGAAAGCAATCTTATCTTGCCTCAGTATCACAGAGTCCACGAAGAAATTGATTGCACATCTGAAAAATAAATTTTTACTATTAATCTCTAAATGCATATTACATTCTTTTTTTTGTAAAGACTATATTTTATAAAGGTATCATATAATTTCTATAAAATTTAAACCACTAAAGATCAATCGAAGGCTGTCGTGGCGCAGCGGCACAAGGGTGTGACGGTAACGCGACGGTTGTGGGTTGGATCCCCACTCGAGGAGATGAAATATTTATTTACATTTATATTTTTATGTCTGTATTTCGGTCTGGTGTCGAGGCAAAGAGTGGCGTTGATTTCTGCCACTCAACACGCAATGCCTCAAGAATTCAGTGGAAAGTGAGGAACGGAGTGTCTTAACACTAGGTTCCCTCTGCCTACCCTGATGTGTGCGGGATACAGCGTGAAGCTGATTTGATTTTGACTAAATAACAGATCGTTTAGACGACTTCCAAAAGCGCGTAGCGCGCCAGGGTTTTATTTTTTTCTTTTATTTGTGTATTTACACGTGTAAACATACAAATAAAACAATATGTTGTTCATAACAGTGGACTACAAAAGATCTCTCCCACTGAACAGCGCGCATGACAAAGCAGTGCAAATGAAAAAAATAATAAAAATGAAGTTCAATAAGATAAAAATATTTGTAATAAAATTTAAAAAATGTTAAAAGCGTAAACAATATTTTTTTCAATAAACCACCTCTTAAACTTAGAGGTTTACCTGGTTCTTGTCACCAGAGCTAGGATATGAAAATAATTCATTCCCCCGAGCGGGCCTCAAGTCCGCAACCGCCGCGTTTACAAATAAACCATTATAAATGTGAAAGTTTTTGAAGATGGATATTTGTTCCACTTTCACGCAAAAACTACTAAATGGATTTAGATGAACTTTGTAGTAAAAAAAAATAATAGTACATAGACTATAATTTATATAAGCATTTAGTATAATTTAGCTATAATATAAAAAATAACAAAAAGTGTAAGCTGTGTTTCCATTGATAGTATACCTGGGTTGAGTCCGCCTTCTAGCATCATGTGCAGGCGGCGCAGCATGAGGCGTTGCATGCAAAGCTGCACTTTTATACCGCTTGAGAGACAGTTCCATGGGCACTGCACCTGTTGGTTCCACTTCTTCAGCAAACACTACACTATCTAGAAGGTGTAGAGGGTATTGTTTAAATATAATTTTTATTAAGACAAGACCAAATTCGTGAAGCATTGCGTGTTGACTAGCAGAACTCAACGCCGCCTTTTGCCTCGTTACCAGAGCGAACATATGAAAATATTTCAATTCCCCGTGTGGGAAGCAGAATATGTTTGGGTAAGCATACATATCTTAGAAACTACTGATATACATTTTTAGAACAAATTTCCTACCAATATGCAACAGCCGCACATGCTGCATAAGAGGCGTTAAGTGATGGACTACTCTGGCCCGTTCTTCCTCTGCCCAGTGAGCGGTAGGCTGAGTTACTCCCGCCCTCTGCTTGGCCCACGCCAGCGAACATCGCCATACATCCTTCTCTTCTAATCGTAACTGTATAAAATTATTTTATTTTTATAGTAGCCTAAAGAAAAAAAAAATTTTTGTGTAAGCACAAAGGCTTTTATTTATTCAGTTAGTTTAATTATTGTAGACGGAGTCATTGTCGCCTTGTTTTCTTCTAGACGTAACTATATAAAGTAAATTATTTTTTAAATTAGATATACTTGTATAATGTATATTTAGTTGAGTAGAGAGAGTTAAGATAAAGACTATACTCGACTACTAGACTTCATGTTTTGCTTATTGAGATATATTGTGTGTTGACGGAAAGAACCAAATGTCGCATTTATGTCATCAAATCGGGGAAATGAAATTATTTTATTACAATATTTCTTCAATAGAGATCAATACAGTTTACATTTAATATTATTTAACATTATATATTTAGAATATTTGGTCAACAAAAAAACCAACAACTTATATTGTTTTAGGTTGCTACCTAAAACAATGTGTTGTACCGTTATTTATCTGGAAACACACATTTGACAACCACACAGGTGTAGCAGCAGACAAAGTTTAGTTTCGTATGATTATGTGACTTTTATGAGCAGCACAAGGGAGTGACTGTAACACGATGGTTGTGGATTCGATCCCCACTCGAGGAAGTGAAATATTTATTTACATTTATAATTACATTTGTTCGCTCTGGTGTTGAGGCAGAGGGACGTTGGATTCTGCCTCTCAATACGCAATGCTTCAAGAATTCTTTTAATCTATACACAATTATTCAGTAATTGGCTACTTATATTTTTTATCCTGACAGAGTTCCTTATATTTATAAAACTTCTTTTGGGTTCAGAAGGCTATGGTGCAATACTAACATTATCAGATGAAATAAGCTTGATGAGAGCTTCTTTGGGCAAGTTTAAGAAGGCATTACTTTTAACACACTCAGGAGCATTTTCTTCTATGAATGATATGCAGCGTTCCATAAATGAAGATGCACTCTTCCCACCTGTAATGTTAAGATAAATTGTCTTAAATTAATGACAACAAGATACACCAATAGGTCTCATATTATGTAACTATGACACTTTTGTTGCAGAGTGGTAAGAAGTCTGACTGTGAACATGATGTTTATGGGTTTAATTCCCATTCTGGGGATGAGTCATTTTCATTTACTCACACTCGTAATAAGACAAAGTATGGCTTTGAGTTCCACCACTCAACATCCGATGTTTAGGAAATTGTGCATTGTATGGAGAATGGAGTGTCTTAACATTAGGTTTCCTCTACCTACCCTGCTATAAAGAATATAGTTTAAACATAAAAAAACTATAATTGTTAACAAAAATAAATATACTATAATTGTTAACAAAAATTAATGTAAATACACACCTTGGTTTCATTACTTATGTAAATAGAAATTATTGAAACTTGTAAAACTGTATTTCAACACATGAAAATAACAAACAGCTATTAAAAAAAATTATATCTAGAGGATAATGTTAATACTTAGAAAACACAAAATATAACTTCTAAATTAACATTATAAGTACTTCAACAATATAAATTATAAGCGAAGGACATTTAAGATTTAGAAGTACCTAACTGTACACTAAATATTTAAATGGTTGAGAGGTTATAAAATAAAAACCAATTTGTAGATCTTAAATTTAATTAATTGAGTGCACTGGTAAGAAACTTTCACAATTCACAAATAGTGATCACACTTAACGGGTAGGAATGTTCATCCGAGTTTTATAACCTATTATACAGTAGCGTTGGGGTTGACATTTTGTATTAGCGTTATATTATCGCCTTTCATCATAATACGACCGATTTGCTTTCGGTTTTTTGTCTTCATATGGACTTCTTCAGCTTCATCTAACACAATATTCATGTATTCGTCGAATCCCACGATGTGTCCCTCAATTCTTAAATTCACGTTCTCATAAAGCCAAATCTGAACACGACTTCTGTTTTGTAAATATCTGAAAATAAGGTTGATGGGCTGTACCATCACCTTTTGTACTTTCGGTGGTCCCTTGTATGCCATTTTTGTGTTTTATTCTTGAACACAATATAGTAATTTGCTAAAAACAAAATAGCGCCAAGCCGGCGTCGTTTTCACCCGTCAAGAAAGGAAAAGCGATTGTCATAGCCAAAAGACAACAACATGGCCGACGCTACAGACTACAGATAAAATAAAAACGCATCATTGTCTATACGTGGGTTATTTGGAATTTAATTATTTAATTCAAGTTTTATTTCAATTTTAGTTTATTATGGTTAAATGTAATTATTAAAAAATATATATATTTACCTTATATTATTTTTGCATAAAATATTTTTTAAAAATATACAATTGAAACTTCTTTGAAAGTATGTTAAAAAAAATGATTTTATTATATTTTAAGTATCAAAATATATATTTTTTTTAATAAAAAATGTAATATAAAATGAAAATTAAAAAGACAAAAAGTGTGCGATGGCCGGGAATCGAACCCGGATCAACTGCTTGGAAGGCAACTATGCTGACCATTACACCACCATCGCAACTGACAACCTGTGCAAAAACATATTATTTATTCTTTGCAATAATTAATTTATAATTCTCCCATTAAAAATTAACTTTATATTTTAAGTAACAATGAATGCGTTTAATTGAAAAATATAAACATAAATATATAAAAGCTTATAATGTAATTCTTTATATTTATAGTGAACATATTATTTTTATATGATTATATTTGTATATTTTAATTTATCCAAATTTTGGATTATAAGACGCTGTAGCGTCTGCGCGTGGTCTATAAATTAGTATCGTAAGAACAATGAAAATTATTTCAGCTTGTAAATGTATTATGATAATTAATAATGATATTTTACTTATATAGATTACCTGGTCTATCTTGTATATCCATAGCAGCAGCGAGCAAGGTGCAAGCATTCTCCACATTCAAAGTGGAAGTGACATGGTCTTCACAGGCAGATCTTAGATCCTCGACTCCTAAGTCCGCAGCTAAAGTCATCATTTCAAATACACCTGAATCTTGTAGTAATAACTGTGAAAACAAATATTTAGATATAAAAAAGCAGCAATCGAATCTATAACCACTGAGTTAATAGTCTGACGCTGTCACACTGCGCCACGGCGGAACTGCTAGTTTCTTGTGAAATATTTCTAAGTAATTTCATTGTTTACTTTATAGTACACCTATCCTCCGGTTTACACGGTACTTTTTTACACGTTTTCGCTTTTACACGGTTTTCCAAATAAGTTTTTTTTTGTTTTTATGCTGCGAGCTTATATGCAGACTTGCTGCACACGCACACTGTGTCTGTATTTCTTCGCATAAAATTATATTTGAGTGAAAGTTTCAGAAAAAAATAATTTTCCATATTCGTAAATTACAAGTGAGTGCATAATTTAGATTATTATAAATTAACGGCTTTGATTAAAGTAAAATTTAGAATTTAGGGGAAAATGCGGGAGATTTAGGAGAGAAATGGCAGTTTACCGAATAGGTTTAATTAAAATAAAAAAAATAAAACCTTTTAATTTGAATAAAAAAAATATTATTACACTTTTGTTAAACAGTCTAGTTATGGTGAATTAAAACGGTTGGTTGGTGGTGTACACCTAAAAATATTGAAAAAAATCACAACTGTTAATAGCAAAATTATGCATTTTCTGCAAGCTTTTCGGTTTACACGGTTTTGACTTGAAAATTTTAAATTTTCGATTTACACGTTTTTCTCAGGAACGTATCTACCGTGTAAACCGGGGGATAGGTGTATTATAAAATATTATTCGGTTTTCGTTCGGCTTCACCTATTATATCATTTTAATCTTTAATAATCAAAGTTGTGAAGTTACTACTATTCGATAACAGATGGCGTTAACAAACAAAATCTTACTTTCAAAAGAATAAGCCACCAAAACAATACAAATCAGCTTTATCATATAAGTGTAACTAGTTAAGTACTAACTACATTTAGCATATATTTACATTGTATATACGTACTTTCCCGGTATATACATACTGTATGAACAGTCTAAACGTCTCTGGCTGCACGTGCGGCAAGCGTATCGGCGTCGTCCCGCCGGCAGATGGCGTCACTATGCAGCCGGGCATACGACAGATCTCACCACGTTTTGTGTTTTGAAAACTTTTACATCTGTAGAAATTATAAATATTATACAATATTAATAGTATATATTATTATAAAAAGTGTATTAAATTCATCTAAAAGTAAAATATGGAATGTTTCAACATTAACTTCGCTGTTCTTTCATATGAATTTTCAAATCTAGGAAAAGGAAATATTTATTTTTATGGAAAACGCATAAGCGGACGGTTTTGGACGACTTTCAAGAAGCGCGGGTTCACAGGCGCAGCGTCGAAGTCCCCACTCAACACGTAATGTAATCTAGAATTCAGCGAAAACTGCGGAACTGAAGTGCATTAATGGGGAGCTGCTAGTGTGTCAAATGTCGTTTACATATTATGTAGGTTTAAGCCTAATAAAAATAAATAATGATTTTCATATTAGCCTATCTGGTGACGCGGTGTTACACCAAGTGGTATAACAAATACGCACAAGTACAACTTGGTTGGATATTCTTCCATTATTAATTAGTAGAGATGCGCCGAATATTCGTTTTGTATTCGGTATTCGGTGTATTCGGCATCTTTTTCAATATTCGTATTCGGCCGAATTATTCGGTTATGGCGCCGAATATATTCGGTTCGAGTATTTCTATTTACTTGGCTGCACGACACAATAGAAATGAAAGATAAAACGTCTTCTGTAAGATTTAAGTAATTATTATAAGTCAAATGAGTAAAATTTGTATTTCTCCAGTGTCGATACCAATAATATATTGAACCACCGTCGTAGAGCAGAAATGAAATAAAATTTAAGTGAAAAGAAACGTACATATTCTCCTATTTCTTAATAATTCTACTATTTGTATTTAATTAATGGTAAATTATGGTGCAGCTTCCGTCCCTTTCCGGTCTGTTGCATTTTTCTTCATATTAGTTTCCTGTTTTCGAAAATAATCGTTCGTTATACACACTATTACCAGGAGTACTTTTTTATGAAATAAAACAAGCGTGCGCTCTATCTATCACTTGATAGTATGTGACCACCGCCACCCATACCTCGTTCGGATCCATGACACCAGAGGAGCTACAGGTCCGTTGCCAGCTTTTAAGGTGGAAATTTTAAGGCGCTTTTTGAAGGTACCCAAATCATATCGATATGGAAGCACTGCCAATCCACAGTTGCGCGGCGCGTGGCAGGTATGTAGTTCCTACGAAACCGCACAATAGTGGAGTACCACATATCCAGATAGAGTGGATGGTATTTAAGTTTGTGACGTACTGTGCAGGTTAGAAAATTCGGCGGCAGGTAACAGGTCAAACCGTTCCCCAGAACACTCCCCATGATAAATGCGGTAAAGAACGCACAGCGAGTCTCTACGCAAAGCCAAAGTGTCAAATTCTTCACAGATTATTGAGTCCCCCAACGATTCGATGATGATTTATACTTTGCCCACCAGTCAAAAGGACTCTCGGTAGAAGACCTTCACATGCATAACTATCTAATTCCACAGCGATTGGGCTTTTAGGATCTTCTGCAATGACAGGATTGGTCGAGGCACATGAGATTCCTGTAATAAAATGTAATATTTTGTAGAGGTCCTTCCCTGTTTGTTATAGTTCCAGTTCACAATTTTCAGGATCAGAAAATCTCATTCGAAATAGAGGGTCTAACAATGTTCATAGGTAATTTCTAGTACATTTGGACAATTTTTGAAATTTCGTGCTTTCGGGTGACGGTGAGGTACGGCCCGCTCGTTATCTAGCCAGCGATGACTGGTGGCATACATGTTAAAACGTGTTTACACGACAAAATAACAAAGAAATCGTAAACCGAATCATTCGGCCGAATATCCGGTTCGGTAAAGTTTAAACCGAATAATATTCGGTATTCGGTTATTCGGTGAAACCACTATTCGGCGCATCTCTATTAATTAGGTATAATTGATTAAGTTTCTTGTTAGAAGCTAATAAAAGTCTACTAACTTGCGCTCGGAGAGCAAGCAGCAACAATGCATTAACTTTGAGTCTGGTCTTAAATTAAACTCTATATTGTTTTTAAGGTTATTTCTAACAATTAGCAGCGCCTATACTTTGTGACACAGGCAAAGAGAATAGTGATTACATCACTATCTTACCAATATATATTTTTTTAAATTCTAACATCGATTGCAATCAGTTTACTATCATTGACGTTTTACTGGAGTGGGAATCGAACCCACTAGCTGACCCGTTTAAAGTGCTCCTGCGCCGCGAGTGCGAGCTCTCAAGATATTTATTGTATTCAAAGCCAGAGTGAGTTAATAACTTCTATAGATTCAGTCTCGAAAGTTTTAAGCGTCACATTTCGTCGTTATTAAAAACCGATAATCAGGCGATAGACGGCGCGGCGCTACGATGGACTTTGGAAAGTGCTCCTCGAATGAGCACCCTGGAAAGTTTGCCAAGTCTGTTACACTTGGATTGTTATTTAATTTTTGTATGAGACTTTGTATGTTAAGATGATGATAGAAAAGAAATTGTTAAGAGTAGATATATGTAGTTGTCAATTTAGGGAGATAATTTGTTTTTACGGTTCCCTGCCTCAAACGGTAGAAACGGAACCTTATAGGATCACTTTGTTGTCCGTCTGTCAAGACCATTTATCTCGAGATTGTGTTTATCAAGCTAAAATTAATATCAAATATTCAAATCTACCTTAGATTTGAACCCTTTAAGAAAACAAACCTATAGGGTACTTCCCGTCTCGTTCTCCCCAAGGAGAAACAGGCACGACAGTGTTGGCCACTTGGCCTACTGTGTTGTTGTTACGGAAAGAAAACCTCGTGTGCTGGACATTACAGACTGATGGAGCGAGGCGTAGGCTTAGACCTCAGACAATTAATGGAGGACGGCGGCCACCGGCCAGTGTAATCGCTGCGGTCGATGTTTGACAATACATTAATCACTTAGGTTGTATCTCGCGTTCGTCATTCGTTTTGTCAATCTCTTGTAGATTGCTTTCATTACGTTGCTAATGAAACATATTTCCATAAGTTTTGGTCTTAATAATGTCCAAGATAACACAAATTGGCCGTCATAACATAGCGTTACAGCGTTAGACTGTGCCAAAAACGACGGTTGCGGATTCGATTTCCATTCGGGGGTACGAATTATGTTAATTTGGTCGCTCTGATAACTAACTCAAGCGCGACATTGACTTCCGCCAGCGCTACGTGAGGAACGTAGTGTCTTAACGTTAGGTTCCCTCTGCCTACTTTGTTATACTATCTATTATTTCTACTCCCACTAGTAGAAAGTCGACCCCACTTTCATAATTAATACAGTTAGAAACTTAATTTTCACTACTATAGTATCATATTAAAATAATGTCAGCTATTTCATTCGCGGAGGAAAATTTCTTGTTATTTACGGGTTGCTTATTAATAAGTATCCTCGTGCGGAACCGTTATTTATCATAAATTCAATATACACCTACTCTATGTAGGTCCGTTACTAGTTAGTTACATTAGAATAATTACAAATATTGTAGCTTCTATATTAAAATTCACAATAATCGTAAAGTTAAAAAAATACCTACCAATTAAATTGAATGTTATGGATACTGCCACTGTCATTAAGCTTTACATATTGAAACTTTAATTACATGTACCTATATAATTTCCGCCATGTCCCGCTTGCGTCACGGCCTCACCGCGACAATTAATAACAACGTCAAGAACTAATCACGTAAGTTTTGTCGCAAACTTCAAATAGTTAAAAGTTAACACGGAGTTATAATGATGCGGCCTCCGCTTCCCGCCATTGCAACTGACACGCGGTACGTCAGACATTTGTTATCTATATTTGGTAATCAGGACTTTAGTTTTGATATTTTGTCAAAAATACATAAAATATAATATTTTTAAGTTGTCTATTGTCAATACTGAGTAAGTGGCTTACAGTGAAGAATATTTTCAGTGACTTGTTTGATTTTAAGGCTGTTATTTTAAAATATAAAGCAGTAGTTACCAGTATATAATTATGTAAATTATATTGTTGGTTGCATAGAAAATGCTAATAAAATAGTAATTAAAATTTAAAACATAAACAAAATGTATGAAATACAGGCACTATACTGAGGCTGTAGCTGTAGGCCCGGGGTTGGGCGTTAGACACAAGTGTCTAGCCCCGGCAATGATTGATGACGTCACGTCCGCCTCCCTGTCACCTGTCACGGCAGCGTCTCGATACGCAATCTGCATTACCGCGATGAACGTGACAACGATTAATCTCCCGCATATTTTATTAGCGATGTTCCAGATCGATATCGGGGAAATTAGCTTTGGTTAGGTTTTCGGTCGGGTAACGGTACGAAGTGAGTTATGTAGGAGATTATAGCAGATGCGCAGTGGCAGTAATTATATAGTTTCAATTAAAAATAAGTAAATCGTGGGAAACATAGTGGAGTTGAATAATAATCTCAATTTTTCGAGTGCAACTCAAGCCAGTTCTAATACTATCATTTTAATGAGGTCGCCTACAGCAAGCAGTCATTACCTATATATGTATATGTTAGACATCTACATTATATTACAAGAATAAGTACACAAACCAGCTAGCTAGCAGCTGAGACTGCATGCATGCATATGATATGCCATCTCCATAAGTTAAATCAGAACATTTTTTTAGTTACAGAAATCACTTTGAACGTTTATAGGTACTCGTATATAACTTAATAAACTAATCAACCAACCATACAGTTTGTTTCTTTTAGCTTGTATCCTGCATGTAGCAGGTTCCGTTCCCGTTCCCAGTGCTGGTTACCAGAGCGAGGAAATGAAAATGTTACATACTTCATTTCCTCGAGTGGGAAACGAATCCACAACATGTCGCCGGCCGGCGGGGATGGGTTCGATTCCCGTTCGGAGGACTGAACTATTTTTATTTTCTCACTTTGTCAAGAAGACTACGCTGTATCTATATTGGCGCCAGTTGTAAATTACAGAGCGACGTTAGAGTGCTATGAATAGCTTATTTTCAACGTCTTAGTCTTCAGTACTATATTTAAGTTATTAAAGAGATTGCAACTATTTGTATTTGTAAATTATGGTATGACATTTTCTATATATTTTGATTGCAATGGCAGAGTAAAGTAGGTTGCGATATTTATGAAAATAAAACATCTTAGTAGGTATATTCACACAGTCGCAATAAGAAAAAGTACTTTTTATCGAAATTAAATTGAAAAGTAAAACCCGACCACTGATAATAATCGTGCTCTAACATGCCGTGCTCTATCCTCTTATATAATAAAAGTAAATATCATCTCTAAAAAGTATAAAACAAGAAAATATCCTCACTTGAAATTGTTACGTACAAGTTATTCAATATAATAAATAATAAAGTTATCGTTTTAAAATAAAACGTCATTTGTAAAGTAGAACATAAACACGCACACACTTACCTGTCAAAGCCATGGGAATCGGTGCGGCGTGAGCGGGGCTGTCTTTGTGCAGATATCAAAATTCATTTTTAATATTGATTGATTGTTTAATATAACACTATAGTTCATAATAAATGTAGATTATACTTTTTACGCATGATTTGATATTAAAATAATTAATAAAATTATCAATACTATTTACAAATATGTAATTACTAAATATTAATTTATTTCGTATTGAGTTTTCGTAGGTTCTCGTATAATATTATAAAACTCGTTTACTATTTAATTTTTATACGATTTTCTATCAAAATAATTATACAAATATAAATAATAATGAAAATTTAATAGTATGTTCGATAAGTATTTTAATTAATGGCAACTATTACAATGCTTTTAATTATCTGTGTAAGAACAGAACTTAGCCGCGGAACGGCTAAGTTCTGTTCTATTTACATTATTTTGTTCGATTTTAGACGTTGAATAATTATTAAGTGTTTTAAATTATTTGGATGTTGTTTAATATTAATTTTATCATTAATTGGATTTCTAAAATCGTGATGAATGTTTCGTGATCGTGATGATGTGATTACTGTGTGTTTTTCTCAAATGTGAAACTATTGTGTGTCAGTATTTGAGTGTACTATCAAAACATACATTCTTTTAAGACATTTCAAACAAATGTTGAGTTTTTAATATTACTTATGATGTAAATATTAATGCTAGTAAAAGGAGAATGCGCCAACGACGATGTAACACTAATGTTAAATATAAGTACCTATATATCGTAGTTCAATATCATTTTGTGTGTTAAAAATGTTGGATATAATTTTGTGGGTGGTTCAATAACCATGCATTATTTCTAAATAATTTCATAATAAAGGAGATATAATAAATTCCTTAAAGTATGATTTTATTAAACAATTTTAATAAGAGCTTTGAACGTTGTTTATATTAATTATAATAAATAGGTAATTGCGTGAAAAAGAACGCGAAATATCGTTCTTTTTCGTTCGGTTGTTTTGATGATTGAAAAGTAGAAGCTTGGCAACGCTTAGTAGTATGTGTATGTGTGCGTCACACGAAACACAGGTACCTGCGTCCAACCTGTTGAGGCATCTTGATTAATTTCTTTAGGTCCGGGTATGAAATGTTTTACCCTGTATGCAGTTTCAGTAAAAGGAGCGCTGCCTCTTCCACCCTGTATACATTATAATTTTGACGCGTACTTAGCTAACAACAAGTCTAGAGCAAGCGGGATACAATTTGCGGTATCTGACTATGATTTTCCAATGGCGCTGATGAAATGAAAAATAAAAAGAATAATAGGTATTTATTTAAGTTGTTTTCCTACATCTCTTGCAAGATAGGAAAATTTAATGATATCTAATTCCTTTCTATAACTTTCTTTTCTTCGTTCCATACGTCGACGGCATACGTGCAGCTATACGCGTAGTTCCGAACTTTGTTTTGGGGAATGTAACGCAAACCGCAATGCCTTTAGAAAGGAGGAAATTGTACAAAATGGGGAACAGGGTGTCTTGGCACTAGTCTCTGTCTAGTTACCGTGAAGCTGTTAAAGTAAAAAAATAACAAATAACTAAAGTTAATCTATATCTATGAGTAAGGACAGTTTAAGTCAGGGTCGCCATTGTCGAGGCCGCAAATTGGATGTGCATTGTGCACTACTGCTGGCGACGCGCGACGGCTTATTAGACACACGCCTCACACGCCTCACACGCGTCAGCTTCGTAAGTACGACTGAAGATACTTTATAGCTCATTTTTGAATCGAAATACTGAAAAAAATCCTGATATTGTAAGGTTTTATTATTAGAATAGGTAATATAATTTGTTAATTGAAGATGTTGTGACGCAGCGGCACAGTGTCCGAATATAATGCGACAGTTGTGGGTTGGATTTCCTCTGGAGGGAAAATGAATTATTTTTATTTCCTCGCTCTGGTGGCAAGACATAACAATGTCTCGAAAATTGGACGGGAAATTGAAAGCACTATAACACCTTTTGTCTATCCATCCTGCCGTGTGCGGGATATTTATCGAATTTAAAAAAAAGATAAATAAAAAAACAAAATAACTATTGGCAAGGCATCATCATCGTGGCATCGTGGGCACTGTGGCAACGATAGCAATAATATGTTCTAAAATTCATAAAGCTACAAAAATGTTGTAAGAGTCAAAAAATCAACTTCCAAAATATAAGTGGAGAGTACTTGAGCGCGGTGTCACAGTGACATTGGGGGACGTGGGAGATAACGGGGAAGTGCCAATATCGGGACCGCTCTATTTGTCGGAATATGAAACCGGGTTTACGCCGTTTTATTGCAGTTCTCTTTTGGAGTATTCGGATTACCTAATAGTTTTACTTTGATTCTTCTTTAAACTTTCTTTTAAAGATAATGTTTAGTTTTGAATTTATTTATCCTTTGTATATAACAAATTTTGTACATTTTTACCAGGCCAAGTAGTTTCAGGGACATTTACAGTAGGTAATTTCCTCACTGGAATCACGTATATTAAATTCAAGTAAGTCAAGAAATATTTCAATAAAAAAAGCCTAGTGATGTTACAAAACAAGTACAAATGTACTATACAAGAGAACTACATAAAACTCACAGCTTTTATTACTTTAGGTGTATGCCACTTAAAGTCTAAAAGACGCTTGAAAGTTTAAAACTCGACGATGCCTAATAAAAGTAAAACAGAAAATAGTCATACCTACTCTTACGAGCATATCTTTTTGGTTTGTTTCAATTATTATTCAATAACTGCAGCGTTCAAAGCGCTTTGCTTTGTCAGAAGTAAACACGAAGTCCTGTAACAGAATTCAGCCGAAACTCTGAAATAATCCATTTTCGGCGTGCAGCTGTCGCTCCTCGCCCGTGCTCGTGCCTGCACGGCGCACGGCTACAGTTATCAAGGAATATTTATGTAAATAAATACCTTCAAATGCGCCTTAAATTGTTCCATTTCGTAAATGTGAGACAAGTTCTCGAAAAACTTTTGTAATTGTTTACCAATTTGGCTTTTTTGTCAACGTCATTTTTGCTATGGAACTGTTTTGTCTACTTTTCACTATTATTTGAAATTTACTTCAACTTATATTTCGGGGATATTTCTTATATGCTAAGTTAGTTCCCGTTTCCGTTCACGTCATGTTTTCATAGAATATATAAATATTGGCAAATAGTCAGAAAGAACTGAACTGATTTATTACAAGCAGCTTCACGCTTTTTCCCGTATAGCAGGATAAATTAACTCTGCTCCTGTCCTGATTTTCCGCTTAACTTTCGGGACATAGCGTGTTGATTGACGGAACTCAACGCTGCACTTTACCGTGTTACCAGAGCGAGGAGATGACAAAAATAATTCCTACTAGTGGTAATCGTACCATAACCGTCACATTCACCGTCAGACATTGCTGCTGCACCACGACGCCTTCCATTAACTGCATCATTTAAAATAATGGCCATCTTTATCGAATAATGTTATGATTATTTACTTTAAATCTTTAGTGGAACCTGCAAAGAGCATTTTGTTATATTACTCTGTTCTCCACTCTCCGTCCGTACTTTTTTGTCATAATAAAAAAACCATGGCCACCCTATAATAGGTGTGAGTATGAATGTAAACTTATAATTACAGAACATATTTGTTTGTCAGCCGCCCGCAGCCCGCCCGCAGCCCGCCCGCGCTCGTCCATTGTGTTTGCACCTCAACTTTTCTCATTTACACCCATTGTGGCCCGTAATGCGACGTGTTCGTGTTATTTGTATTGTAATTGTAGGAGAGCGGCTGCTGGCGTTGAAAATACTGAAAAAATACTACGGTTTCTGCGCAATTGTCTATTTACATGAAGTTATAAGTGCGGTCGCATTCCGCGTCGTGCAGGCGCGGCGCAGGGGGCTCCAATACAATGTTAGTTTAGAGAAAAGTTGGCCTTCGGTCAACCATTAATTGGGAAAATTTAGATATTTACATTATAGTTAGCTTTTCATTTATGATAAGTGAACATAGCCGTATCTAATTTTTCTCTACCTAGCCTAACTTCTCACTAGTTTTCAGGCTTCCGTAACTGAAAAGAAAAAAAAAACGAAACCTTTATGGGATCACTTCTTTGTCTATCGTTTGTCCGTCTGTCAAGACCATTTTTCACTAGACCTTCTGCAAGTATTAACCGAAATTAATATCAAATCTTCGTAGATTTGAATATTTCAGCAGAGAAAACATCTATACAATCGAAAGATACGAATTTTTGCTGAATTTTGTATGAAACTCGCCGTTCTTGAAAGAACCAATCCTGAACCTAGTATGAAACTCTTGATGGGTGAGTTCGACTCGCATTCGACCGGCATCTATAATACAATTAACATATTTAAACATATATGTACCAAAATCAAAATGAATCGACAACGATATTTTAAATATAACATGTTTTATTTAAGCAACAACCAACAATTATTAGGCACTTCATCGTCTGCAGCGTCTGAATACACCATAATTCCTTACAGGGCTCAATGGGTTCAGTTTGCAATTTGCAGCGGATTCAAAGAGATCTGATGACTCCTGATTATGAACTAATTACGACACTTAATTACAGGGTAGACTGATTGATGGCACCATCGACGCACTTTGTGCACACTCGTACACTCGGAGCCCGCCCGCCTAGGCGTGCCTACTTTGACAAACTTTGATGTCGTGGGCGCACTTAGTACAATGGACACTGTATTTATTCTATATTTATATATTTAATTATACAGCTTCACGCTCCTTGAGTGGCGGAATTTAATACTGCTCTTTTCTTTTGCTTTCGCCATATTTAATTATTAATAATTTAAATAGTAATTTAATAGGTAACGTAATTGAAAATTTCTATTGTGCTTGTCTTGGTAATCTGACTAATGTCGTTATTAGATACTAAAGAGAGACCCTATCTAATTGGACACAATACAAATGACACATTCTAGACGTATGGAGGTAACTCTGACCGCAGCACGCAAGTTTCAAGCCTGGCCTTTTCGAGATTAGCGCATTCAGCCGAACAGAAAGTAGGTGTCATTTCACAAAATGACAAATATATGTATATTTATTTTTGTTTTATTTT
The DNA here is from genome assembly GCA_036379175.1 of Heliconius cydno galanthus. Taxonomy (NCBI): domain Eukaryota; kingdom Metazoa; phylum Arthropoda; class Insecta; order Lepidoptera; family Nymphalidae; genus Heliconius; species Heliconius cydno. The sequence continues at coordinate 69,220 of JAKRZM010001320.1, forward strand.
ATTTAAATACACGTACGTACTTGTAAAACACAGTTTACACAAAAGCGAGTAATCAATGGAGGTGTTTTCGCTAAACGCCGGCGCGGCGGTTATTAATAAAAAACGCTTATCACGAAGATTGATAGGCATGAGCGCGAACTTTTTAAATTAATCATCTCGCGCAGCTGCCACTTCCCTCGCCTTCCCTCGCCTTCCCTCGCCTTCCCGCACCGCACGCCGTACGCGGGGCGTGTACCATTATATAAAATGCTATTTGCTTTTAAGTAAACAGCTTAGCTTGTTTGAATGTTTTTCTACTAAACTCCGTGCAATTTCTCTTGTGTAAGTGAAAACAATTACAAGTTTGTTACGTCACTCCGCCTTCCACCCATTTTTGGAAGCGAAAAAAATGAGGTATAGGAACAGTTTTTTAAAAGATATTTTTTCTTATACTGAGTATAAGCGCCTAAGTGTCCATAATACGATTTTCATCGGGATAACTAACTTTCTAATTTCTATTTTTTTTCGACGCAGGCTTACCGTCGTAAAAATTCCACTCTTCGCCACTGCAAACTACTTATTTTTTGTGCATAAATTGGTAGCGTTCTTCAAGAGACTATTCTTTGCCATCAGAGTACTTCAGTATTGCTGTCTACCTACCTCTAGGCGTATACATATTTTATATTAGACAGCAAACCTAATTGTTTTGTAAAGTTAGTTTCAGGGTTTGGTATAAACCATTCACAATCACTGGAGCATATTGTTAACTGGCCGAGCTCGAAGTATTTTCATTTGTCACTATGGCAAGAAGAGTAACCGCGGCGTTAAGTTCCGCATGCCAACACGATACTGGGTTTCGTCGGTACGTCGCCCGAACGGGGACTCGAGCGGGCCAAACAAGAAACCTGCTATAAAGACACTCCCACTCCGTTCCCCACTTTACACCCCATTTCTAGACATTTCGTATAGGTTAGCGGAACAGAGGTACACTCACGACATACCATATACGAGTATATTGTGTTTAATACGACCGCATTAGGTACTATTAATATAATATTTATTACGTTTTACAAACTTTTACATGACTCATAAATTATTAAGAATTGCCAAGTAAATAACACACTCGGAACTATTCGCATATGAGCACTCGTATATCACGCAAAGGAAAGTTTTAGTGCGAATGTTATTTTTCCAATATCTCTTTAGAAATAAGTATTATGTAGAGTTGACGAAGTTGGCGAATAACTTTAGGAGTGTACAGTTGTCGGTCTATAGCGCGCCGCTTGGCCCAGCCCACCCCTCGCTGGACTCAGGGTGACCAATATTTACGTAAAAAAACGTTTGATACGTCATTCTGTTTGCTCAGAATGTAATAAACTGTTTATTTAATTTGGCGTCAACCGTTGCGTCAACCAACGACGGCTGTGGATTTTATTCCTACTCAGGGATTTTTTTTTCATTTCTTTGCTCTAGTTACAAAGCGCGGCGGTGAGTTTCGCCACTTAACACACAATCTCTCTATAGCAATTGGACTAATAAATAGGAAAAGAATTTTGCAACTCTAACCAATAGTCCCTGAAAATAGCGCGTTCGACCAAATAAACTATTGGTATAGAAAAGCAAATAAAACCCAGCAATAAGATACTTGTATATAACTGGGCACTCTACGCAGACCACACGTTACCCAGCAGTATCTTTATTCAGATGCAAATTTGCCTCCATTTTTGTGCGACCATCTTGGACAGTCATATTGTCCTTGCGGCCGGAATAATTTTGCCACGGGCGGCTCTATTAGCATAGAGTTCTGTAAAGTGATACTGGTGTACCTTTTTTATGGAAATAATAAAGAATTGTATTCTTATTATATAGTCGCTTTTGTTTGGTTACGTATGTTTGTATTTTTAATTAATTTTATACCTGATAAAATTGTAATAAATACTTTTATCAGGTATAAATTAATTAAGTAAATGTATCTATTAAAGTTATAGCAACAAAATAATCAGACAAAATTGGTGAATTTTCGTTAAGATATTTAACTTGAGCGCGTTTATTTCTTCATTTAGCAGACTATAGAATCGTCAATAATGAAAATGTGAATGAAGAATACTTTTTTTTTCGAACATGAGGTTAATGCTATTAGCCCCCTGGGGGGGGGGAGAGGGTACTCTCTCCTTGAAGAAATGCAAGCATAATAATAATCTACGTATTTTTTTGTTGTGTATAATTTTTTTTATGAGAAATAATACATCATTAAATTAATATTGTACAGCGTCATCTATATTCCCGAAAATATTTGCAGAATTCACCAATAGATGTCGCTAGTAAGTGGTTTAAATAAAGATTTTTCAAATATATCCCTATTCTACCAATTTCAGTAAGCTTTCATTTAAATTTATTAATGTATCAATATTTAAATGTCACTAAAATTATTGAAATACTAAAAATAAAACAATTTAAGTTCTTTATTATGGCCTCAGCTAAATGTTATTAATATTTATAGTTAAGGATTTTAATATTTTATATACATAGAGTGTTAGTTATATTTGGTCTTAAGCTCTGCTTCTTAATTCAAATTTGCAAAATTTGTTATAATTTTTTTGGTAAACCATTTATAACAATTTATTTCTTATTGTATGAAATAATTTGAAATAGTATTCACATTTTGAGCAAACTACTCTGTAGCTTATAACTACACTATACAAACTATTCTATATTATTCTTATATATTCATAAAAATAAATATTAAATATTGTGGCCTAGTCTTATCTGTAAAAGTAAATTCAAAGAACACAAGTCAAGAGTAATGTTATTAGATATTCATATAACATTTTAATAAAAAGAACTAAGCAGAATATGCTCAGGTCCTTTTAATCATAAATATATAATCTTTATCATATTGAAATTTATAATGGAAATTAAGTTACATTTATTGCATTTCATATCATAAAATGATAACAAAATATTTCTGACTATCTTGGCTACTTTTTTTATAAATAATGTTAACAAAAATGTAATAGGAGTACTTACTTAATGAAATAACTATAAATAAGAAAACACTTTTTTAGTACTCATAGAAATAATAAATGAAATTTTAATTTCTAATTTCCATTAGAAAGCATTGCAATAAAAAAATATAACAAAAACATTGCATAGATATAAAAAAATGTCTATGGTAATAAATCTTTTGCCTCTGTAGTCTGTAGCATTATTTGAAATATTTATAAAACCAATTAAAATATATGTTTAACTTTCAATTTAAGCTAATTGTCTTACCTGGCTATTAATATAATCTTGTGAGCATAGACTTTCTCCTCAGCATTGCCAAGTATAAACACTATATCAGCTGAATCCTGATCTTCAGCCAGCCTTTGCAGATCTCGAAGAAGTCCAGGTAGTCCAGCTCGTTCCACAGAAGCGGTACAACAAGTACCGGCGACTCTTCCAGCCATATTTATAATTTTATTAAACTGAATTGAGCTTTGAACTTTTATTGTGTAGACCTAATTTAATATATTTCTGTCACTTTCACTTATAGACACTTAAACATTGTATAATTAAAGACAAAAAACTAATATGAAACTTAAACGTCACAATGAAACATAAGCTTTGTGTTTGTTTGTCAACAAAATAATGTTATTTAATTTAAGAATTTCACAAAGACACACACGAACTAATATACAATGGTATTTTAATGAATGAAACTAAGCTTTAATTGCTTATATTTGGTCACTTAATTAAAGAAACATTGTAAATTGATAAGTTCAGGTCGAATCTCAGTGTAACTAAATAACACGTGCTTAGTTCACTATTGTTGAGATTGAGCAGGTACGAAACAGGTTTTATAAGTTCAATAGGGTTGCCGCTTGAAAAACTTATGCATTACGCCATCTTAAGAGGAAAACAAAGGTATTTATTTGTTTTCAAGAATATTAAAAATATTTACTAAGTTAAGTAAGTACTAAGTTGATATTTGGACTAACTATTTTATTTAAAAGACTTAACTGTTAAATTATTTCATAAAAATTGTTTAGAACAATGATTGATTTAAATTTTGAATATATCAGCTTTGCATTAGAACTAAAACATTTTCTATACAAATAAATATTTTATATTTTCTACAGTTAGATAGTAGATATGTATTTAGGCCAACAGTTCAAGTGCCTCCGTGGCGCAATCGGCTAGCGCGTTCGGCTGTTAACCGAAAGGTTGGTGGTTCGAGCCCACCCGGGGGCGTGGTCTTTTTGTTTCCTTATAAATTATCTTTATTATTTTTTGTGAATATTTTTTTTCCTTACGTGTATATATGTTATATGTGTTTTTATGTAAATAGCTAATGTTAAGCTGATAAGTTAATAATAATTGTTGTGCAAAATGGACAAATAATGTCGATTTAGTTTGATTTTATTTATTTGTTAATGTCTTACATGGAAAAAGTATAAATGTAAACTGAATATTTAATTTGTAAAGCACTAGGTTCCTAGGTTTCCTCTGCCTGCCCCGCTATGTGCGGGATACAGCGTGAAGCTAATAAAATATTAGTTATTAGCATACTAATTTCATTAAACGTTGTTTGGCTTATTTGAAGAATATTACGGCCTCACGAGTATCACAGTATGAATAAAAATCCTTAAATGAAAATATTAATCCCACAACTGACGAACCTTCTGCGATTTTATGGCACCCGTCAAAGAGGCTCTGTCGCGACCAACCGGTATAGTAGGTACAGGGCTTCCATTAAGTATAATTGTAATGTATAAAGAATCATCAAATTCAAATTACACAAACACACGTTTCAAAAAGAAATCAATATCAATATTAGTAACGATAATACTATATTATTTAACGTCATTCACAAATAACGTTTCACAAAGGCCCTGATAGCTCCTGATAGCTTCAGTTCAGTTGACGTTTGGGAAATTGCGCCAGTTCCGCCAACTTGGAACATGTGCCCGACTTGTGCCTTCATATTAGTTAGCGTTTCTAATTAATGTTTAACATTTTTGTTATCTTTTTTGAGGCGTCTAAGTGTAAACGTGATGGCGGTGGGTTCGATTCCCTCTCGAAGGTGAGATTTTTTTCACTCTGGTAGCAAGACAAAGTGCGACGTTGGATTCTGCTTCTCAACACCTGGAAAACGGACTGCTTTAAGATAAAAGTATCTGGATATATATTATTTTATGTGACTGTGGGGTGTAGTGACGCATCACTACATCACAGTCTATAGGTACTCTATTTATATTAAATCTCTTTTAAACAAACGGAACTTTTTATCTTTTATAAATAAAGGATTCTGGTAATAAACTTAGCTATTTGATAAGAATGGCTCGAATGACAGACAGTTCGGAAATTACAGAAAGGGTGCTTTTTCCTATTATATGTATGAAGAATGATTGCAGATGTATATATGTGTATTTTTATCATCACCTATAATATGAAGTATATAAGTATAAAATCTTCTTAGTATAAAAGTAATTTACATAATATTTTCGGACTATACATTTTGATTTTGCTAAAAGTTAACAGAAACAACATTATCTAAGATTGTTTTGACCCTTCTCCGCAAAGAGATTTTTATTCTTCATGCCGCTTTTTAATTATAGGAGAGCAATAAACATATATATAACTTGTAGTATATTTTGAAGTTTAATTTGGAACTCACAACTATAATGTTAAAGGCGCATGTAAGTACTCTTCGCTGGGGCGGCTGGTCCCACTTACACTTGCGCTGTCTTGAACATTCTAAATCGATGATGATATGATCTGTGTATGATTATATGATAGTAGATACGTGATAGCGACTATCGTTTATACAGGAATCGCTTTTGACCGACTCCCACGAGGGAGGTCACTTTCGAGGTCTTCAGCGGAGAACGGGGCTTTGCTATATGCTATGTAAGAAAACGACAATTTCAAATGCGGCAATTTAATATCAATTGCCTATTTAACCTTAAAAAGTATGTTTCGTTCAAATTTCGAACATAAGAGTTTTCCCCCGTGTGTTTTCGTTGTTATTTTTGCTAACTCTATTGTAATGTTAAGTATACTGAAATTGGTTAAAATAGAAATAAATTATCTGAGGCAAATAAATAAACAATTTAATTTAATTTCATAAGCAATATAAACTACCAGCCTCGGGAACCTTCTGTTGTTACTTCCATACCGATTAATCAAGTAAATAGCTAAAGAAACGTAAGTTATTGCGTATTTATGTTTATCATAAATATATAAACGAATCGGGAGCATTATGTGTGAGGAAAACCTTCCCAAATTCTACCTTAAAGTGAAACTATTAAGATTTCAAACTATTTCAGTTCGTACGCGGTAATCATATTTTATTGTATGTTTATACAGATGCTATCGGGAAGTACCGACAGATAAACGGTCGCCTGGTTCTCGTGAACGTCACCATACGTTATTGGCTTTCACTGAAGTGGAGTTTGGAGAATAATATCTAAGTTTATTTTGTACTGACTACTGGCCCGCTGACGCTCTAATGGCGGCTTTGTGTTTGTTTCGTTTACGATTTAATCGTCCAAGGTTAATGTCTATCGTTGATGAGGTGGATTGTGTGGCTTGGATAGAGTCGCTGCGAGTTACTTATAGTACTTTTGTGTTATAATGGTTGTCACTTGTATTAAACTGTCGCTTTCTTGGTGATTTTGGACTGTATCTCAGTATATTAGAGTTACTCTAGGCTTAAGCAAAAAAGTATTTTTTAGAAAACACATGAACACAAACACAACACATGAAATGATTAAAACTAAAAAAGATAAAAATAATTTGTAGGTACAGATAATTAATTAGAGTAAAAGCATCAATGTGCATGTAGGTAATAAAAAAGAAATCTTTTTTAAATCTATACTAATATAATAAAGCTAGTATATTCATATAGAACTATTATGGCTTGTAACTTAAAAGCTCTGCTAATTTAAGCTTGTACGAGGATGTTTGCAATTTAGATGGTGCTTGTTACAGGAAGTCGTGAGAAAAGTTGGTAAAAATGTAACATTGTAATACCTACGGCAGTTATGTCAGTTTATTACATTTTTTGTATTACATTAATACAATTTTGATTACATTAATAGATAAAAAGATGTGAAGAGTCATTCTGACATAAAATTCTTCTTTAGGAAATATTTTTTTAGCTTCATGCAGCAATGTAAACAGAGAAAGCCTAGGACACTTAAGACAGTCACACGCTCTGACTCCGTGTCCTCCTGCGTGTTAAGTGGCGGAGCTCAAGGTCTTGTATAACATTCGTAATTCGTCTCCAAGTAAACTCAAACATGACCGTGATCAATCACTGTCGGCGCAGTGATAAACCTACTATTTACATTTGATAATCCGGACGTTTAATAGAGGGATTATTTCCTTTCTGGCGTGTTTGCTAACACGTGTATGCGTGATAGCCGGCTATCTGTTCCTGTTGATAAGGAGACGGTCAGAAATATGTGTCCTAAGTCATTCTAACTTTTATTTACTTTCATACATGATTAATTGCCAGGAGAGTTACTAAATGAATTCACATATGTTTTATGATAATAACCATTAAAACTAGTATCATTATCTGCATAATAAGCATATTATACGATATCGATATTATAGATTCCAACGAACTAAGCACGTGGACGCGCGTCGGTGAGAAGATTGTGGATGAAAGGTGAAAAGTTTAAGGCAATAAATTAGTATTTGTTTATTTTTATCCGAATTCAAAGAAGGAAGTTGGATTTTGAACATTTGATTTATGTTGGTCCATCGATTTTTCCGTTATTTGTAAACCGATTTCTAAAAATATTTTCTTATGTTAATAACATGTAGTTAGATATGTTTTTTCAGAAGGATGTGTCGTTGGGACTTATCATTTCCGCCAGGTACTCCCTCCTCGTCCTCTTTCAAAATATGTAAAGAACAAAGGAGTCAATGAATGACTTTTGATCGCCAAATTGTCTATCAATTCACTAAAGTTAATGACCCAGGCCCAACATTTTAGATGATCTGATACAAATTAATTAGGACTTTAGGAAAAAGTAAAACCTAAGCTAGGAAGCTTAGGTAAGTACCTACATATATATTCTCTCAAATCCACTCATTTGATATATATTTATTTGCTAGAACTTGTGTATACAAATATTAAAGCTTTTTGAAGGAATGTTGTTTAATGTAAGTTTTGTATCAACTAATATTAATATGTACATTGCATTTTTCAGTGTTTAGTACCTTTAGTAGTACAATACGTAATAAGTTGCTTCAGAAAACATACAATTATAGCACACGCTTAGCACAATAGCCTTTGCATACTTGAAACAAAGAAAACAACAAAGCAGCTCTATCATTCACATTATTATCACATTCCTATTTTCCTTCAAAGCAATAATACACAGCTTAACCCTTGAATGCGAGATGTGGACCTTCAGGACCGATGCGATCCGCCCGCGGTTACCCCACAAAGGAATCAATTACGCGTCGCGCCTGCCCCCGCCGCCCCCCCGCCCGTGTTAAGTAGAAAGAAACAATATCGCTTCAACTCTTCGCGCAGACTCTTCACGGGCTCTGTGTGCGCGCTCCTGTGAAGAATTATGTAAGATTAGACATTACTGTTTTTTTCTAAATAAAAGTAAAAATAAAACATTTATTGTATGTTTGGGTACTGCTATTACTCTTAAATCAAATATGATTTGGTACATTATTGTAAGTAATAAGCACAGCTTATTATTTACAAGCACATATAATTCAGAATATATACAACTTAATTATTATAGTTAAGTTATACATATTCCGAATGAATATATCAATAATAAGTATATTAAAATAAACCTACAGATTAGAAAAAATACTCCATCAAAGAAATCTATAAACAATATATAGGATGTAAAAACGACCACCATCTGTTTCGCACGAGCGCAAGGCTAGTGCAGCCACGAGCCTAACCTCTTCCAATTCTATCCGTTGGTGAGCGTCTATCCGAGGCGGCGTCCTTTGACGCGAGATCAAAGCACGCGAGCTTCTATTAGCCCTGATTACTGCGTCGAGGGCCCCTCGCGCCCCGAAAGCGCTGCATTGTCTCAGTCGCAGCCTCCGGGTTAAGATGCGCTCTAGAGCCATTGCAAGTTTAATTAGCTCTGTCAGATTTTAGAGTTTTTTAGCGAGATTACAGGTGCAGGTGCACCGTTAGTCTCGAGTGTCTGTTTGTATCACTTCAGATATAAGTACTTGTTTACTGGGATTGGATTCTTAAATGATTATTTGTTGATACGCAACGTTGGTGGACTCGATCCAAACTTAGGAGAATCATTATATTGAAATTATTTTCTGTAATAGGTAAGGTAAGTAAATAAATATAACACGCGCCAAATTAAATGAAATAACTACCTGTTACAAAGTGCGACTGTTGTTGGTTGAAATTACATTTAAAGAAAAAAAAAGATACAATTCATTATTTTGTATTTTTGTTATTAGTCTTAATAAGCCACAGCCGCTCTGATAGCAAAACAATACGCGTTGTTGGATACCGCCACTCGTTGAGCCTCGAGTTGAGAACGGAGTGTCCTAACACTAGGCTTAGCGGAGTGTATCTATTCTACGATAGCGACTTGAGCTAGGTACACCGTACACGACAGCAGACAGGTGGTAGTTGTATAGACATGCCTTATTTGAACTAGTCAAATGTATGTTAAATATATATGTTTGAAATAAATGTTTATTATGAGTGGTGAGGTCCTCATGGCACAAGGCGACAGCCGTGCGCTAAATGCGATCGCGACGGTTTTTGGGTACGATTATCAAAAAGGGGACTTATTTAGTTTCACTTTTAGATTTAGTTGCTCTTTTGCTATACTGGTAACAAGACAAACGCGGCATTTAATTCCACTACGTACTTAACAAGCAAGGAACGGAGCGTTTTAACACTATTTTAATGAGATCTGAGAAAAGATTAAATGTAATGAAATATATATTTTTATTTTTTTTCTTTATAAATAAAATTTTAAATATATTAATATTATCAAATCAATAAAAAGTACCAATTGTTATGACAATCACGAGAAATTTCATATCAGGCAAAAGTGGCGTTGGTGGTGTAATGGTCAGCATAGTTGCCTTCCAAGCAGTTGATCCGGGTTCGATTCCCGGCCAACGCACGCGTTTTGCTTTTTTNCCCTGATTACTGCGTCGAGGGCCCCTCGCGCCCCGAAAGCGCTGCATTGTCTCAGTCGCAGCCTCCGGGTTAAGATGCGCTCTAGAGCCATTGCAAGTTTAATTAGCTCTGTCAGATTTTAGAGTTTTTTAGCGAGATTACAGGTGCAGGTGCACCGTTAGTCTCGAGTGTCTGTTTGTATCACTTCAGATGTAAGTACTTGTTTACTGGGATTGGATTCATAAATGATTATTTGTTGATATTAGCAGAATGGCCTGGAGTTGTATTTAGTAGCTAAGACCGCTCGTAGTGAAGTGGAATAGTGTCTTAATGTAAACGCAACGTTGGTGGACTCGATCCAAACTTAGGAGAATCATTATATTGAAATTATTTTCTGTAATAGGTAAGGAAATAAAATGTCTGTAATAACATACAAGCTAACAACTAACCAAATATAATATATTTTTTTATATAGGTATACTTACAAAGGTGTGATTGAACATTTTTTATAAATAAATATAACACGCGCCAAATTAAATGTAATAACTACCTGTTACGGTGTGCGACTGTTGTTGGTTGAGATTATTTTTAAAGTACAAAAGCTACTCGCTCTGATAACAAAACAATACGCGTTGAGCCTCGAGTTGAGAACGGAGTGTCCTAACACTAGGCTTAGCGGAGTGTATCTATTCTACGATAGCCACTTGAGCTAGGTACACCGTACACGACAGCAGACAGGTGATAGTTGTATAGACATGCCTTATTTGAAATAGTCAAATGTATCTAAAATATATATATTTGAAATAAATGTTTATTATGAGTGGTGAGGTCCTCATGGCACAGGGCGACAGCCGTGCGCTAACTACGATCGCGACGGTTTTTGGGTACAATTATCAAAAAGGGGACTTATTTAGTTTCACTTTTAGATTTAGTTGCTCTTTTGCTATACTGGTAACAAGACAAACGCGGCATTTAATTCCACTACGTACTTAACAAGCAAGGAACGGAGCGTTTTAACACTATTTTAATGAGATCTGAGAAAAGAAAATAAATGTTTAAATGTAATGAAATATATATTTTTATTTTCTTTCTTTATAAATAAAATTTTAAATATATTAATATTATCAAATCAATAAAAAGTACCAATTGTTATGACAATCACGAGAAATTTCATATCAGGCAAAAGTGGCGTTGGTGGTGTAATGGTCAGCATAGTTGCCTTCCAAGCAGTTGATCCGGGTTCGATTCCCGGCCAACGCACACGCTTTGCTTTTTTTTATTTATATTTTTTATAAATAAAAATAAGAGTGTAGAAGTTTATTTATTCTCATATTTATTTAGTTTTTTTTCTAAGCACAGTTCAGTATTTTTATGTATCATACATCAATCGCGTAAAATTAAAATATTATTTATTCAATTTTTATCTTAGTCTTGTATTTTATGTGTATTATTATAGATTACTTTATCTTCTTATTACAGCATGAACTACCGATGAGGCTTATTTTTACTTCAAAAACTCGCCAATAGATGGCGTTAATAGTCCCTTTAGCGGCTTTAACCGCTTAATCGCAATTTTAGCCTAAGTGTTTTAGTGATATATTGCTGTTGTAGCTATTCACTCGAGATACATTATGAATGACGTCGACCTTTTTATAGTAAAAGCCAAAACTTGGAGGTACTAATTATATATTGACAATCTACAACATAAATAATAGTACAATAAGTAACAGAACAATCCCTAACGTCAACTGAAATTGTCCAACACTTAAGAAATTAGAAACCAAAAAATACAAACACCTCGGTTATGAAGAGAACCTACAACAATCACACAGGCAACTGCGCCACAAGCCACTACCATAAATGAATTCCTAGAGAATAATTTTTAATTTAGATCAAACTACTCGGTCGTCCCCTTCCTTCACCTTAAGATGGGGGAGCTTAACGATAGCAATTAGAAGTAAATCGTGCGGAAGCTGCACAGGATATTGTGTTTTCTCTCAACAGCACACACCCCACGAGATAACCAAACATTATTATAACACTATGATGGAGTCAATATTTATATAAGGAATCAATATATCGGTGGATACTCAAGTGGATAAAGAACGTTTGCTAACACGTTTGTTCATACATTCAGAGAAAGTGTATGAAACCTTTAATTAAATCTTGGAGTATTTTTTTCAGCTTCACGCTGCATCCCATTTGTAGCTGGGTAGACAGAGAGAACCTACCTAGTAGACTCAAAACACATGGTATTGGATGTTGAGCGGCGGAATGCAGTGACTCACTTTATCTTACTGAGGTTGGAGAGTGAAAGTACTTCATCATTATATCAGCCTTTCGACGCCCACTGTTGGTCAGTAATTAATTCCCTCAAATTTTTTTTACTCTGTGCAGCAGAGGGACGAGATGTACACATAATTTATATATAATCTACTTTTTAAAGAAATTTGTATGAGATTGTACCAAAAACTATAAGAAATATCAACGATACGACAGACTGACAAAAAAAAACTACACATTATTACTTTAAATTAACAATATTGGTGTCTACTGTCTAATTAGACGAAAAATTGAAACCGAGTGAGATACCACGAACTCTTTATTTACATCATAATACGAAAGAGATGCGAAGAGAACTTGAAATTATTATACAAATAGTATAGATAGAAAATGTTTTCTCTTATAGTTTATAGGTCGAGTCGTCACTCACGCAGAGGATTCGTAACTCTGAAGAATACTTTGACATTAAAAAAAATATTTTTTTATGCTGCGTTAAAAATGCTTTTCCTATGCTTCTATAAAATTATTTCATAGTAAAAATTTTATGCTTCTGCAAATATAAAATACAGTACAATACAGAAGAAAATGGTTGGATGGCATATTTAGTTTATTTTTACCCGACTGCTCGACGCAAATGAGGGTTATGTGTTTATCAGTCTTTGTATGTATGTATGTTTATATGTGATATTGTTGCCTTCGCCAATTCTGATGATTATTTCAGTAATCGATTAGAGAGAGAGAGAGAGAGAGAGAGATAGACCTTGCGAGTGCCACGAAATAAATGATGTACGAGTATATTAAAAGAATAGCGCCCAAAAATTTAAAATTCACGGTTTTACCTTACCGCGCACCGGCGTTAAACTCCAACCATATATACTCCTATTTAAATACATACTTCTGCTTATTGGAAATATCGTTTCCAATGAGAGCTTTGCCCGATCCCAATATTGATGAAGGCAGTATGAAAGGGCGCGAGTCAATACATCACGCACGACAGAAGGGCGGCTGCTCGATGCTCCACGATATGCCTCTTTGAGGAAAAATTGAAGATTTGGATATTTTTTTATTATATTTATTAAAAAAGATTTATTAGTATAATCCCTTTATTTATTTAAGTGTGTTACACTCTTTAATTATTACTGATATTTGTTTGAAGAACACTTTTCTTCACTTTAATCAGTACATTATTAAAGTAAATATTATACATTACTTAGGAGCCTATGGAAACATTTGTTTACCTTCACGCATATAAGCAGGGTAAGGAGAGGGAACCTCGTGTTAAAAAACTTCGTCTCCTACTTTCCGCCCAATTTTTGAGATATTGCGTGTTGTGTGGCGAAACTCAACGCTGCTCCTTTAACTTGTCAAAAGAGCGATGAAATGATCATAATTATTTTTTCCGAGTGGGAACCAAAACCACAACCGTTATATTTACAGTCGGACGTTATTATTTCGGCCATTATTATTTCTTTAACTACGTTTCATATCTGCCCTCTTAAGCCCACCCATACACAAACACACCAAACGATTTATATTTATCTAGGATCATTTAAAACAAGAACTGCTCCCGTCTCTCACATTCTTTTAGAATTAAAAATTCTCTTACACGAGAAGTGCGGGGATTTGCTCTAAAAGGCTTTTCTTGGCATATTGCGACTACAAACAGAGATAGCACTGGTGGGGCTGGTATGTAGGTCGCTGGTGTATTCTGATGCCAAGATATTACTTATTATTATCGACAGTGCGTGCTCGACCCATATTGCGTAGCGTAAGCTAACACTAGCTTTGTGTGTTGAGTATGTAGGGCGGGTGCTAGGGTGCTAACATTTGTGTTGTATTTTGTTTTTGTGCTAGTTGGATAATGCGATTAAAAAATACATGTTTCATTAGATTAATGAAACAAGAGTGATTGGTAAGAGAGGCAGAGGGAGAGCTCGGTTGACCTTTGAGAACATATGCACGTGTACACGCTTTTTTACTTCCTGGTGGAAGGTCACACAACAAGCATGGTGCTTCTTTCTCCCTGGATATGCTATAATATAAAACATCGTAAAGTTGAAAAGCTTTTTGATTTGGGGTTTAATAAAAACATTTTTGACACTACTTGGTTTGATGTAACGAAGGAAAATGTTCGTATTTGATAAATGTTATTTCGCTAGAAAATAACATTCAAATCAAGTTTTTTAATTTTCAATGGTTGAATGTCAAAAACCATTTATTTATACATGGACATGCCGAATAAATACCCGAATGTGTCTAGTAGCTCGTTTAAGTAATATGAGTCACTATTTTTTTTAATTTTTTGATTATTTATAATCAATGAAGAATGAGAAGAAACTATTTATATAAATAGCATTCCATGGACGGATGGTGCCCGTCGCATTGCTAGGTGAGGAGAGAGGTTTTTTCACGATTGCCGATCGTGGCTAGTCTTATTATATATAATACTACAGAAATTATTTGTTGAAAGAGTTGAAGGATTCTTTAGAATTATTCACATTAACAAATCTATATAAATATTTTATGAGAAGTCGTTAAATAACGATTGTTTCAATTAGTAAAAAATAAATATATATTAATTTTTACAATTTAAATTGTCTCAATGGGATAAACGGTATGCAAAATAAAAAATACGCGGCAGGTGGTTCGCGATTTTTCGGCATAATAATAAATACGAGAACTCATCCAATTAATGACTCCGGCCAGACCATCGGCATCGGCTGTCGAAATTAAAATAGTTTTAATTGGTCGTCGATGAAATCCTTCATGGGCTTCCGTTGAGACGGGGAGCTCTAATAATGTGGAACGTTTCAAATTATTAATCTGTTCGTTTTATCATAATATATGACAGTTATAAATTATTCAATATTCTTTAAATGATATTCAACGCATATTTAGTGCGATCTCACTCAAAACCAGTGTTATTAGTGAAGTTACTAAAGAGGAATCCGAGTGGTTCTGATTTAGATAACATGGCGTCACACTGAATAAGGAAAGTTAAGGTTAAATGTAAGTAATTAATATTTTTATTTCTCACATTTGAATAAATGTTCCAACTCGCTAAAAATATAGCGAAATATTTACAAAAAAAAAGATTTTTTTCTTGATATCTTAAAATAAACACTTCTTACAAATTCACAATATAGTAATATTATTCATGACGTATTCAAGTGGAAGTGTCTAATTGGTGGAACGAATCTAAATTGTAAATGTTTTGATAACTTTTCAATAAAGCTTAAATCTCAGGCTATAGTACCTAAGTTAAATATTGGGATTGTGTAGAAAAAAAGGACTATATAACCTATCTCAATTTTCCATCTAATTAAGCTGTACGTAAATTAAAACAGTTAAAATATTTCAATAAATTGATATTTTAATAATATTTCAAAATACTGTAAGAGATTTGATTATCATATTGCAGAAAGGTTCTAATTGTAAACGCGATAGCAGGTTGGATGCTATATTAAATGTTTTCATTTAAGATACTTCATCGTTCTGTTAAGACAATATCTCACACCTCAACGTCAACAACAGAAAGGTGTTAAAAAAAGTAAAACAGAGTGTTTCGACGAAAAACACCTAAACAGGTCCTTGAAGAACAAAAAAACAGAAAAAATAAAACAGTTGTGACTTACTAAAATTATGTTACCCTTTTTAAAAAACTTGGGGGTTGAAAAAAAATTGCGATCGTCTTAGGGCACCAGAATAGGAGCAGAAGTTCGCCCTTTGAGAGTATAATTTGTTCGTGCAAACAACCGGCAGCTCTCCACCACTCCACCACTCCACCGAGCGCCGGCTGAGACTTTGATATTCTAAATGTCTGACTTCGCGTTAAACGATCCAAATTAACTTTCATATATATTTTGTATTGTGAGCTAACATTAGCACTAGTGTGTATAATCTATATATAAATGATGACTGAAACACAACACAGAAACTACGCATTTAGAATGAAAAATAAAGATAGGTTAGGAAGTGAAGGGGGGTAGTCTCACTAGGAGAGGATGTCGCGAAATTCGTAAGGAAAAAGGAGAGACGAGATTTTCTATTTTCCGTTTTAAAGTCTACTCAAACTTATACACTTTAAAGTTAACTTATACACTTTTCGTTCTAAATAAGTGGAAAATGCTCTAGAATATTGTAAAATAATTTTACGCGATAACGTCATAAAACAACATCCATGACTATTGCATACTTTTATGAATTAAATGGAATAATTCCAGTTACTCAATTATCATTATTTTGTATAGTATGAGTATAAAGAAGGAGTTAATTGAAAAATATTTTTGATTTCTTTATTTAGTTTCAAGCTGTATCCCGCACACACCAGGTTAGGCAGAAGAAACCAACCTGGGAACCTAGTGTTATTTCCATTAAGACACTTCCGTTTTCTACTTTCCAACGAACTCTGAGGGTATTGCGTGACGAGTATGAGGCGGTACTCATTGCCGCGATTTACTTCTTCCCCAAATCGAGGAAATGAAAAGTTAAATATTTACTTAAATTATACAAAATAATTATAAATAACAAATAATATGTGTGCGGCCATGGAGAGGTCGTGGCGCAGTGGCACAGGCGGGTAACTGGAAAAGGGGTCAGATTGTGGGTTCCATTTCTACTCTAAAAACAATGTTAACAAGTTCAGAAATATTTAAAGGATAAAAATGCATGGAATTAATATTAATTAAATCTCAGGCAAGATAACTAAATATCGGTAATGTAATAATAAATTTATAATCCTTTCTCAGCAAAACTGGCCCCGGTGTCGGAGATAGCTTTAAGTTTATTTATTCAAAGACCTAAAATCACTTGTAAAAGTCTCTTTATTGAAGAATATTTTGTATTGGATGATCTATGATATATGTAATAACCATAATAGATATAATATTTATATACAAATATATATGAGAAGGAACCTGACAACCTTGTATTAAAACACTTCCGTTTCCCACTTTCTGTCAAATTCTGGAGCCAGTAGTAGTACTCGACGCCGTGCTCGCCTCGGTACGAGAGCGAGGAAATGAAATCATTATATATTTCATTTTCTCTATTGGGAACCGAACCCACAACCAGTGCGTCTACAGTCTCACGCTTGTGTCATCTTAATATTTAGCAATACGAGTATAGGCACAAACACACTAAAACGTTACCTCACAGCAACGAAACCAAGCAAAAAATCCAATCGCACAGAAAACATGGCTTAAGAGAAAATGATATTGAAGTACTCGTACATACTACATACTAGTCCCACGCATTCGCGACAGTCGCATATCAAACAGTCTGAGATTCATTTCCGAGCCATCGGCGGCTCTACACACAAGTGACTTTCATTAGACAACGAGCCCCCAAACAAAAACGAGTGTACGCAACAATTCGCCCTAACTACTTCAAGTACAGTCCCCAACCCCCGACCCCCGACCCTCAACCCCCACCCGCGGACCGCTTAAAACCCATTACGGGGCCTTTGATGTGCCGCGTTTCGACTGGCCACTTAAACTATTGCTGCTACTAGCTAGGCTTTGTGCGTTTTTTAAGTTTTAGTTAGATTACAAGTATAGGTAGTCTTAGTTTAGACATTGCAATGAAAGTGCGTGACACTATTAGTGTATAATTACCATGTATATTACGGCCTTAACGTTATGTAAACAGACAAAACTAAGCAGACGAGCCACATAGTACATATAGGTATGCAATTCTAACATGACATTTTCATTTGTCATTAAAACCATTGAAGATCGTATTGAAAAGGCAAAAAGCATTGTATTTCTTCACGGTAACGAAGTGCTCGTAGCAACCATGTGGTAATTAGCTGTACCTTTGAGAAAGCACTCTTTGATATCTGTATGGGGTTTGGTGCACTCTATATACCCAGCGAGTGTATTTGATTGGTGGAATTGGACTTATAGTGCATGCTTAAAATGTTATATAGTTGTTCTTTTACAATGAGTTGATTATGAGTTCGATTACCATTCAGAGATATGAATTATTTTCATTTTCTCGCTCTGGTAGCATACACACATACCGTAGCGTTGGATTACCTCCCTTAACACACAGTGCCTGGGGAACCGAGTGTGTTAACATTCCTTCTGCCTGTTTGGTATATGCGGGATACAGCGTGATACAGCAGCTAAACTAAAGGATAGGCAACTTTCAACTAAAAGTTCAAAAGTTAACTATCTAGCGAAGAAGGAAGCTGTATCTCCATACTGGCAGCATGCGCCCGCGTGCCAGCCTCATCTCGCATTCCCTTTGCATGTCTGCATCGATTCTGCCGCGATGCTACTTCTTAACTGACTTTGAAGAATGTGGGTTCTCGCTTATACTTTACTTTTTAGAGACCGTCGTGACACAGCTGTACAGCTGACAGACGTGAGTTCGAGTTTAACACAAGGGAATTAATTATTTCTATTATCTCGCTCTTGTAATGAGACAAAGCGCGGAGGAGACTTCCGCCATTCAACATCAATGTTCGACGCCCTTGCCTCTGTCTACCCCACTACCACTTTAATTCATAGAGCGATCTCTAATCGAGTGCTTATTAATTAATTGTGTACGTGTGTACTTTTATTATTATAATGATTTATTAAAATGTTCCATATCTTTGCTCTGGTATCAAAGCAAAAGACCAGCGTTGAGTTCCACCACTCAACACGCAATGCCTATCAGTGGGAAGTGGGTGAGTGAGGGAATGGAGTGTGTTAATACTAGGCTCCCACTGCCTAACTGAAATAAAAAAAGAGTACAGACCGAATATCTATAATGTTATCAGTTTTTATAAGCCTTTAAAATCAGCCGTTAAAATGAACTGAATTAATTTGAAAGCGCGGCATCGTGTAAGATTGCCTTATTTCGTATTGCCTTTGCACCAGCATCGAAATATATGAATGTATGAGGGTATCGTAGGTTCTCGATATTTCTCACTTTTATTTCATAATAGCGACCCACTCGCGACTTCGCCCGCTTGTACTATACTATTAATCGCTTACTAATTCTAATTATCTTCGTATTCCACTTTATCGTTTCACAGACAATATCCATACATTGGGAGCTAAAGTTTCTGCCATTTTAATAGAACAATTATTTTGTATCAATTTTGTAGAACAAAACACTCTATATTGACGTATTTTTTTATTTATGAATCGATTTTAATAAAACAAAGATTAAATGTTACAGAGAGTTTCCCACGATTGGCCGGCATTTGATTAGTTTCATAAATAAAAAAATATATAAAATATTTGGATTTGCAAAATAACTGTTTCATTAAATTAACTGAACTTTACTGTCTTTAAAATTATTCCGCCGAATTCTGGAGGCATTGCGTGCAGAGTGGCAGAACTCAACGATGCCGTTTGCCTCGACACCAGAACGAAGAAACAGAAATATACATTTTAAGTAAATATTTCAATTCCTCGAGTTGGGATCGACCCCACAACCAGTCACGTTTACAGTCACACTTAGTGCCGACTGGCTCCGACCGGCTCGCCACGACTGGCCTCTAGCATTAAACTAAAACAATAATATAATTAAATTAACAATAGCAATAATAAAATTAAAATAAATTTGATAAGCATTCCTATACACATAATAGTAAAAAAATAAAAAAAATATCAGATTGTACCTCCATTACAAAATTAGGGTTAAACAAACCAATAACTGTAATAAACTCTAGAAAATTTAGCGGAGCGTCTTGAAGATCGATTCTTTATAGCTTTCCTGGCGTTTCAGACGCGCGAATGCACCCCTGGCGTTACCTTCCCTAGAGACCTTCCATCCTTTTCGCACCCCTAACAGAATAACACCCTCTCTCTTTATAGAAACGTCATTGCGTGGCGCATTGTCTGAATTGTGTACAAACGGAAATTGCATCTTAATACATAGAATTAGAGTTTATTTTGGATTGACGTTGATTTGTAGAAAGGAAATTGGCATTTACATCGGTAGGAGAAAAGCTAGTTTTCCGCGGCAAAATTTCAAAATGAATTCAACTGAATACCATCGCTAAGTTAGTTTTGCTGTTTGTTTATTTTACATATTTCTTAATACTTCGACTTAAGGTATAAAATTGCTGAAAGTTGAGTAACCACAAGTAATTAGCAAGTGTTGTTTTCCACGCTCGGAACATAAGGCGCCGGTCGCATTCGTTGACATGTACCGGCACGCGAATCATTTTCTTTCATTCTTTTATAAAATATCTGTTTTTTGTGTATTTTTTACTTTGCGTAGAGTTAGCGCTGTGTTGTTGTGAGGATTGTGCGTTGTTGTGTAACTTCTGTGGCCTGTTGATTGTATACGATTAAAGTTAAGTTTAGATTACATAGGTTTAGTAAGCAATAGTACATTTGTTATAATAATATACGGAACCATTGAGGATTTAAGCTGTTCAATGTCAAAATAAGGTAAGAATTGAATCAATTATTAATTTTTGTTACAAAAGATAGTTAACTTGTATAAATATATATATTTTTATAATATTTTCTTTAGATGACTAGACTTTTATCAGTACAGTTTTTCACTATTTATATACTTCATAAAAAAAAGCAAAATGCATAAGGTAGGCAGTAAAATGTCGAGTCCAGTCTGTTCACAGTTAGCTTCTTACAAAGATATCAACTTTATTACAGCAATGATGGGTTGCATTAGGTTCAGGTGTCGTTCACCCCGTCGCCATGGAGACGGCGGCCAACGGAAGCATCGGTCCTGAAATGGGGGCTTATTGCAATTACTTTAGGGTGTATAACTATATACGAGTATGTATGTCTGTACAATTGTACATATGTATATACACTTGTGAAATTGTCATTTGTATCTAATTATAGTACAAAACTTTAGATTACCGATACTATCGCGATATTTGCTTTTGCTATATTATTAATATTATTTATGGTTCAATACTAATGTTATAAAACTAAAGTCTCAGGAACTAATAGTTCTATTTATTAACTAAGGCCTGAGAATTTACCTGCGGTCAAAGTTACCTCGGGCACTTGTAATATGATATACAAAATCTTGTTTATTTCTGTTCGACCACGCGATTGGAGCCGCAGATAAAAGCTAGTAAACGTTATAGGTAGGTGTATTATCGAACCCGCGATCTCTACTTTAGCTGCTGAAGCAGTCACTGAGATAAATTAATTATATTAATCTGGTATAAAGTACACGCATGTGTGTTTTCATGAGTCATAATTAAAGTGTATTTTTCTTGTATATTTATTACTTTCGGATCGCGGTAAGAGCTGAGGCAATCTGTTCTTCATTTTCGTATTAAGTGACTAACGCCTCAAGACAAGTTCTAACCAGACTATGAAATATAGAAAAAAAATTGGATACAAATATTAAACTGAAAATCGAAGTTACGAACACCGTGCTAAGTGAGACTCTACAACTGCGCGGTAAGGGTGTAAGGGTGTCTATAAGATTTCTTATTTACTTTATGCGTAAAAGTACTGTTGAATCTCATACATCACGAATAATACCGGTGTAGTATGACTTTTACTACTAATTTACAACGTCGAGTTACGTTTTATGGAAAAAGTTTATTATTGTTATTTGTTCTTTTTATTTTATTTTTAGCTTTAGCTTTTCTACAATGCAGATTGTAGAAAGAGATGCACAGGAAGCCTAGTGTTAAACATTCTCTTCCCGACCGGCCATTTATCAATTAATATTTTTGACCTTCCTTCCTCTATGCAAGAATAGAGAAAGGAAAACACAATATACAATATAATATAGATTAGAAAAACATCTAAATAATGATAATATCAACTATGATAAAAGTTCAACCGATATTTTTATTACATGTTAACTATTTAATAGGAGGTAAGTTCAACTGTAACTATTGTACCCGTAAAGACTCCTCGGCGACACTTTATAGCGACAATCAAAACTTAACCAGCCCCTGATATAAAGGGGTTGTAACTAACACCGTTAACTATTAATCGATATTTCGTAAGTTTATATTAAAACTAGGTGTTTTACACGTAGATGTTATTTTTTATGTGGATAGTATTCTTCTTTGTTTGTCATGCTATGACGAATGACGGGGTCGTAGCAGAAGCGTTCGTTATTTTATTTTTTCCATAACACGTCTACAAATCTGTGATATTTTTGCATTATTTTCTATTATTATCATTATATATGGATTCTTGACTCTTTCTTTAAGCGGAAATTCTACTAAAATCTGTTGAGTAATTCGAAAATAGAAGACGTACACTACGCACACGGTACACGGTACACTTGCCCCGCAGGACTCGCACCCTTACTTATTATAATTCACATTTGCACACGCACATTGTGAGGGCTCCTTGGAAAATCTTTTGAGAACTGGTTTTGATGTTTTTTAACTGTTATAAATGTTTTTTTTTAATATATATTTTTTTATTATAGAACTGTGATGATGCCTTTTTGTTATATGGAGGTACATGGTTTCACAATGATATTTTTTTTATTTATTTTGCAGTGCAGTGGTGCAGTGGTAGAGCGTCTGACTGTAAACGCGACAGTTGTTAATTAAAATTCCTACTCGGGGTAGTAATTTTTTTTTCAATTTTAAAACACAGACTAATCATTATTTTGGCACTTTTGTGATGTAATGAGAAGTATATAACTAATAAGTAATAAATAATCGTCTTATTAAAACATTAAACATTAGAAAGCACTCGACTCCCGTAATAGTGCCATCCCCATACAAAATGTAGAGTGAATAACGTTCGCAATTGATCGGTAACCAGAGCCGACGCCGGGGGCGTAATGTGTGTATTACTTCACACCTTAGAGCGGCCGCGTTGGGTTTCCTTTCACCCCCAGTGAAGCTTACCTCGTGAGCTTATACTAGCTGTAAATGAAGCTTTTTGTAAATGCTTATAGAGCTTATCGCTTCTTTTGTGCAAATTTTTGTACTATCTGTTTTAATTTTACATTGTTTTTATAATGTTCGCAAAATAATGAAGAATTTGTAGAGAAATTACATTCTAATTCTGTAATTATTTTAAACTAGCGGTCCGCTCGCGGTTTCACCCGCGTGAACTATGTTATTATTAATTTCTGTCTCCATAACTACGTCCTAGTGACGTCTATGCAAAATTTGAAACTCCTAGCATTTGTAGTAACGAAGTTTCATACAAACTTTCAACCCCAAAAACAACCCCTTAGAAGTCGAATATTGCAAATTCCCGTCTTAGCGAGCACCTACGTCCTATAANACGCCGCCGCATCAGGTTACTGCCGTCTCCCCAGTTGCATTTGGAAATCAATTACTGGAGTAAAACATAGCCTTTTAATATTTTGTTGTAACTATGCAATAAAGAATTAATTATTTAAAAAATATAATGAAGATTTAGTAAAAAATACCTTCACACTGTATCACGCCTGTAGCAGACGGCAGAAGGGGGATACGCAATGTCTAGAACATTGGTCGCAAAGCGGGGAACGGAGTGTCTTAAAAGTATGTTCTTCCATTTAAAATAAACGGAGAAACAAAAGACCATACTAAAGATATTATTGTTTTATTACGATGAAGTTTAATGAAAAACGTAAATACCTCCGCACAAATACAGAATATAAAAGATTCATAATATCTGTGTCTCTAGTAGCTCTCTTATATCTTGAGCGAACAAAAGAAAATTTTCATTTACATTATATTAGCCCGGGATCTTGTTTGTGATGCTAAGTAAATTCCAAGTAGAAACCATTTGTCTAGACAATTCGCGATGATTTTGATTAAAATTCATATTTAATAGAATATTGTATTTCTTATTAGCATTCATGAATATTAACTAGGTGGTTTTTTGTTTTTAGTTATCTGGATCCCGAATATAGCAGTGCAGACAGGGGAAACCTTGTGTTAAGACATTTCTTGAAGCGTCGAACCCGCTATAGTCGCGTAAGAAGGTCCGAGGTCGTGCCGCTGCGTCACAACGACTGTATTTTGGTCTGGTCTAAAACAAAGTGCAGTTAAGAATTCCATTAAATGCAATATACATTTATATCATACATTTATATCCCTAAGTGGGCGAAAAATTAAAGTACTAATTTACATATAAGAAGTATTCATAATTGCTAATAAATAATATATTATTCTATTAAATTTTAATTTAAAATATTAGTGACAGTAGAAATTTTCCATGAGAGTTGTAAAAAAAACAAATTAATTTGCCAACATGGAATCGAACTCTAAATCATCGATAGTACGTAGCACCACTACACCACGACAAGTACAGTTCTCACAAATAACTCATCATGTATTTACAGTGGGTTCCAAGTGAAACAGCTCAGGAAACAGGAATGGCTAAAGAAATATTTAGTTGGCTCTTCATTTGCCGTTCTTTCACAATCTCCCGGTAACTTTCCTTCGCGAAAATACAACGATCTTATAATTTGTCCAAGGATTTTTAATATTTAACTAAATCTCTAGTCCTGGTTTAGCTTAGATGAGATGAAAATGAGATAGGTATAGGGATGCTGTGGAGATGACAACTTGATTTAAGGTTTAGCTCTGCCACAGGTACAGAGACAAAATAAAATATTTTTAATTCGAGCTAGTATGTAGTTATGTTAATATTATTCAACTCAACGTGAAGTGTGCATGCAAGCACAAAGCTCTAACAAACTTGACAGAGCAGGTGCTTAATTAAGCTCATTCTGTCTTCATCATTGAAATTCATATGTTTGCAGTCTTCATAAATATGTCAAGAGTTATTGAATATCGTAAAAAACAGTCTCTTTATATTTTTGCTCCGAATATGACAATAATTGCACGTTGTCATATATCTCTCTATCTGTGTTTAACGACGTGGGTTAAAAGTTAGATTTTATTGACAATTAAAATTTAAGCACTTTAAATATAATTAAAGACCGGCGTGTGGCCGTAAGCGCGACAGTCAGTCTTTGTTAATAAAGAAAATTTAATATTTACATTTTCTCGTTCTAGTGACGAGACAAAGCACGGGGTTGAGTTTCGCCCCAGAGGCAAATGGGCAACACGCAATGCCTCCAGAATTCGGCTGTAAACAGAGAACGAGTGTCTTAAAACTAGGTTCCCAGGTCCCCACTTAACCTGCTATGAGCTGGACATAGCGCAGAGCTAAAATAGAAATAACTTGAACAAATATTAATTCAAAGTGTTTCTAAATTAATTCAAATGATGAAGGTGGTGCTTCACGCCGATTTCCTTTAAGGCGACCACTTCTACTTCTTTTAATTCCTGCTTCCGTACACGGTCAGTATTCACAGTGAACGCACTACTGGTGGATCTTCAGTTCGTCATGCTTGAGGTCGAAGTCTGCCTGACGCTGCTCGAAAACAGTGATTTGCATATGACCTAACTTACTTTCCCGTTCTCCTCTCATTTCTATATAATATTTTTCATTTCTTTAATAAAATTTATATGTAAATGAATCATAAAGGTTTATAGTTTAATCATATATCTTTTACGTCACCTATAAATTATGAGTAGTGGATTCATACCCGCTTTAATTGCAGGCGTAAATAAATATACGAATTTAATAAATTGCATGTTTAATTCCATTGTCTCGTTACTGGGACGGATGATTTAAATATCACGCATTACTATAGGTAGAGATAATATTATTTTTAAAGAAAGAAATACTATATTTTTTTAATAATCTCGCATAGCAGGTTTGGCAGAGTACATGGTGTTAAGACACTCTGTTCTTCTCCGTTCTAACTTTACGTCCGAACTCAAGACATTGCACTTTGTGTGGCGGACTTTATAGATGAAATATTATTATACTTCAATGATACTTTATTTCTTCCAGTGGACATTGAACCTACAACCATCGCCGCTACAGTTACTGTTTTCTGAGCTACGGTGGTATCTATTAAAATGAATTTATGTATTTACTTCGGCAAAAGTATTTCATAGTGAATTTATTTGTAGGTATAATAGTAAATCAATGGCGACGCTGGCGGCCCGCCAGGCGGCTTCCATTGATAACTTCACCCTTTTATTGCTCCCAGCTTATTTTATACCTCTGTCTTTTTTCGCGACTGACGCAACTGAATCGTAGTGATTGTATTGCAGACTTATAATTTCTTCTTTTTTGTTGAAATTATTTATATTTATATATATATTAGGTAATATGAGGCAGACATGGGCTGTGTCCACGTGTAAACCCTGCTACGGGGGTGTGCAACAGTGAAGCTGCTGCAAATAATAAATTAATTGTTTAATCCCTCCATTGTCCGCTAAATATGTAGGTCTACAAAAGACAAAGTGTAAAAGGCTCACCTCTGCGTTTCGTTACTTGTCTTTTTCGTTCCTATTTTAATGAACGTTCGCAACAAACACTCACACAAAAACTTTACTTAAATTCGTTTAAAAAGGTAAAAAATCATAAGAAAACTATTGCAAGTAGATTTGCGGATTCATTAAAGTTCCTATACAAAAGGTTTACAGTCTGAGGGACAGTCGTTAAAAATTCGAAATCCACAACAAAAAATAGAAGTGTTTTTAATTAAAACAAATTTTTGTAAGGGCTAGTTTAGAGCGGGCGGGGGGTGGATGAGGGGGGGATGTAGGGGGGAAGCTTTTAATTAACGTCGTTGTGCGGTAATTGCAGCTCGCTTTGGAATCACGCCTCGGCATCGTCTTGAGATCCGCGACTAGGACCGGCGAATTAAACACACATTCACTTATAAACGACAAGCACACACACGTGTACACACGTGTACACACACACGTACACCAGTTATATTTAATTGCGAATAAATACATCTCGTGCGCTTTTTTACTTTACCCGTCTTTTCATAAGCTAGTTTTATGTTCACATTTTATTTTTTTTCTATTACTTTGTTCATAAAATTTTTTATGCATTTTAACAGATATTATGGCTTTAAATTATAATGAAAATAGAATTATATTTTATATTTGGTCTATTGTGTTATTCTCCGGCGTTTTTAGATTACACTAAAACCCAAAATAACGCCAACAGAGCGCAGTGGAACACCACCTGACTGTACGCGCGCTGGTATTTAGTTCTCCAGTGTTCGGGGGGATGATTTATTTAGATTTTTATGCTCTGGTAAGTTTGTCTTACTGGCGCACTTACAGCTCGCCGTTGAGTTCCGCCACTACAAAAACGTATCGTATCTCGTATTTTAGGAGGCAAGTGTCTTGACACCAGGGTTTCCCTGCCTATCCTCTCCACCCAGCGTACGTATTTCGGTTCATTTACGTTAAAAGGTAGGAAAAACTATGTAACTTGTTATTTTACTCTTTGGGAGTATGATTAAATTAATTATTTTCGTGGCAAGCCAAAGTGCGGCGTTGATTTCGAAAATTGGCGCAACGTCGACGGAGGGTTATAACTCTAGGGTCCCTAGGCTCACCCTGCTATACGCGGGATAAGCTAAAGGAAATGGACCAAAATATCAGTATAATTTTACGCTTACACGTGCTTCCGTACGCAGATCTCAATCGTTCAATAAATTATTTTTTTTTATTTTATTCAACCCACAATCTTCCTAAAAACCATGTAAATTAATGCAAACGTAAGGTTAATTTAAAAAAAAACATTGAAAAGAAATATTTTCTATTCTTAAAATAATTTTTAATTTTCAGACAGACGTAAAAGCTCTGTTCGAGGGAGCTTAAATTAACGCAAATAAACTTTGAGACGTCACTCAAAGGGCAAACGAGGCAAAGCTTCAACACTAAAATGTGAGCTAAAAATATAATTTGAAACGTGTATTTCATTAAAGGCATTAGTAATTAAAGAATGAGGCTGCAGGCAGGCGCTAGTGTCTCCACACTCTGCAGGCGGCAAGGCACCGGAAGTGAATAGGCGCGAACGATCTCGAGTAATTAGACTCACAAGAAATTAAAATCATTTTGCCAGTTATGTGTTCCTTTAATGTGTGCTGCTATGATTAAAATGTTATTTTAAAATGAACTTTTATATAACGTTACTTCATGTGGATTTTTTTTCAGCTCCTCACTGTATCCCGCACACATCAGGATAGCCAGAGGGAACCTAGTGTGAAGACACTCCGTTCCCCACTTTCTGCCACATTCTGGAGGTATTGCGCATTGAGTGGAAGAACTCAACGCCGCGCTTTACCTCGGCACCAGAGCGAAGAAATGGAAATATAAACGTAAATAAATATTTCCCTTCCTCGAGTGGGAATCGAACCCACATCCATCGCATTACAGACACACCCTTGTGCCGCTGCGCCACGACGGCCTCTTTGATTTTTTTAAATTATGTATTTGTGTTACAACCGTTTTTATAGGTAATGTATACGGAACTCTTCAACTCGCACTTGGGCTTTTAAATTTTCCAAAAGCGTCAAGCTAGTAAATATCATAAATAGCATTTTTAAAATAAATTATACATACTATATATAATAGAAGAGTAAAGAGACATCACAGACATAAATCTAAACTTGTTTGTATAACGTTCAATAACTCTCGCTCTGGCAAGGCACATTTCGGTGTTTAGTTCCACCACTGAATACGTAATGACTCGAATTAGTTATTTATTATGTTGAAGGTACACAAATTATTAACAAAAATGAGTAGCTTAACAAGAAAACTAGAAAATCTCATCCCATACCGCATCGTGTGGGATAGATAAAGAAAACCTATCAATATATCACATTCGTTATGTCCAGGTCTATACGACTTCTACGATATAAAAATAAATATTCACACTTTTTTATTGTATCTCTTCTTACAAAGTTTAACTATCGCCATGTATGAAAAAATTCTGTTAAGTGCGAGTCGGACTCGCCCACCGAGGTTTCCGTGCCAATTTTAAAGGACGGAGAAGGAGGTACAACTTTTTCGTAATTAAATTGACAAACTTAAGCATAGGTGATAAATTTTGACTTTTCAGATGTTTTCCTTTATTTGTGTGTGTGTGTGTGTGTGTGTGTGTGTAAGGTGATCCTGTAAAGGTTCCGTTTTTACCTTTGCAGATAAGGAACCCTAAAAAAAGAAGCCGCTTACCTAAGTGGCTTCTATTTTCCTTTAATTTTTTTTTTTTTTCATAAATGAAGGAAAAATCAAAGGTAACTCAAGTGAATCTAGTTACGATATAAGTATGAAACCTCAAGTGCAACTTCTTATTCCACTGTGATTGAGGCAAGTGGCGATACAGTGAGATTCTTTCATTTGTCCCGCAAGGTCATCAGTAACCTCTATAACTCAGCTGTCGTTCACTGTATCGATCTAAAAGAGTAAATTGTATTTGATGTTGCTAGGAAACCTAAGGTACTTTTAAGTTTTGTTATTTTATCTTCACGCTGTATTCCGAATTAAGTTTTATTATCTTTGTTGTGATATCTCGGGAAATGAATTATTTTCTTACCTTCGCTTTGGTAACAAGACAAAACGAGGAGTTGAGTTCCGCGACTTAAGATACCATATCGACATATCGACGATTGCGCGGTGCTTGGAGACCAAATATCTTAAAAATAGCTTTCCTTTGCATAAAAAAATAAAAAGACGTGAAGCTGCTTTTTTATTTTCTTTTGGTTTAAAACATAATGTCAAAAATATGTTTAGGATATGATTTTTCACTTTTTCTTAGTTTTGGCAAAAAAAAAAAACCAAAGATATGAATTTTAAAGCCAAGAAATCCTAAATCGTATTTAAAACTATATGGTTCAATAACGATTTAGTTTTTTGTTCCAGGTTAAGGCTGGCGCTATCCTTGACGCTATTAGAGGTAAGATTTTTATTGATTTATCAGCTTATTTTATAAAATCGTAAATCTAATGTTATAAAACTGTTTCACTACGGAGTTACTGACAACGCAAAGAAAATTAATAAAAATTTGGCCTGTATTTACTTTGGGTACAGTAGTATTGAGAAAGGAAATTACTAATAGAAAATAAGGAAATTTGTGCCTCTTCACAACATGTTGAACAGAAATAAAAATATATATATATAATCGGGGCTTAATTTAGACTACTGCATATATGACTATTCTTAACATATTAAAGTGTTATTCCACACTTATGAAAGAAAAACACTTTTTTGAAAACCTATGATTTTTTTAATGCAGCGGGATTTGAACTCACGCTTCAATTTTTTACGTTCTCTAAAAAAGTAATATATAAAAATCGTATATTACTGAGACAGATATTGCACAGTTAAAACTGCGAGGCGGAAAAAGATGGGCATGTGGTTTCCTTGGTGCAGGAACACTGAGAACAGATTTCAAGAATTTCGTACGAGAACGGGAAAACGAAATTATACGTTTTATAGAGCACACAATCGTTGTACAATTTGTCTAATATATTAAAAGACAATAGTACGCGTCCGTTACAGCAGAGTCTTTACTCAGGGGCGTGCAACCCTCCTCATTAGGCGTCCCCAGCACGTGTGCTGGTCGCCCTTCGTAACCCACTGTAGGCTGGTCTCCCTTTTTGTGTCATTGGAATGTAGGATGGATACATTTCGATACTTTTGAGGATATATAGTTTGACAGGTTTATTTGATTTTTATATAAGAAAGAATCGCTACATCTGCCTCAGTAAGGTGGATGTGCAAATATAACAATACTTAGCAATCCAAATCGAAATTAAATTAAAGTAGTTAGATAGGTACAGTTTTTATCAATGAACAAAAAAAATGTTAGTATTGTTGGTCCTGTAGGAATCTCCTATCAGTCTCTCTATCCGCCGGTACAACTTTCAAACAATAAGAAATGATGTAAATTTTTGTTATTGTCAAAATTCTGTTTATTTTCCTCTATAAGTGGCAGTAGTACCAGTTCTAACATCCAGGTCTACACTCAGCATCAATAGCTTCCGTTTATATATCTAGGTACAGAGTTAAGTAATACATACTAAATAAATATATATACATAGTCATAGTACATTATATGGTTTCAAAATATAAGAACTTCTAATAGGCGTTAGAAGATCTTCTAATAATGGGCGATTTTAAGGAACAGGGAGTCTGGTGCATGACAATAATTGCCAAAATTACTGCATAGCTGACTTTCTGTATCTTTAATTTTAGTAGACGCATCTTGTAAATTATGTAGTTAGGATCGGTGATATATATAGATTTTTATCTACAGTTATTGCCTATTCGATGGCGGAATTTAACGCCACCATTTGTACAGTTTATTTAAGTAATAATTGTATTTAACATAACTTTTTTTATACATATAGATTAAAAAACATTTAAAATGTTTGTTTATGTTAATCTTTGAAAAGACCAAGTATTATAAGTATATTTAAGCAAAGGCGTTTTTAAATGAAGTTCAAAAGAACTTTAAGAAACAAGAACATAAAACGTGGAGATATTTAAGCATGTTTTTTGCGTCTTATAAGGAGATTTAATTTAGATCAATTAAGGCAAAGTGGACCAACTCATGTATTATCGATTTTAAAGTTATGTTATTGGAAACTATCACAACGTTCTTGTTCTATTTGTATCAAATTGAGCATAAAACATTGTACAAATAATATAGAATATCATAAAATATTAGCGATCCGCCCGCGGTTATGCTCGTAGCTATATTGTTATTTCTCATGTTAGTGGACACACGAGGAAATAGGACTCCAAATTACATTTTTTTATATTCTCAGCTCTTCTCTAATATAATATGTGCATGTTTTGAAAAACGCATTATAATTGGTCGCGTATTTTGAGAGATTAATGCATCGGTTAGAAGTAACTTTGCTTTAAAATATAAAAAAAAAAATTATATAATATTGCATTCCAAATCATGAAAGTACAATAATAAAAAGGGAAGAACGTAAAAAAAAAACAAAATTTCATCATCTGAGCATCTGATGGTCGACGCAACGGGTGTGGGTTCGATCTCGATTCGGGGAGTGAATTAGTTTCAATTTGGTGCTCTGGTAATAAGACAAAGCATAGCATTGCGTTCAACACGCAATATCTTAAAATTTGAAGGGAAGGTAGGGGACAGAGTGTCTTAACATTAGGTTCCTTGTACCTACTCTGTGGTTTTGGTAAAATACAGTAAGCTCCTTTTTATACCATATATTCTGTACTAAAAACTTAACTTGGCACATTTTGCTTCTAAGGAGCCCATTTTGCAAGAACCTCGATACCAACCCTCATTTTTCCTTCAAACTAAATAATGGACGAATAAAATTAAATAAAAAGAATGAGCGCTTTTAACCCGCGGCTGAAAGAGATGCCCCGAGTAATTAGTGGTTCTTGTTTAGGATTTACACCTTTGAAGTTATAATTAAGTCCGGCCTCAAGTTATC
This sequence comes from Heliconius cydno galanthus, assembly GCA_036379175.1. Classification (NCBI taxonomy): domain Eukaryota; kingdom Metazoa; phylum Arthropoda; class Insecta; order Lepidoptera; family Nymphalidae; genus Heliconius; species Heliconius cydno. The sequence continues at coordinate 101,831 of JAKRZM010001320.1, forward strand.
TAATTAAGACATAATCTAAGGACTCAGTATTGTGCAGTTTGGAAAAATCGAGAACTTCCTCAGTAGACAGGTACGAGCAGGTGGGTTCTCATCATCGACGAGCGCGAGTGAAGTGGGGTTGCTAAATAATGACACTTGTGAGATATTCATTTTTTTGCCTATTCTTTCTTCTTTTTGTTGGACATTGTGGATTTTTATATCCAGAGTGGAGTTGGAAAATGTTTTATTTTTTTTTAATTTTACGTTTTCTCTCTTTTAATGGGGTAGATAGAGGGAATCTAGTGTCAAGACATACGATTCCTTGTATTTTTAATTAATTAAATACCAACAAGTTTATTTGGGTGGACTTTAGACATCAATAAAGGAAAATCTCGGAAGTTGCCGTTACACTTAACACAGCTTTATACAATTAATTAATCTTAAATCTCAATTTCACAGCAGCTTAAATATAACTTCTAATGTAAATATAGTCGTAATATAAAATTACGTACACAGTACCGAGTTGCAGTAGAAATTAACGCGAAGTTAGCAATCCGTGTCCGCGGGCGGGCGGCGGCGCTCGCTCGAAAAAACTTCCTCAATTTACATAATATTTGCATTGTTTTTCTCACTGTGGATCCTTTATAAGTGGACTTTTTACGATTGTGTGGATTTAAAAAGTAGCCCCGACATCGAGTTTTTTGTGATATTTTGTTTTTTTTAAACGGATATTAGAATTTTATTGCAACACACAGCAGCTTTGTGAAAATTTAATAATGTTTCAAACTGTTATGCTCTTATGCGGTTTGTCATGGTTTTTTTCGTACAAAATAAACAATTACTTTGACCACCATTCTGGCGATGCTAAAAATATAGCCACTATATAAAAAAATATATAAATACGAAATTGCAATAAGGTCTAGGTCATCTAGGTCTGCATATAACATTTGTACTAGGCTTCCAGCTACTGAAGATTTAAGAAAAAATAAAACTATATAAACCTAAGAGACTGTCGCAAATCTGGAAAGATATAGTAAAAGACGTGCATGATTTTTAACTCTGTGAAAAAAGTAAGACAAATGACGGACGTCGACACTGCCCGACTAGTCTACTATAGCTATTTCCATAGTATTTTATCTTATGGAATGCTGCTATGGGGCAGTGCTTCAGACATAAATTCAATATTTATCCTCCAAAAAAGAGCCGTGAGATATATTTATAAACTAAGAGCGCGAGATTCTCTGCGAGATGTTTTCAAAGATGCAGGTATTCTTACAGTTGCTTCCCAATTTATATACTATAATATTCTCTTTGTCCGA
>JAKRZM010001320.1:103349-213327 GCA_036379175.1 Heliconius cydno galanthus
TGAGAAATTCTAACCTTTTTAAATATTTGCTCATAAGCCACGTGTTGCATGTGCAAGCAATGAAGTTCTTTTTTGAGATTTTGTAAAAAGAAGCAAATAACATAAACAAGAAAACGAAATTATAGAATACTTACCAAAATAAAAGCCGTTTATAACCCTGAGATATAATTTTACGCATTCCCTCTAAATCATTTGAACCCCTCTACTGCTGCGAGAACACTACTTGTTGTAGCTACGACAGCATTAACTTTTAGAATAATGGTGCCACAACAAAAAATAATATTAAATACCATCCAAAATAATTGCGTTCATAATTTAATTGTACGTTATTAACCCTGAGTAACAAAAAGACAATATTTTGGGACAAATTTACTTAACGAATATATATTATTTATTAAATTATGTATCAATAAAAATAGTTCTATTTGATATTATGCATCATGTAAAGTAATATAAACATATCTGAAATCAAATAAAACCATAAACATTCGTAACAAATCAATTTTTAAAAAGTAAAGTGGTGAATGGGACACGTAAAATTGTATGGAAGCATTTGGAAAGGTTTTTTGCAACTAACAAAAAATACTATTATTTGCACTAATACATTTAAAATATTACAAAAATCTTTAAGTTAATAAATAAATTTATCGTAAATGGCATAATATTTCAAATTATCTTTAAAATTGTATTTTTAAAATGCATTCAAAGTAGCGGGACAAGAAAAGACACAAAAAGTACACTTTTTCTGATTATGACCCATATATCATGTTATACGAGTATGTGAACCGACCTTGGCTTGCTTCGGGAGTTTTTTATTCAGCATCTCATTTCTTAAAGCATCTAATTTCTGATCTGGCAATGGATGCCATCTTGAAAGGAATTACATATAGAAAGAGCGTAGAGCGTTTTGGCGTGTAATTTAAGTACAATAAGGCCAGTCGTGGCGCAGGGGCCCAAAGTAAACCTCCTGTTTGTGGTTTCGATCCCCACTCGAGGAATTGAAACTATTATTACCCACTCTATTATACTATATAAGCTTGAAAAAAAGTACAAAGCATTTGAAATCGTTATTAGAACAAATCTTCTCTTAATCTAGATGAAAATAAATATGAAAGAAATTTTACCGTTTGAAATGTAAGTATTCTCTAGACTCTTGTGCTAGCTTTTAGAATTCGGTCCGGTCACATTCCACTCAATCTTTTTGCTTTTACAATTAATAAAATTGCATCGCCAATGTGTACAGTATGTGGGAAAAAAGAAGATGTATATCATATGGTGATGGAATGTACTCCGAACGAATCTTTGAGGAAACTTAATGTTGGTAATTGTAATAGTATGCTAGTTTACTCTAGTTCTAATGCTGCTATTAGCTTGTATAAATTAGTAAATTTAGGTTTAGATAAGAGAATTGTTGAATTGTAATAGTTTTTTTTTATGTTTAGTTGTTGTCTTTTGTTTAGTTAGTTTAGTTTTTGTTTTTTTTTATGTTCAATGTCAGAGTTTAAGTTTTAATATAGATAAGGTGCATGTATAACAGTTATTACAGGACGACATGTTACTTTTATGTGATAAGTCCTTTAAATAAAGATTAAAAAAAAAATTGTAACGTCCTTAGCGCGTTTTCCTACTAACAAAAACCTAAAAAATGTCCTAAGCATATCCTCCAGGACCCAAATGCTGATCGTTAATTCGAGTGAAACATTAGTTCCCCTATAATGCATAACCTACCCTGCACATGTCAATTTCAATTTTGTAAATTAAGCAGTTTCGTTTTTACGTTGAACGTCAGTCACTCAGTAACGGAAGAGTTTTTATATTATATACTCGTAGATCTTTTGGGCAAAATAACGAAACGTTATGTATGAATATCTTATTAAATATTTCTGTTTCTTACGTCTTAACGTAAAAATAACTTATTAAATTTTTATATTTTGTTCCAAATACTCGAACGACCTTGATTGAACGATGTCATACTCGTATTTGCCTTACGCGGGGGTATTACAGCCTATCTGCCGGAGGTAGTCGTGCGTGTTCTCACATGCGTTACAAGCACTCCATAACTGATATTGAAGGTATAACGTGATTGTGTCAAAGTAAATAAATGGATGTGGCATATACCTTTTTTAATATATATGCCACAATCAAATAAAGAAAACTGAATGTCATCAGTATATTGTCATTACTAGTTTTATGACTAGTTTAGTTGAATTACAAATATATATTAAAATCCTTTTTCTAGGTACTCCCCACACTCCCCTAGAAGTACACCCGTAGTTTGTCTGTACTGCGTGTTGTCGGTCGATCACTCAGTAAGGGAAAAGTGTTATATATATATAGACAAATATGACGTAACAAAGTATTCTTCCAACTCACTAGGGTTGAGTGATCTGTCCCTAATTTATCCCAAAATATGAAACAATAAATACGAAAGTAAAAATAACAAATGTTTCGTAGCTGCACGTACCGTAGCGGGTCTACGTAAAAGCCTACGACCCGAGGGAACCTATAGAACACAGTGTAAAATTTGTCAGCTACATACATACTCGACATACGCGTGTGGGAGTTGCAAAGTGTATTAAATCGTTTCGCTGAAAACATTTCATTTAAACGCTTAACTTGGGATTATTCATTTAAACTTAGGGACGTGTGGAAGTTTCTTCAATTTACGGGCTTTCTTTGTGAGTAATTGACGGTTATGGTTGGTGGTAATTATTACTTATAATCATAAATTTTGGTTCTAGTTACTTAACTTACCTATATTGCCTTACCTGTGATGCCATACTCGTATAGAGGCACTGACTCTGACTGCGACTCTTGTAAGTTCCATTTCCACTCGAGGAAACTCTTCTCTCTGGCATTTACTACACCCATTATATAATAAAATGTTTTTAAGCGACCAGCAAAATTTTATACAATACATTTTACCAGTTTTATTAAAAAGCAATTCAGCGTCCGCATAACGATACATTTGCATTGTAAACTAGTTGCGTTCATTTTATAACAACACTAATTTACTTTTACACTCATTATATCACTATCTGTATGTAATAAAGTCTCTTTTCGCCTAATTTTAGGGTAATTTATGTTGGTTTAGGGTATAAAGCGGCAGGCTTTGTGGTCAGCAATAAGAGAAGACGCGCCATCTGCACAGTGACTTTGGGCAGACATTTTAAACATCTGTCCGAGGCGGCGTGTAGGAGGCCTATCCTCACTTTACGTTTCCTTTTTGTCCTTGTGACATTAGCTGTATTGTTCATTTTTTACACATCGTGAAATTCACTAATTCTTATATCATTTTTGATGTTTTTTTTGGACTTAGAAGCGACCATATAAAAATGGGATTTTCCATTTTATATTTTCAAGTGTAGCAAACAAAATTGTAAGCTACGTTAGGTAACGTAAGAAATTAAATAATTTAAATTTAAACTGGCGAAGCGAGTGTAATCTAAACACAATTATCTTAAGTAAAGAGTGTGTTTGGTATCTCAGGAATTACTGGCTCAATTTGATACGTTATTTTATTACGAATAGTTCATTTATCGATGAAAGCTGTAGGCTTCTTTAATCGTATTGATGTAACCCATTATACCTGCATTATACATACAGCCAGGGCTACCTCAGTTTAAAATGTTTTATATATCATACACTTTGATAAAAGATATTTGATAAAAGCATAAATAAATATAAAACAAGAATCGACAGAACCAATGCAATGAGCCAACACTTTTTTACAAAACTAATTGAAAATGAAATCTAACTGTAGGTACTCATTTCGTCTAGTCACGATTCGTTCGAAGAAAATAATATATTTGAAATGTTCAACTGCGGACCTGTGAAACTGTAATGCGATTAAGTTAACTAACAGGTACCGGTTTCAATCGAAATTGTGCCTTATTTGTAAGAAAGTTGCATCACAAATGGCCAAGTAGATGATCAAAGGAGCGCGCATACTGTCGAGTGGTAATCGAGTAACGAGAGTGCTTGCGATCTGAACAGATAATTGTCTCCACTTTTTACAGATTTTAAACTTATTTTTGTGTTTTTTTATATTTTACGTCTTCCTCGGAAAACTCTTGTATTTTATAGTACATAGGTGGACATATTGTGTGATAGGTGACATATTGTGTGATAGGTGGAGTGATAAGTCACTTTAGTATCCAACGCAATGTTTTTTATTTGCAAAAAGTTCACACTTGTGACTGTTGTAATGTAGCATTTGAGCCTTCTTTGATAAATAAATATGTTGTCTAACGAAAAAATATTATTTGAATTCGATGTAGTAATTAATTCCTGAATTTAGCGCGTTCAAACAAACAAGCTTCATCGTTGTAATAATTTATAATTGAATGTAAACCACTTACTATTTCGAATACTATTAATAAAAATAAAGTGTACATGTATAAAACCAGCAGAACATAGATGGTTGAGGAGCTCCTCGAAGCACCGCCCGATTATCACGACATTGTGTGGTGAGTGGTGAAAATTAACTTCGCGCTTTGTTTACCAGAGCGGGGAAATAAAAATTCCTGAGTGAGAGTCAAAACCATAATCATAGGATTTCCAGTCAAATCTCAATTTAAGATTCATCCTACATATTACTATATCTAAACAAAGAAAAAGGAAGCTGAACAAGTAACAATATAGCACGGGCATTCATACGAGTGTGCTCGAAGGAGCTATTTACATTGAAGTAATAAAAGGTGTAGCGGTCACACAGCACACACAGAGTCCTTCTACACGAGAACTAATTATTACTTCTGTCGACAAATAGAGACTTATTTTAATAATGTAGAAGCAAGTAAATATATGAATGGACTCATATATTCGTGTCGCAGGGACTCAAGTGGGCAGTAAGCGCGATCTTTGTTTGTTCGTTTCTCACTCTGGGGAATTAAATTTCTAATATTTCGATTTCTTCGCTCTGATAATGAGGCAAAGTGCGGCTTTGAGTCCCGCCTCTCAACTCGCAATGCCTCAAGAATTCGGCAGAAAGGGGAACTCGGTCTTAACACTAAGTTCCCTCTGCGTACTCTGCTATGCGTGGGATACAATGTGACGCTAATGCCAGAGAAAATGTATTTAAGGTCATTATAGCGTCTGTATGTAATTGTGATGGTGGGTGGGTTCACACTCTAGGAAAAAGCTAAAAATAATAATTGAACTAATAATAATAAAAAAAACAGAGGAGTGCGAACGCACATCCAACACTCAGGGACTGTTTTCAAATTCAAATTCAAATTCAAAATATTCTTTATTCAAATAAACTTATAATAAGCACTTTTGAATCGTCGAATGAACATATGAACAAAAAGCTACCACCGGTTCGGAAGGCAGTTCTGCTGAGAAGAGCCGGCAAGAAACTCAACAGTTGCTNTTTTAATGAAATACCTGATTATATAACTTTTATTAAAGTTATTATTTTGTTTGCTTACAACTTCAGTTAACTGGACTGCTATTCATTTTAGTCTCTCTGCTCTGTGTTGAAGAATAACATAACTCAACTTTATTTTGGCACATTCCCAGTTATTTGTTTATTTACTGCAAGATTGTGTATTTGTGAATGTGCAGTGAGGCTACTTTATTCTTATCATGTAAGGAATTCAATGTTTCAAATGGATGCTTAAGACCTCATATAGTAAATTAAACGATCTAATTTTAATCATTTCTTTTTTTTGCTTGACACACATAGCAGGGTAGGCAGAGACACTTTCCACCGAATTTTTGAGGCAGTGCATGTCAAGTGGAGGAACGTAACTCCGCGCTGCACCGTCACCGACGAGGAACGAGGTGGTAACACGCTGCCCCTGCACCCACCACTGGTGATCTTTTCTATATTTCATATACGTATATTTCTCGAAACTGTAATTCTTTTTCATTTAGTCGACACTTTTATAGACAGGCAATATTAATCGTAGTTATTTACCGAGAGCGACAAAGGTCTTGGAGTCCTTTCAACGCCGCAATTGGATTTGCAGCTGTCTGCGCGAACACTGGGACCTCCCATTTGTTGCAAATTGACTAAAGTACTAAAGCCTTGTATCTCTGTAAATGATTATTGGTAAATAATAATGTGCAATTGAATTTAAGATCTTTGTACTTACGGTTATTAATATATGGTGGCGTCGATGGGTGGTGGCTACCAGCAATGGTATTGAAAGTTTTTTTTTCTTTATGGCTTCACGCTGTAACCCGCATATAGGCAGTGGGAATCTAGTGTTGAAAAACACCGTTTCTTAGGTTACGTACCATTTTTCACACATTGCGTGCTGTGCTTTGTCTTGTGAGGGAGGAAAGAAAAAAATAACTCATATCTCCGAGTGGGAGTAAGACCCGCAGCCATCGCGCTTACCGTCTAACGCTATGACAAAAGACATTCAAATTTAAGATCATTGTGAATAACAGTCAATAAGCATATTAGTATAAAAACAAAATAATATTTTTTTTTTGTAAAAATAAGGCAATAAAAGCATTACATATAAATAACATTATATACTACATATGTGCTCCACGTAGCTGTTTGGAGCTCTACGCGGCCGACGTCGGGGGCCAGGCAAAACGCAAATATTGACACTCTCGCACTCGGAACTTGTTTGGAATAAATCCTACGAAAATAAAATACGTATAGAGGGTACAGGGTGCTGCGATGTAGGAACTTTAAATTGTTTATTATTAAAATGTTTCCAATATTTACAGTTCTTTTTTCACAAGTTGTAAGAATTTTAGGCGGCTGTGACGCAACGTACAACGCGGCGCTAGTGGCTTCGATTCCCACTCGAGAAATTGACTTGAATATGAAAACAAAAAACCATGCTATTCATGAAAAATTTCTTGGTACAACGACGAGACGAGTATATCGTCGTTCACCTTGTACTGCAATAAATCGTACAATATCAAAAAATAATGAATTAATGCTATTAAATAAAGCATGGGTAAGTTAAATGACAATTTAAACGTAACAAACGACTCTAGCGAGAAATATATAACGACGTTACACCCTATTAGCTCTACAAATTGTTCGCTAATTGTTTTATATATGCAAATTATTGTTGTAAATTTCGTTGAATTTACATTTAGTTTAGATATGTGCCTTTATTGTGCTTACATTGGAAACAAATACGAATCTGGTTCTCTAATTGTTTTAACATTGATTGCTGAGAACGAAGTCAAAGTCAAATAATCTTATTAAAAATTTTGTCACTAATTCACTCAGTTTAATGCTTCAGACCTGAGAAAAATTTGTGCCACTCGGCAGCTTTTCACGCATTTCGAGTTTTAATAAGTTAATATACTACTTATTAAATAAAAAAAATCAGCTCCACGCTGTGTCCCGCACACCGCACACAACAGGGCAGGCAGAGGGAACCTAATGTTAAGACACTACGTTCCCCATTGTCCGCCAAAAATCTGGAGGCGTTGCGTGTTGAGCGGCGGTACACAACGCCTCTCTTTGCCTCGACACCAAAGCGAACAAATGAAAATATACATTTAAATAAATATTTTATTTCCTCGAGTGAGGATCGAACCTAGGTTACCTCTGCCTAGCTTGCTGTGTGCGGGATACAGCGTGAAGCTGATTTATTTATCCTATCCTAAGTGTGGAATAACACTTTAAAAATATATATAAGTATGTCATAAATATAATGACTTAATATTTTATAGTAACAAGTACACGTCCGTCCATATGTATAGATATTATACATAATACGCTCTATAACCAATTCATTATAGTTTGAAGCGATCTGTCCATCGTATCGTAAAAAATAACACATGAAAATTCAAAGGCAGCCGCTCGCTCCGGTGACCAGACTATAAAATGCATAGTAATTAGTCCGTGCATAATAGTGGAGGACTCTCTATCGAGGGCTCATACATCACAACCAGCCCCATTAATGGGTAAATTCCCGTAAATCATGGGTATACTTAAATAAATGGGTATACTTATGCACTTACATGCATATATGCATACATTTGCGTATGTTTAGTTGCCGCTGGACTGTTCGAGTAGCGATTGTTTTACACGATGTTGAGCTCATTATATTATGTCCCGGCAGCGTTTGGAAGATAATTTTATAAAATTAATTAAGATATATTATGATCAGTATTTGTTACGACTTAAGTATGTGTTACGCGCATACAATATTTGTATACCAACTCTTAGACCTCGCTAGAGGTGGCCACTGTCCTAGTCTAGTCGAAGAAATACGAATGTTGATATAGTATTTGTACTGAAAACCATTAGGTACCAAATAATATATCTGTTATCGTCACAACTCTAAAACACAACTCGTGTGTTATACCAGAATTGAAGTGCTCCATCGATCACTCCCCTTTACTCCCTATGCCAGCGCGTGCATCATATTGGCTAATAATCGGTTTCAAAACGAAGAAAAACACGTCTGTAGAGACGTACCTACAGACTGCACGCTTCACATTGCATCAACATATATGTACATATTTTCTTCTGTACAAAGAACTCTTTCACCGATCGCAATTAAAGACAGGTTGGATGCATTAGGTCCACTCTGGTGGAAGAGAAGGGGGGATGGGGGAGGGGGGGCGGTGGCTAACTCACTTATGCATAGAACGGTGGCTCTGATTCAATTTGTACCGTTTTATTAAGTGTAAATTGCTACAGGCACGGTCGCCTGCCGGCACCTACAGGCACCTACAGGCACCTACAGTAAATTCTGTTAAGGCACGCAAATTACCTTACTTGCTTTGATTTTAAATAAATTCACTTTTGGTTCATATTTTATTTATTATCTAAAGGTGATCTAAAGAGAAAACGTTGCAGTATTATGGTCCATGTTGCTATTCTTGCTAAAAACCGATGATAAAAACTTTATAAAATTAAATCAGCTTCACGCTGTATCCCACACATAAGCAGGCAGCGGGAATCTAGTGTCAACGCCGTACTTTGCCTTGACACCAGACCGAAGAAATGAAAATATAAATTTAAATAAATATTTCATTTTCTGGAGTGGGGATCGAACTCACAACCTGTCGCTTTGTTCCCCTGCGTAACGACGGGCCTTTTCATATAACATAGTTATTATATCACATAGTTAATACACGAAATATGTTAAAAATTGGTTAAAATATATATGTATATATATATATATATATTTATGCATTAGCTACAGCGTGGTTGATAATAACAGAAAAGAAGGCTACGTGTCGTTACTCAGATGGAGCTTATTTAGTCGGCTGTGTGATGACGGTGCTGTAACGAAAGTAAGGGGACAATAAGCTTATAAATTATATTGTAGTCTTTATATGAGGGACAAACTAATTTGTTATCGCATACAATTTGATAAAACTTAAAACGTCCAATTAATTAAACAAAGAAATTACGTAAAGTGGTATGACTTAAGCTTAAAAAACCGATGAAATGCGAGTCGGACTCGCGCGTACCGAGAGCGAGCGGCGAATTGCATATAAAGTGCACTAATAACGATTCACAAACGCTCATATCTTTTGATTACGTTGATTTAGAAGCCTCATTTTTTGTGTATTCCAAGGAACTGTAGATTCTAATATTTGATATCAATTTCAGCGTGATACCCCTCCGTGATAGTGATAATCACGTGATGAGATAAATGATCTTGACAGATGGACAGACTGGCAACAAAGTGATCCTACAAAGGATGGTGGATGGTGTTATTTCCTTTTGAGGAATGGAACCCTAAAAATAATATAAATATGTAAAACTTAGGTTTCGGTTAAGTATAAAAGGGAGTGTCACACCACCATTGCTTACGGTGGTACAGCGTGAACTTTTAAATAATGGCCGATTAATGCCAAAGTAAATGTATTCAATGACTAAAAAATAGTAATAACATTTTTTTTCACAAATTATGAAATATTGTGTTGCACATATGAACATTATAAAGAATGTGGACTCGATTGTAACATTTGTTCAAAAACTCGTAATAGAAAAAAAACTAAATCAGTATTAATAAGTTTATGTCTTAACGTATGGGTTGGATGTTAGAATAGTAAGCAATGCAATGGGGTGAGATTGGGGTTCGCCCCTTCAATGACAGATGACATGTAAAAGTCATTGAAAAAGTAGTATTATTCAACTTTTTGGAAATGTATCTTATTGTAATGATTTTATTTTACGCAATAGACATACATTATATAGTGGATATATTTTCTATTACAAATACCGTACATATGTATTTTTTTCTTGGCTCGGAAAGTATAGCGTAGCGTAGAGTTACGCAAAATAATAAATAAAAATAATTAGAATGTTTCTGTAAAGTGGCTATGGAGCACCTAATTTAACAATTAGTAGAGTGATTGCCTAAACATACGTTACTAATTGACCGACAGACCACGCAGAGACAAAACTACCGGACTTAGAAAGAACTGACATTTCTCAAAACTCCTGAAGGGAATGATATTTTGCATTTTATGTTTTAAAATCCAAAAACAAAAATATTGTGGGCGACGACTATTTATTTTTTACCTTATATTTCCAACAGATCATTTCCCCATTATCAAACTAAAGCACCACTAGGCTTTTAAACAAAAATGTTATACAATTATTTTAAAAAGTACTAACTAAATGTCAGAAGTCGATTACATAATGACCGCGCGTGCCAGGGGCGAGGGGGGCAGAATGGGGGCCGGCCCTTTTGATGTCTCACTTGATTCGGAGTAAGTTCCGTGCGTAGTCGTTTTATGGGATTGTTACATCTTAAATATAGGATTGTAACTGTAAGTGCGACGATTGTGGGCTCCATTCGAACTCGGGAGGAGGAATTATTTTTATTTTCTTTCACCGGGAAAAAGACTAAGCGCGACGTTGAGTTCCACACGTAAATGTTGAAAACATTGCATGGAAAATGGGAAACGAAGTGGCATGACACTAGGTTTTCTTTGTCTGCCCTGCCCGAAATGAAAGAAAATGAAATATTATCAGGAGTTTAGGAAAAAAACCTTTTTTTTTAAAAAAGAACAATAAAAATAACCATTTTCAGGTTTTTAAATTCGTTATAAAGGAACTGTAGCATCACAATTATGTTTTAAGCATAATTTTGCTTACAAAAGTGAAAAAGTATTTGGCCAAGATCGTTTCAGGCGTCTTTGCCTAATCACGAAGGGGTGAATTTAAATGAGGCGGAAGGTATTCGACGTTTCTTTGTGTAATTTAAGATTCTTAATTTTGATGCCTTAACCGGATGCGGGCCTCGCGGTCTGGCGGTCTGGCAGTGTGCTATCGAGATGCACATTATAACTAGCTTATTATATAATTTTTAACTTAATTATGTTCGATTTTTACATTTATTAGTGCAATCAGAATTGTAAGTTTAGGCCGCCCGTTTAAACGAGATAGTAAATAAATTAAGAGCGGCGTTGAGTTCCACCACTCAACAAGAAATATCTCGAAAATCGGGCAGAGGAGAGGACTGGAGAGTTGGACACTCGGCTACCTCTTACTTACTTACTTACTTACTGTAACTAAGGTGCGGAATAAAGTGAATCTGATTTTTTTTGCTGAAAGGATTTGCTTTTCGACAAAGAATATCAATAATAGCTCAAAAAGAATAGTTTTTTGAATATAATAAAGAGAGATAAATAAGAAAATGAAAAAAATAATAAAAAATATTTAACTATAACTTATGATTTAAATAATTGTTCTATAATGAATGCCACTCGTGCCACACATGTTATGCTCGTATGTTAGTATGTACAAATAAACATATTCTAGTGAACCGTCAAAGGCAGCTTCTATTTAGTAGGCACATCAACCTAGGACTGCTGAACGAAAAGTTCTGTAGAGTCTCGTCATTATCGAGGCACAGACGGAGCGCCGCCAAAAGTAAGTCATTACGGGTTTTAGAGTTTTTCAAAATCACCCTTTACCGTAAGTATGCGGCAGTTGGTTGAGTTTGTAGAGGTCTATTAGACCTGTTTTAAATATGTTTTAAAATCATTTATATAGTTAATTTGTTTGTTTACACCACGCGCGCCTCTGCGCCACGGCTGGCCTCACTATACGAGTATATTATATTTATAAAGTCTATTAACATAACACGACTAACAAGGCTGTTCTTACAATAAAGTAATAAAGTATTAGTTAAGTGCTCTATAAAAGTCTAATAAAATGCAACAGCTCTACAGTTAGCCACGGTTCGAGGGGTGAGGCGAATTACATTTTAGTAACGATATATGGTCAAAAGAAATTGTTATTCAATCTTTTAGATAGACGTAGCTGAAATTTAAATAATAATTGGTATTTTAAATCTTTAAAAAAATTGGGGCAAAACGTTTCTTATTGCAGCCAATGAGAGTTCCGTACAATATTCTTTAGATGTATATGTTTTCAGTTGTTTTAATTTTTATGGTGTTTTTGTATTTTAGCCTAGCCTAAGCCTAACCTCATGTTGCGTCTGATTCTAAACACGATGGTTCTGGCAAGCCAAAGTGCGACGTTCATTTCTACTACTTAACACGCAATGTCTCAAATTGTAAAGAGGTGCTCTCTGTGCTATATGCGAGATAAAGCGTGTATCTAAAAAAAATTTTGTTTTGTATGGTAGAATGTTTTCTTTTTGATATTCCTGTATTATTACCGGCTGTCCCATTGATATATATGGAGAAAAATGAAAAACATATTTCTGAAGTTGAAACTATAATATAAATAGAAGAAGATTCAAAAACTTCTCGAGCTCAATTGAGAATTTGGCAAAGTTGGCTCTGACAAACTTCCATCAACTTACTACGCGAACTGAAATACCTTTCGAAATAGAATTTTCGAGCTGAAAATTTATTAAAATCAGTGTATTTTATTTGTATGAATTGAATCTTTACAAAATCTTGGCCTCTTCTCTCAATGAAGGGGGTAAAGTGGCAATCGTTTAAGACTAATTAGAGCTTCAGCTTGTTGCCAGTCTTACGACTAAATAAGCGATGCTTAATGAGCTTTTTCCTGTTATTCACATTATTAGGGAAGATATTTTCGTGAAATGCAAAATATTCATTGAAATCGTTCATTTTTATAAAAGTTATCTAACTTTACTTTTACTACTTTTTTAATCTAGGGGCTAGTGATTTCGATTGCGAAGGTGTTGTAGAACTTAATAAAACTACTTGTAATGGGTATATAAATACTTATAAATTACGAACTGAGTGGCGAAACCCAACGCCGCGATTTGTTTTGTTACTAAAGCGAAGACATTAAAATATTAAATATTCCATTCCCCCAAGTGGGAATCAAACCCACACTCGTCACGGTTACAATCGCACGCTTGTGCCACTGGGCCACAATGACAATAGGTAATCCAAGTCCAAAAGTTTACTTACTTTAATTTATTTTTATAATCTATTTATCGAGGAAAGCTGTAGGCTTTATTATTGATTTTTATGTAACCCACTATAACGTTTTCAATTGACTTCGAGAGTGGAGCCAAGTGGAAAGGCTAGTTTATATTACATAGTAATGGATTTTTTTGCATTTATAAGAATATTAGTTGAAGTTGAAAATAACTTAATCTATCATTTTTAAGTATTTTTTATTTAAAGGAATGCTAAGCGATAACAAATGATGGAAGTGCTAAAACTAAAACTAGAATAATCCCCTCGCGTGCGTCACTCTATGATAGCCGCGAGCTCGACGCGATACATAAATGTAATGTCGATAATGTTTCCGAGTGAAAATCGTGAAATTTATATCGGAATTAATCGTTCGTAGTGTGGGAGGCGATTTCCTTTTTTTATTTATTATAATACTATACTTTATTTTAAAATTTAGAATGATATTATTACATTTTTTTCTGTTTAATTGTGCCGTTTTACGCTTTTTTGCCTTCTGTGGAGCTAGAAAAAACGTCAACACTAACCTAAAATGTCAAAAATGTGTAATTTTTTATCGACGAATATACCAAAGAATGTTATCAAATTCGAATAGTACTCGTATATATATTTTTGAGTATTTCGATTTTGTTAATTCTTTTCCATTGGATAGGGCATACATCAGGGGCGGTCCGATATAACTGTTATGGTAAATTGATTCACACTTTTTGAAAAAATCTACAAACAAAAACAATATAATAAAAATATCATAGTGGTCGTAAAGAATATCACGACGATTTCTATCTTCAAATATATGTGTTTTATTCGAAATTTACACATAATATACACAAAATTTTTACTATCGACCATGCCAGAATAAAAGTTTGGTAACGAACTAATCATTAGTTTATTACTTACAGTAACGACTGACAATTTAACAACCAGCCCTCGGCCTACAAAAATGTACGTACACGGAAAATGAATCGGAAATCATAATCAATATATTCCCACTCGTAGTTTATTTCCATTCGAGAACTGAATTCGTTCGCTTCATTTCTCGTTAATAATATAAATAAGTTTGTTCACTCCACAACGTTTTCACGTTCCAATGAGAATTTTGTTTCATTAACTTGTTAAGTAATAAGAAAAATTTCGAGAAACTTCGATACCGTGTTTGTTTTGAAGCATTGAGTAAGATTCGATGCAGTGCTCGAAGCAAACTTTAATTTTAAAGTTAAATTTATTTAAACGAAGAATTTCTGCCCACTCGTTATGAGGAGAGCTTTTCAATATTTTTTTCTGTTTTGTTGCGTAACTCAGAGTGAACGTTGTAGGTGTTGCTATGTAATGGATATTAAAATTATTGGTCATGTCACTTACTTTACCTTCTATCATTGTAATTTAAGTTTCTTGCACATAGCGGGATAGGCAGATAGAACTAAATAAAACTAAATATAAAGAAGTTTTGTTCCCCATATTCCACAAAATTTTCGAGAGTGACGGAACTCAACTATTTAAAATCATTTATAAAGACTCATCACTAAATTCCCATAAATCAATTAGCAATATCCACTTTAACTTTTCAACAAACAATTGAACGTAAAATAGATATTTAGTTTGTCAATGTTCTTGATCAAATAGCACCGGAAGCGCCGGCGAGCTAACCGGAGTGCAGGGACGTCCTCCGAAGGTAACGCAATTATGAGAGCCGCCCTCGGAGGAATGCGTCGCACCTCTAACTCAATGTTTAACCAGTGCAGCGACAAAATGATAAAACTAACATTTAAGTCTGAAATCCAGTATACGTATATATTTTTTTGTTATAGGTATTTAAATAAAAATCACATTAAAGTTGTATCCCGCACACACAGCAGGGTATGCTGAGGCAATCTACTGTTAAGGTACAGAGAGAGTTTCGACACTCAACACGCAAGGGTGCGTGCATAGTGATCTCTCGCACTAACTATGACTGGCGTGTGGTATATACGACTCGTAAGTTATTTTAATTCAACCCCGCAGGCTAAGCCGCAAGTGAAAGCCAAATAATATATAAAAATGCACCCATGCGTGCCCCAACAGCAAATAATCTTATTTCACGAAATCCTATACAAATAAAATAGGTATCGAGCAAGGTGCATGACAGTAGACACCCTCGTTCAATCGGAACGGCTCCCAAATGGAATTAGGAGTGACGCGGCCGGCGGCGATCCCGCGGGATGCAGCCAGCGCCGGCCATTGATTGCTTCACTGTTTACACTACCGAGGTAGATAGAATTGGAACTGGTGTAAGCTGGTTTACTATCAAAAAGGATTTGGAAAGTCCCTTTTAATGTATGAGTTTGTAGCTAGTGGTGGGCCACGAACAAAAAATACCCAAACCAATATGGCTTTGGATTAAAATTGGAATCTACTCGTAGCTTCATTTTAGATTTATTTGACTTGTCGCACTTCGCTTCTGTTGGTTGGTTGAGAATTAGAGATGAGCGATTTGGTTTTTGGGTAAAATGGTTTTTTTTCATTCATTCATATTACGGCTTACAGACTTAGTGTTTTTTAATGAATTTCTTATATACATTTTATTTTATTTACAAGATTAGTATTAGAATGCTAAGAAAGTTACTTTAAAGACAAAGCAAGGTTTTAAGTACCGGCACTAAATGCGTCCCGAAAATTAGACAGAGAGTGGATGGAGAACGGAGTCTCTTAACACTAGGTTCTCTCCGCATATCCTGCTTTATTTATAGCACCGCAAAGCTAAAACGAAAATCTTTTAATCTTTTTGGATATATAAGATTGAATGGAAGGATTGTGTCGAAGAAGATTTTGTCGAAAGGATAATGAATATAGGTCTTCCCGCGGGTTGTAATCAATCAGGTCGTTTCGGAAAATCCGGATTCGGGGATCTTTCTTTGTGAGAATTACCTTCCAGGATGAGTCTTCGCTAATCAAAACTTTTTTGTTATCATCTAGGTACAGATGTAGTTTAGTGGCCGTCGTGGCGCAATGGAAAATATGTTTCTTTTTAAATGGCGCTTGACTGTAAATGCGACAGGTTGTGGATTCAATTCCCACTCGAGGAAATACATCATAGTTCCATCTCCTTCACTCTGGTATCGAGGCTAAGCGTGGCGTTGAATTCCGCTACTCAACACGCAATGCCATTAAAATTCAGCGGAAAATGGGGAACGGAGTATCTTAACACTAGGTTCCCTGTGTCTATCCTGTTGTGTGGGGGATACAGCATGCCAGCGTAAAATTAGGCGCGGCTTTTAATATCTTCATTAATAGTTCTATGAATCTAAAAAATATTAATTGGATCCACAACCATCACGCTAACACTCATACGCTATTAGTATAGCAGTAGTCTGTGCCATGATGGCATTAATATTACGAATAAAAAAAGAAAATTTCATGTGCTTATACCTAAAACTACCAGATAGGTATTAAAAATCAAAAATTAAAAATATTGAAATTTATGAGTTAATTTTTTAATGCAAATTAGCTTTAACAAGCGGCTTTGCCTCGGTGCTCAAATGAAAGCCATAGTTCCAGAGGCAGCTTCTGGTTATTGATAAATGACCAATATTAAATATTTTTTACCAATATTATCCGTTCCAGATGATTTCGATATTTATTTATTCTAACAAACAAAATCTTCAACTTTATAATTATTATTTTACTAAGATAAGTAAGGTAATTCCAATAATTGTAATAGTGCGACCTGAGGTAGCAAAAAACATCGTACCCAAAGAAACTAATGTATTTATACTATTTTTCAGAATTTTATACCAAATTTATAATAACCGTTACATTGCCGAATTTTATTTTAAACCTACTTTTTTTCGCCCAATTTTTGAGTAATTTCGAGTTTAGTGATAGAACTAAACGTCGCGATTTTTATACTTATCCGAGCGAGGGAATGAAAGTTCATTTCTTTTCCTGCCTTACCTAACCTTTCCGAAATGAGTCTTTACTAATCAAAAGTACATATTTATCCTTAGATTTTCCTTGTCTATCCCTAAAATTTCCGAAAGCACACAAAAATAATTCAATGACAGCCGCACTTTGGTTACAGAAAATCAAATGATTTAGGGACTCTACCTTAGCGCTCACCATCTCATCCCCTCAAGTCTCAGCCAAGGGCATAATGTGTTGTTTTTCTTAAATACATTTTTATATTATAATACGGCAATATAACAAAATAATGAAAAAGATAATTTAAATACTCTGTAACGTTATTACAGGGGTTACACTCGGCCGTCGAGTCCACTCTCAGCCAGCATAATAAAGGATGATGATTGCGCCCGACAATGACGACAGAGGACTGTCTCTATTCCCATTTTTTTCTAAACGTAATTTTTTTAATGATGTAGGTACCGTGGTACCGTACATCTGTTTTTACATCTTTTGTGCGTTCTTCCGACATGTGTTTTTTTTGCTAACTTCTATTAAAGGGTTATGTTGTTGTTATATATTTATATTTATACTTTATAAACTAAGGCAAGCCCGGCCTTACTATTCACGGGATATAGCGTGAAGCTAAAAAAATAAACCACCTAAAAATCGAATCATTTCAAATTCCAACCAGGTCACGGAAAAAAGAAATTTTTATAGAAAAAATGTAACAAAAAGCCAAAACACTACCCAATACAACACAAGTACTCGTATCTCACGAGACGGCCGTTGTCGGCCGACTGAAGTCCATTGAAACGGAATTATAAAAGATTTGTTTTCGGCAGTCGCGCCGCATAATGCGGGGTCACAGCCCATTCGGGCTCAAACACCTACGTTCAAATTCTAAAGAGTTTTTTCATAAAAAGGCAGTCGCTGTACAATACTAGAGACTCGGTCCGTAATGTTTTTACTTTTTATACGCGAAAAGGCACATGGTGATGATTCGTTACGTTATGTTTGGTGTTTGTTACGCGAAAACGCCGGAATGGATTATTGTGTATGATCCCATGATGGAGCCCTCGTTCCTTTTAGTTGTGAAAGTATCTTTTTTGTGTTACTTTTTGTATGAATCGTCTGTATTTAGTATTCTGTTTTCACTTTTGTAAGAAATTTTCTTAATTGAAGAAAAATATGGAAGTTGTTTAATATTTAAATGATTTGAATTTTTTTTTAGATTTCAAGTTTTGTATAAATTCCTTAATACAGGTCGTTGTGGCGCATTGGAGTTCGACTGTAACCACAACGGTTATAAATTCTGTTCCCGATGGGGGGAATAAATTATTTTCATTTCTTTGCTTTGGTAGCAAGATAAGCTTCTTGAAAACTTGGCGAAATATGGGGGACGAAGTGACTTATACCTGAGTTCACTCTGCGTACCCTGCTATTTGCGAAATAGATTGCGAAATATTGAAATGGATTGATTGCGAACAATATTGTTGCTTAAATAACCTTTAGTCATTAATACGTATTCATGTGTATTATCTCATACACACACACTTCATATTGCTACTTTGTGAAACATAAACTTTTGTTAGCGTTTTATAAATATAAATTGGATATATTTTCTCACGGGGATATCTTGTTGAAGCAAAATGTAAATCATACACATTCTCAGCGTGACAGACAGAGAGACAGCGCCACAGCCGTGTTTATCGTATTAGAATATATTTTATATAACCGGTATACAAATCTAGTTCTTGTAGTTCCTGCGAAATAACATATAAATATTTTTACAGTAAAGAATAAATTTAAGTCAATAATAAATTTCTATATAGCATTTTTATATTATTCTATACTAGCGTTTACCTATGACATTGCCCCCGTAGTCAAATTAATATTACTTGATGACTGTGGCTCCTACAGTTACAATAAGCACAGGTTACATTGAAGCGATTGACATGAATGAAAACATATTTCTTTTTTCAATTCAAGCCAGTAGTTTCCAAGACTAGCACTAGCATGCTCGTGCGACTTAAGAAACTCTTCAGCTTTAAAATATTAGTAGAGATATAAAATAGTTGACCTGTTTGGCGACATGGTGTTAAATCATTTTGTATTTTTAATCTTCGGCAATCAAGACATCGCGCGTGGATTGGCGGGACTCATTCTGGGAACGATTAAAATAATTCATTACCCTGAGCGGAAAACTAACCAGCAACCATCACGTTTACAGTCAGATGCTGTACCACTGCACCACGATGGCCCCAACACAAGTAACGCCTATACACATATATAACCGTAAATGAAATGAATATGGTCTCAGTACNAGATAGGTTTCTACCAGGTTCTCCAGCGTGAAGGAAAAGAAAAAAAAATCCCGAGTGAGGCGAGAACCCACAGCTATCGTTTTCAGTCACACACTCTTCATATTGCCACTTTGTGAAACATAAACTTTTGTTAGCGTTTTATAAATATAAATCGGATATATTTTCTCACGGGAATATCTTGTTGAAGCAAAATGTAAATCATACACATTCTCAGCGTGACAGACAGAGAGACAGCACCACAGCCGTGTTTATCGTATTAGAATATATTTTATATAACTGGTATACAAATCTAGTTCTTGTAGTTCCTGCGAAATAAGATATACATATTTTTACAGTAAAGAATAAATTTAAGTCAATAATAAATTTCTATATAACATTTTTATATTATTCTATACTAGCGTTTACCTATGACATTGCCCCCGTAGTCAAATTAATATTAGTTGATGACTGTGGCTCCTACAGTTACAATAAGCACAGGTTACATTGAAGCGATTGACATGAATGAAAACATATTTCCAAGACTAGCACTAGCATGCTCGTGCGACTTAAGAAACTCTCCAGCTTTAAAATATTAGTAGAGATATAAAATAGTTGACCTGTTTGGCGACATGGTGTTAAATCATTTTGTATTTTTAATCTTCGGCAATCAAGACATCGCGCGTGGATTGGCGGGACTCATTCTGGGAACGATTAAAATAATTCATTACCCTGAGCGGAAAACTAACCAGCAACCATCACGTTTACAGTCAGATGCTGTATAATTGCACCACGATGGCCCCAACACAAGTAACGCCTATACACATATATAAATAAATGAAAATATAACCGTAAATGAAATGAATATGGTCTCAGTACAAATTAAATGACAAATACTTTAATATTATAATTAATGTAATAAGTTAAAGTGCCGCGGTACAAGCGCCTCCCCCCGACACGGGGAAGGCAAATAGCTATTTAGTTGAACACCTCGTTCGCGACACCTCGGGAACTAGTGGGATTATTTTTATGTACCTACTCCAAATATTGCGTGGGGTTGCCATTTTGTGGCTTTTTATGGATTATTTGATTTTTTTTCACTCGTATGTTTAATTATAAATAAATTTTGTCACTTAATTGTAGCTTCTATCATAAAAATTAAGTAATAATAGATAGTTAAATGCCGCATATAAAGAGCCTGCTGGGCCTATCTCCAGCAGTGGACAAAAAATGATATAAACAGAACATAATAAAGATACTATCGTGCCACTTCTTTTTTAAATCAATAAGTATACGTACATATGTATATTTTGATGAAGTATAAATTTAGAAGAATCAAATATTTAATATTTTCGGTAGCTAGGTAGCGCGCAGCGTTCCAACTCAACACGCAATGATTCGGGGATTCGGCGGAAAGCGGGGAAAAGTAGTGTTTTAGTGAGAAGAAGGGAATATCTTTACACTAGAATCCCAGAAGGCAGAGGCCCTACCCTGGCTGGACACGGCGTGAAGCTATGAAATATAATAATAAATTGTACAATATTTTCACTTTGGACCTGGAGTAATAAGGTATAATAATTACTTTTATTCCATGTCTGTGTGACGGATTAAAATCCGTAATATATTAGCACATCTTCTGTTTATAACAGATATACTCTGTTTACCATTTTTTAGAGACGTTACATATTGGATATAATAAAAAAAACTTCAAATGTCGATACTCAATTCTAAACTAAACCCAGCAAGTGTTTGCTAAACACGAACGCTAATTGGCAGCGCTAGTTATAAACTATTTATCCCGGTAATCCCGTTGCACGAACTCCAGCGGGATTACGACGCGAGCGCCGCTAATCCCGTGTGAGAATGCATCCACGCTGTATCCCGGATTCTGAATCCCGGAGAGATCCCGCGCGACTGTTTACACTGCATATGGGGCGCTGGGAACGACGCCAGCCGGTGTTTGTCCTTGTAATGCTCGTGATTGCGTTTATGAATTGTGTATTAAGATGCATTAATTTGTAATTCTTGGAGAATAAGGCTAGTATGGGACAAACGCGTTGGACCCAGTTTCCAGACCCAGGAAAAAAATTAAAACAAAATATAAGTATATAGATAAACGTGCATAAATGTTAATCCTGTAAAGTTTCGAAAGTCATACCTAGCCTAACTTTTCTAAAATACTCAAGCACGTCAGACAGACGGAGCTAAGACATAAACAATTTAAAACATTAGATGACATCTCCTGCACAGTCACCGCTCCCGCTCGCTCACGTTGTTTCCGGAAGATTTTTCCGGAATAACTTTATATAGCCTTCTTCGTTGATGATAAAACAACATAAAAAAACTACCTAAAGTACAACAACTTAGGTACTTTTTTCATAATTCTTATTGAGTAGTTGCCTTTTCCGCATAATAATAAAAATCATTAATTCCCCCGAACGGGAATCATATTCACAACCGTCGGGCTTACAACGCGGTTGCCGCTCCACTAGGACAACTTTTACTATTATTTACTTTCAATTATTTTACAATGAACACTGTAAGTATATTGTTTTGTAGTGGTGGGTAACACTTGTTTCAACACATTTTGTTTCAAACCTATTGCCAAGACACTCCATTTCCTACTTTTTGCCTAATTTTTGAGACAGAATTACCAAAGCTTGAAGATGAAAATGATTTAAATATTAATATTCATTTGATAATTTCAAAGAATATTAATTAATATTTTCATTCTCGTATTTAATATTTATAATTTCGTATTTTTTTACAAATCTCAAGAAATCATATTTATAGTTATAAACTGAATGCAACGCCTTAACCCTTAAATGTATAGCTTTTACAAGAAAATCAAAAGATGTAGGTATAATTAGTATTTTTAATGAACCATTAAAACATTGCTTTAAGCATATACTTTATTATAATAACAATACAAAATATTAAAAATAAATAAAAAATATAACTGCTAATAATAAAAAAATAAAACATTCAGTTACGGCTTAAACAGTAAATAAAATAATCTATATATTTGTATAAAACTTATTCGTGATTGGGTGTTACTACTGGACTTAGAGCATTTAGATTTTCCATTTAGGTAGGTTAGGCTAGGATTCATATAGGAAAGAATTTTTCAAAAATGTACGAGAACAGGAAAAAAACATTCGTTCCATTCTACACCCACGTCTTCAAGTCCACGCAAACAAAGCTGCGAGCGACGACTAGTATAAACATAAAACATAATGATCTCAGTAAAATAACTGAATAAGCCATATAAGATTTTGCATTTCAGAATCTGAATATTGCATAGATTATATTCGTTACGTAAAGCGTAAATGTAACCAAAAGGCGCATACCGTTGGCCACGAAGTATGAAAAATAATAAACCTTGCACATTTAAGGGGTTAAAATGTCAAACTGACGCGCTGCGCTATACCAAATGTATGAAATGTATAGAACCGGCGTCCTAGGCGATAGATCGTGAAGCCGCAGCTGCGACGTAAGTGGCATTTAATTAAAAACATGTCAAACGCTTGCGAGGAATATTGCTAGATTGCTAAGAGGCTAGGGCTATATCTTTATGTAGGTGTCGGCTTCGTTATACAGCTTTCTTTATAAATTATATTTTCATATTGCAGACCGGTTCTATGCTTGTTTTGATCCTGTGTAGAAGCTGTCACTCAATACACACCTGGGGCTCGGGTTACGCCAAAAAATTTTAATATAGTATTTAAATATGTTTTTTCACCTCACTGAAGACATTTAAGAAGATTGTATTTATTGAAGACTGACAGAGAGATATTTGTCTATTTCTTATATTAACATCTATTTTTTCTTTTATAAGTAAAGGGGAATAGCCTCATTCCAGAGTCCATCACAGTCACGTGTCTAAGTGGCTTAATTAAAAATATGTCAAATGCCAGCCAGGGATCATTGTTGAGGGGTCCGGGTCCGCGGTATATCCGAGTTAACCGTAATATATAAGTAGGATCGAATTCGTTCACCTTTGTTAAGAAACGATTGTTGTGAGTTCGATTGTCGAGACAACATGTCTACGGAACTATATATAACAGAAAAGGCACTTAAACTTTGGCGGAAATTGGAAACGGAATATTTATTATTAGTATAATGAGTACTAGTAAAAATATATTATTTTTACCTTTTCATTACATCGAGCATATACCGTGTTGTGTGGCGGTATTCAAAAGGGGAACTAAAAATATTTAATGACTCCCCCGTCTCTTTTCCGGTCACACGCTGTGCTACTGCGCAAATTTCGAAAAAATTTAAATTTCACTTTTTCGTAAAATTAAAATTTCGCAAATCTTCTATCAATGTCAATGATTTTATCTAAATAATTTTGGTTTCTTTTTGGAAAATTGAAAATTAGGTGCATAGGAGATCGGAGCGTTTTAAAACTTGGTTCCCTTTGCCTCCCATTCTATCGGAGTGAAAGTGTGAAGCTGCTTTATTTTTTCATGCTTCAGTATTTAAATGTAAAATGGATATTTGAGACATGGCGTAAAGCGCGGCGTTCGTTACGTTGATTTCCACTACTCAACACACACGTTGCGGTGCTGCCATTCAGTGGAAAATGGAGAAAGGAATTGTCTTAATAAGAACGGAGTATTTTAATACTAGGTTCCCAAAAAAAATGTACTCATTCTCATATATATTTCTTATTTTATCTTAATATTTATGTATATAGCTCGGGGTAAGCCAGGTCGTATGTCAGTATGCAATGCCCAACCACAGCGGCGAGTGTAACATTTAATTAGAAACATGTCACCGACTCTGCAAACTATTTGGGGGTATCCGTTTTATTTTGCTATACAAAACTCATTTTCAACCAACACAAAACATTTCAGAATATTTCACGAACAATTTGAACTTTTCATGTAAAATATAAATATATTAACTTAGCTGTCTAATGATTAAAAGTTAATAGTCGATTCGTTATTATATTATAGAGTCGAATATTATAATCGACACAATAGAAAAGACAAAGAAAATATTTTTGATTATTATTTTTTTTTCTTTATTTATCTGCAAGTTAACTACTTACCTTTGCTATATACGGCATATAGCTGGAAGCTGAAAGAAGAAAGACAAAATAAAGTGAATCTTATATTATCCTTAGGAACATTCTTAATATTTTTATATAGACACAGAAGGGTGCACTATTAACCTAATCCCCATTTACCAAATAGATTTGCCTGAAGGGGTCGAACTGCACTACAATCTTGTTACGATATGTACTCTGTCCCACTTGATGATCGATGTTGTAAAGTTAGTGGCATTAGTTTATTAAAGCTTTAAGTATTTTTTTTATTGGGGGAGGGTGAAAATATGCGGCATATTAAACTAAATTATTTAAAGGATAAAATTATTAAAATTCACACAACAGGAATACTGTTCATGTAACAGGGATATCAAATATTACATATAAGTTCTTCTCAGAAAGATTCGAATAGATAATCAGTGTGTTGTCGAAGAACTCAACTTGGTATGACCTACTGACAGAAATTAATATATATATATACTATTACAAAAAACACTAACTTAAGGTAACATACGTACGTAGATATATGTATATCATTTCTCATTTTCACACTAAGCGAGGCTTCTAGAACCACAAGAAGACTACGTCTAGTATACCTCTAGTATACAATATCTCAGCGTAGAGCCGTCGTAGCTCCGTAGCCGTCGCGTCACTCGATCGTAGAACACCGAGGGCGCCGCCCGCCCTGGCTTTATCATTATAAGATGATAGTTTACCAGTGTAATATGTCTTAGATTATTGTATATTAACATTTGATGTAGTGCTTTTTTAAATTTTCAATATCTTCCCTAGAATATATGATAAAGTAGTGTCTTTAAAATGTTATAAATAATCCCATAGTTATTACTAAACTACCATTAAATATAACGCAACTTAACTACTAACGTAACATTATATATAAAAATAAATCTCAAACTCTAAAAACCCATTTGAACAATCGTTAATCGGTTGTTCGAAAACAAACGCGGCGGTAAATCTGTTGATAGCTTAATTTCGACTCTATTTGCAGATAATAGAGTATATTTCGTGTTGTTTCACTGTAGTAAGAGGTGTTTCGGACGTAAATATTTACAAAGGGGACTGAACTGCTGTGCTGAAATTGATGAAGTCGACATCTGGCGTGAGGTAAGGAAATGAAAATATATTTTAGTTTTACAGCTACTTACTTTTATTAATTTGTACTGACCCATCACGGGAAATGGTAACTCTATGGATCTTAGTTATTTAAGAAATAACTAATTTCAATATGATTGTAACGATGTTGCGAAACGGCGTTCACGTATGCGTGATCTTCAAGACGTAAAAAGAAATATCTCGAAGTGTAGGGGACCTCCCAACCTACCTATCTTGGTAGGTGAGGGGAATTTCAACTTTGCCAAATATTAACTTTCTACGTAAAGTAGTTTCAAAATGCATTAATGTATATTTTTTAAGAAATGAATCTGGGAACCTAGTACTAAGATACTTCAGTCCTATTATAACACTTCCGCTGGATTCTGGAGGCCATGAATGTTGAGTGGCAGAACTCATAGAACGTCGCCTCTAGCTTTTATATATACTGTATATACCCGACCCAAGTGTCACAGACTGCCAAGGTCAATAATTCTTTTTCAATAACAAATATCAACTTAGTTTCCGAGACGAAAATCGCTCAAAATAATTGTGATCAATCCATACCTATATTATAAATTCGAAAGTAACTCTGTCTGTCTGTCTGTCTGTCTTTTACGCAATCAGGGCCAAACCGCTAATTTAATTATGATAAAATACTCATATAGAGATACTTGAGGGTCTCGGGATGAACATAGGATACTTTTTTTTCTCATATTTGTAATATTTTCGATATATATCAATATATTAAAATACTTATTAATTTGACATGCAATTTATTCCGCCATGTTTATAACAACCGCCGTTGCTAAGCAACGATTTGCAAAGTTTGTTGTTATAAAACGTCACAAAAAATGAGCTTGCTCAATACATCTCTCTATTGAAAACTGAAAATAATTTCATAAATATTCTTATAGTTCAAGCGGGCGTAGCCGCGCTCGGGTCCACTAGTAATATATAAATTTCAAGATGTTATATTGTGTAAGTGTTTATTTTAATTTTAAATAAGTGACTTTAATATACAGCTTTATATTTTCATAATAATTGCAGAAAATAAAGAAAAATATTTGATTAATTTTAAAATGATGTCACTTTACAAAATACAAGTGGTTTGAAGTGGTGGTCGCGTACGCAACGCTCGAGACTTGTGCTGGTTTACATAAAAATCTTTTTATGCTCAGGCATTATATTGAAATATCTATGTCATATAAAATTAAAGCTTCAAAAGTTCAAAGAAATTCTTTTGAGCCTCACAGAGGCAAACTAGGTCTGCCTTGCATATTCATAACTGGCTTAGCTTTAGCAAATGTATAATTATTCCACTATTCTATTAGATTTGAGGCCTTCGTGCCGCAAGGATTGACGCGATGGTTGACGGTTGTCGGTTCGCTACCCTCTCGTGGGAATGCTTATATTTAATTTATTTGTTTCCTCGCTCTGTTAGATAAAGCGAAGTTTTGAGTTCCGCCAAACACGCAATGTCTGTAAAATTGAGTTACGGAGAGTGTTAACATTAGGTTCTCCTCTGCTATGCGGGAAAGACAAGAAGCTGCTATTTAAATATTTTCAGATTGAAGCATATGGGTCTGTAGAGTTAATGTTAACACACAAAATTTTAGTTGAGGGATTTTATCTCACATTTCATTTTGTTTTATTAAGGACAGAATTTAAAATACATTCCTCATTCATTCCCCGACTGGAGATGGAATCGACAACCATCGCAGGTTTGTACCACTGCACCATATTTTCATTCACTCGCTCCGGTAAATCTGACGCAATATCTCTAACAGAAAGTAAGGAAGAGAGTCTTAACAGTGACTATGTGAAAGGGCAAATACATATATTATAAATGTAAGTATTCCCTCTCGTGTAATTTGACTGGACTACCGCCGTGCGCAGACATTTTCCAATTGCGTTGAAGCGACGACGACGTCTACATTTTTATACTTTTTATTAGCGTCGTCGTGAGTTCTTCCTTAAATTGCCTCGATATGGGTAGGAGCGAAACCTATTCAGTATACGCTGTTATGTATACTCCTAAACTATATACATGCATATATAATACTAGTATGTATGTATATATAAGTGACCACTATATCTAGAGACACTACTCTTAATTATTCTTCTCTTCTACAGTGATAAGGGCAAATCTTTGCATTTCGGATGGTAGAATTTAACGTTACACTGTATCAACCTCGCTGACGGAATATCTATTAGTTTGAATACTGGAGAATCCGGAATGTATTTAAACTTTTCTCCCTCTCATGTAAGGACAGAATTTATGCGGAAAGCGAATGATGGAGTGTGAATGATGAAACTTAGTGTAAAGCACTAAGTTTTCCGTACTTCCTATGCTAAAAAAAGAATCACGTTAATTAAATTAAAAATTAACAATAAAAATAATTAACCATATTGTTCTCTCTTCTGACTTTCCCATGGTTTCATTACATGCCCGAACACGAACTAAAGCTTTTTTAGTTGTTGTGTGCTCGAGAGTGGTCTGAGTTCTGGTTTTTGGCAGTTTGACGACCTCCCTCGTTTGACTAATTAGCATCTACTTACATGTGTATAAGAGAGGGAGTTAGGAAATAAAAAAAAATGCAAATCTGTAATAAAGAATATTTGTCTGTTTTTTTCTTTGTAGTAACATAGGCCAAGGGCAGGCGTCCAAGGAGTTCCATTCCCACTTCAGAAAATGAAATATTCCGCCTTCAACAACCACTCACCCTCCAAAATTCGGCAGAAAGTGGTGAGCTAAGTCTTTCGTTTCCCACTTTCCATCGAATTCTGGAGGCATTGCGTGCTGAGTGACTGTACTCAACGCTGCGCTCTCGCCTCAACACCCGAGCGAAGAAATCAAAATACTAAATATTTCATATTCTCCAGTGGGAATGAAATCCACAACCTGTCGCGTTTACAAGCGTTCGCACTCTTATGCCCCTGCGCCACAAGGTTTATATTTATAAAATCAGTTAATTTTTATATTTTCATAAATAGAAAAAATATTATAATATTAGAAACAAGTCCAATATTCCAATATTTATTTTCTTCTTTATTGCTTGTTCTTGATTGTCGGATTTCGTTTGCGAAATATGATAATCTAAAGACTATATGAGTATCACTATACTATTTGGTTTATTTTCTTAGCCTGTCATTGTATCCTAATAAGCAGAGAGACCCTAGGAGGAGACCCTTAAAACAGCTCGTTCCCCACTCATCGTATAATCAAGACATCACGTGTTGAGTGACGGAACTGAACGCTGCGTTTTGTCTTGTTACCAGAGCGATATAATGAAAATAATTCATTACTCCAAATAGGAATCAATCTCACAACTCCCGTTCTTACGGCCTGGCCATGACCATCTTTTACTAAAATACGAAAGATATATAAAACTACTAGTGGGCCCGGACGCGGCTACGCCCGCGATAATATAAGCCTAAATAATTAAAATAAGTTAAAGAAAAATAATAAGTGGAGATTTATTATTAGAAAAAATATCTGAGTAACTGAAATGAACAAACAAAAAGAGATAAATTAATTATAAGCAGCAATAAATAAAAATTTACAAAATTATCAAAGTCATCTGCCCGTTCGCGTCGGTCATACTATACCACTCGTAGGCTAGGTCATTCCGAATCAATGACATCTTAATTATTTATTAGAATGCTATACAGTAAACTATAATTTCAATCTAGATAAAATNTAGATAATTAGGATTCCGCCCGCGGTCCAATCACACGGCATTGTGGGTTATAATTATGTTACTCGGGTTCCGAACGTCCGTACGAGGGCTGAATATGTTAGTTTCTATACAAGTTCATTCATTTGTAACTTCGTTGCGGTTGCTCGGCGTATGTATGTTAAATACGTGATAGTAGGTATTTATTGGAAATCTTACCAAATTATATGTGAAAATTTTATAGTTTTAGATGTCAAAAGCCTTTTTTAATAATAAACAATGTGAATAATTCCGTCGAGGCCGTCGTACGCAGGGGTGCAAGCGTGCCACTGTAAACGTGGCCTGATTATGGGTTCGATTTCCATTCGGGAGATTTACATTTCGATGCGTTCATTAACTGTTAAGAATTACAAAGAAGTGGGAAGAGAAGCCTCGTGCTAAAATAAAATTTTCAATACCTGTCCCACAACCTTCACGTTTACAGCCAAAAACTGTGTTTTTCATATACAATGAAATATAATTAAAAATATTTTAAACATAAAAAAATCTTTAGTGGGGATCGAGCTCATGATAATCAAATATACAGTCAAAAATGTACTGCGCAACAATAATGTAAGCGGTGGTAACAAATATATTATATTGCAATTTTCAAAACTTTATATGAATAAAAACCAAACACCGTATAATCAAATAGAACTGTCCTTTATTAAACGTCAGCCATCACCGTACTCCCCCAAGTCTTGACAGTTATGTCAGTCAATACTATGACCTAGTCAGCCAGGATATAACTCATATTACTGTGGACATGTATTGTTAAACTTATTATAATATAAATCGAAATTCGTCGTGCATTCGTTGCAATTAAAAGGGGTGGCATCAGGGGCTGTCATCCATCAGAGTCGGTCCGGGGACAGTATTATTAGCTGTCGATAACCGACTTAATCGGCTTTTTGTACTGCATTTTGAATAGCATTGTTATACAAATACCGGCAAAAGTTGAAATTTTCATTTAAACTTTATTAAGGAATTGAAATCGCTTTGTTTTTGTAGTAATATATATGAAAATTACATGCACATGAATGTATACACATAATATGTTTGAAAATCATCCGGCAGTCTGTACATAAACAAAACTTTTCGTTACCTATAATACAATGTCTCGAGTTATAGCGGAAAGCGGAGAACGGAGGGTGTCACTAGCCTAGAGTATCACTATGTATTCTCTGCCATTACTTCTTAAACCGGGATAAGTCATGAAAATGGTAAAAACTCCATTTCATCAACAACAACATTAACATTAGACGTGACAGGCAGACATTTAATTACTACAGTTTTCCCAACCATTGCGGAATATTCCCGTTAACAACGTCTTTTATTCAGCAAAGCGACTTGTATGAAAAGGTGGTGGAGTATCGTTCATTAAACGTAAACATTAACTTTCCCTATTTAACGTGGATTTTGTGAATTGCATTTAAGCAGACGGTCCCCGTGGCTCAGTGGTAGCCGGTCTGCTTGTACATGTACGAGTATATTACAAGTTGAGGTATCTTTTGGAGGTTCTTCCAAAGTATTATATGTAAGTAGGTACCTACATCTATATGTTTAAGAGGATGTCGTAGCGTAGGGCATCGTCTGAAAGTAAGTGTAATGGTTTGAATAATTCTATTTAAATTTTTATTATTCTCTTTGGCAAAGCGCGACGTTGAATCCACGTTGGGGAGCGGAGAGAACACTAACGTCTTAACACTGTTCTGACTGCTAAGAAAAATCATAACCCTGTAAATAAAGCAAAACATTTCCGGGAACATCCACACATATGTAGATATATTTGCGAGTGAGTATTACTTGCACGCGTTACGAGAATCTGTCTTCATTTACCTTAACGTTGAGATTTTTCACTTAAATGGCGCATATATTATGTCGCTTAGAACGTATCTCAAGTGCTTGTTTCTGTCTGTCTCTAAGTTTCTGTTTATATCTTGCCTATATATAATGTTAGAGACCGTCGTGGCGCAGGGGCACCAGCGTGTGACTGTAAACGCAACAGGTTGTGGGTTCGATGAGCACTCAAACAATTGAAATATAGATATTTTTTTTTCTTCCCTTTGGTGTCGAGGCAAAGCGTGGCGTTGAGTTCCGCCACACAACACGCAATGCCTCCAGAATACGGCGAAAAATGAGGAACAAGTTTCATTTGCTTACCCTAAAATAAAGTAAGTAAAAAGATATTTTATTTTATCTCGCTCTGGTAAGACCAAAGAATATTAACACGAAGTATCTTGACACAAGGTTTTTTTTTTATTTCAGAAAAAAGCGTAATGGTAAAACAAAAATCCTGCTGTACAGTCTTTCCATGAATATTCAAAAAAATATTTTTCGCAAAACATCTTTATATTAATACATCTCGGGAACCATTTCGCCAGTCTGTGTATTAGAGCTTATACCAGATAGCAAGAACTTCTACAAAAGCGATCTATATAGACTATCAGGTAGTAAGTGGTGGTAATACATATTTAATAAATAGCATTCAGCCACGCTAAACACAATAATTATTTAGTAAATACAATATTTATCTGAGTGAAGTGAATGAGAAATGAACCTAGACAAATATAAAATATCGTCTACTATCAAATACTTATAAACTCAACTGAATGTGGCTAAATACTGGCGAAATATAATAGTAACTCTAAAAGCTTCGACACGAAGAAGAAGTAGATCCTCAATTTCGTAACGTTTCTAAAAAAGTTCAGTCTTCCAAGGAGGTGAAGGAGGAATTGAACACATAACTATCGCATATTCTTCCAGAAGCCGTATATTTGTAGGCTATCCTATAGGGATAGCCAATTAAAATATAAACGAGTAAGTATAAGTCCACTTTTGTAAAGTCTTAGTATCATTATTAAATTTTGTTACCGTCCTCTGCAGGTCTATTTTTGTAAAACTTTGCTACTCAAAGACCATCTACACCCAAGAAAGACACTAAAGCTTTATAAAATAAGTTTAATTTCTTATTTTATATTTTTTATTTTACTTTGTTTTTTATTTATATCTATGACTACGGCCATCATGGCGTGCGATACGCCATAACTAGGATACCAGACAGAAAAATCCTACCTGTTAAGTCACTTTGTTCTTCACTTTTCGTCCGAATTTTAGTTTCTGATATTGATTAGCTGAAATAAAAATCTCATCAGTTTTATAATACCTATATTACATTAGTTTACAAAGCTTTAGAAAATATCACTCGTGTAATCCAATAGCCACAGCCGCTACATTTAAAAATAGCTTTAACATAAAGGTTAAAAACAAAAATCCAAAGTAAAGCCGGCATAAGGTTCAGGTGACGTAAGGTTCCACTGAAGCAGTTTTCATCTCTGAACGCTTCATCGAGCCTTCACGATAATACTTGGTAAGGAGATGACGGTCTACTACATATGTAAAGTAATATGTGTTCGTATGCTTGTCTATTTTTATTGAGGCTTTTTACCTTATTGTTTTCTTTCTGGATAGAAAATTTCTAAATATAATTTGTCATCTTTTTCCGTTTTGACTTTCTTGTCTTTTTATTACAAAATTTTCGATAGTTTAAAAGTAAAGTTTTATATTCTACTAGCGGCCCGCGCGCGGTTTGCCCCGCGTGAACTATGTTATTATTAATTTCTATCTCCACGACTACGTCCTAGTGACGTCTATGCAAAATTTGAGACTCCTAGCAATTGTAGTAACGAAGTTTCATACAAACTTTCGACCCCAAAAACAAGCCATTAGAAGTCGAATTTTGCAAATTCCCGTCTTAGCGAGCACCTACGTCCTATAAGTAACTCCTATGCAAAATTTGAGATTCGTAGCACATGTAGTTTCTGAGATTTCGTGATGAGTGAGTGACCTTTCGATTTTATATATATAGATAAGAAGATGATTATTATTACATATTATTATTATTAGAAACGTATGTGTTTTAAAATAAGTTTTGACATTTTTTAGTTGAAAAAAAAAAAATTGCTGATACAAGACTGAAACTGACAATTGAAGTGGCAAACAAATATACTGTTAAGGGGAGATCTTCTGAAAGCCTATTTGTGTATTATGTGCGTTGAGTCGCTCCAGCTTGCCAATTGATGATTATATTGATGGATTTGATGATTATATTTTTGGGAATCACATGTAACTATACTATATTTTTTAAAGTCCTACATTATTGGTGATAAATTAAGACTAATATAATTTTTACATTTTAAAATGTTACTCGTAGGGAATATATTTTGTAATAAGTAAAACCAATATAAATTTGAAATCATCCTCTTCAGAAAGAAATGTTAAGTCGGTAGGTAGGTAGGTTATTAAAGTTCCAACTAAAACATCAACCTAATAATAAACGCTTTATATTAACTCAACAGTTTTCAAAACGGCCAGAAATGTTATTTTACGCAAAAACTTGTCTTAAATCCTTCTTAAAATTTCAAGGACTAATTCCCACTGCTCATTCAATCCGGCTTAGTGTCGTCCCTACTCCCTTCCCTAGGTATTCTTTTTATTATCATTTTCTCCTGGCGCGAACTGTTAAGTCATTTTTAAGCTACTTTACACTGTAACACCAAGTTAATATTAGTGTTTGTATACTTTAGTATAATTATTTTTCAATGTTATATATAAACTTAATAATGTCGACGCCCTCGTGGTGTAGTGGGGCAGTATTTGACACTAACCGCACCGGTCATGGGCACGATATCCACTCGAGAGAATAATTGTTATTTAATTTATTTCTATTTCCTCGCTCTGGTATAAAAAAACGCAATGTTGTGTTTCGTTATTAAACTTCGTTTTGAAAATTTGGCAATTTGAAGGACGTAGTGTCTTAGCCCTACATTTCTTCTACGTAACACACTTTGCAGAAAAGTCTTAAAAAGGAAATTAGAGGATATAAAAAAGAGAAAAGGATTATAAAAAAGAGAAAAAATAAAAAAGTTTAAAATTGTTAATTGAACATAAAGGCATCGCGGCGCCCAGGGACGGCTTCCACTACCACACTTCAATATTCGAAAATTGCAGAACGGTGACTATTAACAATATTTTTTTTTTATTGTTTTTGTTACTGTTTTTTATTGGCGGCAAAAAGACGTTTA
This sequence comes from Heliconius cydno galanthus, assembly GCA_036379175.1. Lineage (NCBI taxonomy): Eukaryota > Metazoa > Arthropoda > Insecta > Lepidoptera > Nymphalidae > Heliconius > Heliconius cydno. The sequence goes on from JAKRZM010001320.1 coordinate 137,818, forward strand.
AATTATTCACGCGGGCTACAGGGACCTGAAAAAACAGCGGCCCTCGGAACAAATGGATGGATTTTGCTTTGTTTTTACCACTAATGTTTGAATTTAAGATACGAGTATATAAGAATAGTATCAAATATGCTAACACATAAAGTTAGCTTTGTTAATTTTATATATTAATATTACTAATTTAACGGTATATAGCGCACAAAATCGAGGAAAACAGCCTCGTTTTATTGTTTTTTGGCAGTTTTTGTTTTTATTTTAGTTTTTCGTTGAATGAATATAGCAAGGAAGGCAGAAAGAATCTAATTTTAGACACTCTTGATTGGCGGATCTCAACGCAACGTTACCTGACCAGAGTGAGAAAATGAATAGAATTTATTCTCACACGTGGGAATCGAACCCACACCGTAGCTCTTACAGGCTGACGGTTGAACGTAGACTTTGGTGCGGAACCTACATACCTAACTTTGTCTCTCAATCACACAGTTAGTCAGCTAGTTTTAATCAGAATACAGTTAGTTTTAATCAGCTTCACGCTGTATCCCGCACACAGCAGAGTAGGCAGAGGGAACTTAGTATAACACTCCGTTCCCCACTTTCTGCTGGTTTCTGGAGGCATTGCGCGTTGAGTGAAAATGAGGAGCTTAGTGATATACATTTATATATAACTTACAAGAAAAAAAAACAATAGAATACATCAAAACAAATATTTCAATTTCCATTTTTTTAATAATTTAAAGTGTTGTTAAGGCACACCACCTGCTGGTTACTCCTCATTATACTTTAACGAGGTTTTTAATTACAACATCAAATCACCCGTTTTCACGCGTCAGACGTCATCGACATCTATATACGCATATGTATGTATGCATGTATGTATGTACGTAGCCTTTGTTGGTGAATACGATAATTTACTTTCTAATTTCAGTCGCTTTAATTACAGTGACTCTACCGTAGGCTTTACTCGACAGTCGCTGATGTTAACGTTATAGTGAGATAGATCGTATGTTAACATGGCTTAAGCATATTATGTATTTAGGTATTTGATTTTATCAATACAGTGTTAGAGTTAAAGGTTTAAGTAACTCAATTCTAGTGTGAATACCATGTGGTAGTTGTACGTGACCTGTCATACATTTAACAATAAATATATTATATACCTAGATCTAAATCTAAATAAACCACAAAAATCTACTGTTTAAAATATTAAAAGTGTTTAGTACTTCAATTATACTACAGTAACTGTAGTAAAGTAACGTCGTATTGGTATCGTACACCAGCTCGTGGTAGATTACTACACGATACAGGCATACAGGTCTGATTTACGACGTTCTGAATCATTTCCCTTCATTTGATTTACTACATACATTTTTCACCTTTCCGTAAATGAAACGAGCTATTTCAGATCTTACTCTGCTACTTCTAAGTTTCAAAGTCCAATTGGAAAGGTTGTTGCGTGCTTAAGGCAAATGATTTGATTTTTTCGTTTTGAATTCGTTAAATTTGTACTAAATAGTAATAGTCACATGCAAGCTTTCACATAACTGTACTAACATGTATTTTTTGGATAATAAAACAACAGCTCCACGCTTCCAAGCAGAGGGAACTCAGTGTAAAGACACTCCGCTCACTATACCGGACTTCCACAAAAACATCTAAATCATTAATATACTTACTAAAAGCTTCTTGGATAGATGTGTGTGTACACACGAGTGTGAGATATAAAGTACACGCATCTTAAGATATTACACGGGGAATGTTCGCTCATCTCTCAAGACGCCCGACACATTGAGGTGCCTAAACCTGAATCCGTACTGGACTTACTAATATTTAGCTTTTGATAATTGATAACAGAGCTGTTCTTAAATGTTATTTTAAGCCTTTTTTATATGTTTCGATTAGGACTTCTAACTATGGAATAAAATATAAGAAACTGAATTTGACTTGTACAATTGTATCATTATGAGACTTGGTGATTAATACAATACAATAAAATAATTTCGTAATAATATTAAATTCAAGTAGGTGAAAGCTAAATAAGCTGTAGTTACATGGAAATATCTATTATTCTTTTAGCTTTTAGCAACTGATACAAAATTTAGAGGCAATTTTTTTTTTTAAATCGGGAAGATACGGGGTTTTCTATTTAACGTCTCAAAACGCAAACAAAGTCACAGGCGAGGATCAGTATTCTAAAAAGGCTTCAAGTTTTCTATTTAACCCGGTAAACAGAGAGTACAAAGTGTAAAGACACTCCGTTCCCGTTAGCCTCCGTTTTCCACTCGTATTGGTGATATTGCGTATGTAATGGCGGATCTCAACGCCGCACTTTTTCTGACCACCAATAGGAAATCGCTTAGCTTTATAGCGCACTATACAACTCAAGCGCGAGATACGTAACGTCGATTCATGTCTGTAGATTTTAACACGTCTGGACCTATGGAAAACATTTTCTTTGAAATGTATGAAAGGAGGACTTTCTTGTATTTTTCTTTATTAATACGTTTCATTATTTTCGCCATTTCGTATGTTTTAGTAAAAGGAAGCAGCTTCATGCTCTTCCCGCATAGCAGGATAGGAGAGGGAACCTGATGTTCAGACAATCTGTCACAAACTTTCCGCCTGATTTAAAAGCTTACGTGTTAAGTGGCGAAGTGGAACGCCGCGTTTTGTCTTTAGATTCATCCCACGATCAGCTACGAGCTGTGCCGCTGCGCCACGACGGGTTTGACGTTTTGCTAGCGCATTAAAAATAACTTTTCTGTTGAATATTTCTCGTATGTCCAATGGAAGTAAATAAGAGGTGCATACAACATATTACACGATCTAGGTGCCCGATGTATGTAAGTCGGACCCCAATTACTGGGTAACATAGCATATTCGATAAAAGTACTCTCCAACGCAAAAAAGTAGTCGTATTTATTAAGTTTTATAATATAAGTAAAGAAGTATGCATAAATTGAACATCTACTCTGGTAGACATTTTGGGAACAAAACCACTTTATTTAATTAGTCAAGCGAAACCAAAACAACTAAACAAAAACTTAACCCTCAATCAGTACAGAATCCACGATCACCGCATATACAACCAAATACCTATCAACAGAGCCACGATACCGTTTTATAATTTGAATACCTATCTGCATCAGTCTGAGAGCCATTTTCATGATTTACCAAAGAATAAAGGAAGAGACGACGGGCGGGCTCGGTACGAACAAAACCCGTAATGCCCAGAGACTGAGCATTGTACACTACTTGTTTTAATAGCGGTGATAGCCGCGGTGCCTTTGAATTACGATATTAAACAATGTTACTTTCGGCTCTTTACTAAGATAGTGGTAGTTTTGGATACGATCCTATTAGTGGGTATGTTTCAATTTAAAATTTATATTTCATTTAGCGCGCCGTTAGGTTCCTTCACGCCTATCGCCTCCTTCACATTTTCTATCCTGCAAAATTATATTTGTCAATTACATAAACGAATGAACGAAGCTCAGTTACAGAAGCTACTACTTAATAAAGCTTTAAGCTTTGTCGCATCCCGTACAAAATAATAATATACGCTCTTTATCCACGTTGATCCCATAAAGTCGTAAAGGCAATGTCGCGAATAAGCATTGACATTGAATCTCTTGGACTGTTTTATACTGAAATAATATTGTACAATTGTCGAATTTTTACTTTTGTTATTAAAAAATAATATAATTTTTTTTCATCTTCATGCTCGCCTTTCGCCTGTAACAGAATAGGTGTAGTGTTAAAACACTCCGGTCTTTACTATCCGCTAAATTCTGAAGGCATTGCGTGTTGAGTGGTGGAACTCCACGAATGCATCGAATATTGCCCAGAAAGTAGGGGACGGTATTCCTATAATGCTTGCTATATATAGGATACGGCGTGATACAATTTTTTTAAACATATTCTGTTCAAAAAAAATAGTATCGTGAAACCATTTTCTCAACATAGGTACCTTGAAGAAAGTAACTAAATAGAATACGTAATTGTTGCTGCATAGTACAATATCTGTAGAGTTTCTTCATGTCGATGTCGTAGAGAAGAAGTTCAAGAAGAAATTCTACTCTTACATATGTTTCAACTGGATGGAAAGCTCTATTGATCTTTGATTTCTGAAACAACATCGTAAGGTAGGTTTTAATATATCTTATTCTTATAGTACAAGATTCAAATTAGCGTGGCACTCGCATATGTAGCACACAGGCAGAGTCAGTCAACAAAATATATTTTCCAGTTTCGTGAACACCAAAAGGATTTGTAGTGTTTATTTTACTTCAATAGTTTTTGAGTAATATTGACTTATAGATTTCTTGTTCAGTGATTCCATAAGCCGTTTCGATAGGTCGCTGGTTCAAAGTCAAAACTTTTAACTTTCTGCTAAAAATCGAGATATTGTGTGGCGGTTCGAGAGGTTTTTTTAAAGAATTAGTTTTAAAGAGTGCAATCGTATCGCGCTTACAAGCAGACGCTATCCTGATATTTTATATTATTTTTTATCTCCTCACATAGCAGGGTAGGCAGAGGGAGCTTTGCAATCTACTGTGTTAATGAGAAAGGAGTGTCTTAACACAGGCGTCTTAGCAAATAAGCCGAGAGTAACTGCGACACTGTAAATGCGACGGTTGTGGGTTCCATTCCCAGGGCTTTGGGGGAATGAAATAGCTAATATATTAATTTCCTCGCTCTGGCAACGAGGCAAAGCGTGGATGTGGAGATGGAATGAAGTGTTCCCAGGTTTAATCTGCCTACACGGCTACATACAGCGTCTCGCTAAAAAAATAAAAGTGAGAAACAAGCCTGAGGACAGACGGAGCTACATGCTTGCACCTCGAACGTCCGCACCTCGGCGACATCGACGCGGTCAAGATGAGCTTGTCATTTATTCAGACCTCGCAGACCCGAGCTCTGTAGCGCGTAAAACTTTTATGATTTCATTCTGTGTCTGTACAATGAATTATATATTTTTTTAGCTTTACACTGTATCCCGCACATGGGAGGGTAGACAGAGTGAACCTAGAAACTTCTTGTTAAGAGGTTCCCATTAAGACACATTCATTTACTACCATCCACCGAATCCTGGAGGCATGTACCTTGTTGCCAAGATCGAGGAAATGAATATATTATATATTTCATTTCTTCGAGTGTGAATTGTTTGTACAACTTGTTGCGTTTAAAGTCGCAAATTTGTGTTCTACGCTGCGAATGGCCTAAATATAAAATATCAAATTAATTACTAATTAATATTTAATTAGAATAACATGCATTTCATATTTTAATACCTTAGTACAGATCTTGTTCTTTTGTTCCCCACGCATTGCCAAACGTTGAAGAAATTTGCGTGTTGAACAGAAATCAGTCCCCGACACTATACTACTGTGTACTGTACTACTCACAGAAAGTAATATTAAAAGAAACCGCAAAATCTCACAATTTCTAAGAAAGCAATATCTAAAACATATATTTGACAGAATAAATGTATTGAGGGGGAAGAACACTAAGCCCTAAGGTTTTCTAAGCCGTCCATTCCACATTGAACTGGCGACGCTCCAACGTGGCCATTGTGGCCGCAACCCTTTTGTGATGCGTCTCTACTAAATATTACTGGCGATACAGAATGCATCTTTTGTTATTTTTGTAAATAAATCTACAAATTAATTTGTTAATTAATTTATCTTAGGAGTATCTTAAGACATATCGTCTCCCATTTTCCGCCGAATTTCCAGACATTGCGTGTGTCCTCTTTACAGTCAGGCTCTGACGCGACGACGGCCTCATATTGGAAGTGATAATCTATTTCTTATTAAACTAAATTATTACATTTCACTCGTTCTTAGTGTCCATACTTAGATTCTATTATAAGCCACAAAAATGCTGGTAAACAAAGGATGTCAAAGTGCTTGGAGCTATAAATTATATTCAGGTCCTATCAGACCAGATCGATGATACCATATCACTGTATTGCCAGTTTGCCATCAAATTCCGTTCTTCATCTATTAATATGCAGCTAATTTGAGTTACATATCTACGTAACAAAAGTTTTTTTCTATTTTAGAATATATTTTATACAGATGTAGCTACAAACTAACATAGATTTAGATTTAGTATTTACTACACAGATACGTAGGTAGTTACGAAGCCCCCCGTTAGCCGTAAAGCAAGACAAATATGTTGCTCGCAATGTATGGGAGCCGTGCTGCCGTGGAGCTGTCATTTAGATAGATTGTCTATTCTAGGTCCTTGTGAAAGAGAAATATTTTGCTTGAACAATCTGGCCAAATGTACATGATTAAGAGTAGTGTATCATTTTCAGTGCCTGAAGTAACCGGACGCGGACCGAGGGTATGGTAGATTAATAGATAGAGAAACTTACAAATTCCATATTTTTAAAAATATTTGTAGAAATGAAGTAAAATGAGTAATAAAATAGTGATATGCCAATTTGTTCCCCAGTTTCCATTCCGTTCCATTCGTCTCTTCTCGTCTCTTTCCGTTTACAAACATTTTTTAAGTGAAAGAAGTAAATACTGAGGTTTTTTAATATATTTCAGAAAAACAATAATTATAAATAGTAACATACAGCAAGGATTGTCATCTCGTCCATTACTGCGTGACTGACAGACAACGCACAGCCGGAACTACGCGGCGTAGAACGCTAAAATATGTAAAGTTCCTTGGTAAAAACAGTAAACACAATGAAGGGGAAAAACAGGATTTTACGTTTTGTAGTCCACGCAAACAAAGCTAAGAGAGTTTCCGCCATTTTTACAAAAGTAGAACATTGACTAACAATTTTATCATTAAAATGAAATTATTTAGTGAAACAAAGACCGATATGATAAAAGTTTTCCACCAGACACGCAAAGAATAAATTAGTAGGTACTTCACATTTTTTTAACTTTTTCACATTCTATCTGCATCGTTTATGTTAATTATCATATTTTTACTCGTTCTACACCCTCAGCATATCTCAAGCTTGTACGCCTAATTACTGAAAGTAAAGTGTGGCCCTCAAAATGAAAATTTCGAAGCTGCAAAGTGAATAGTTTGTGAGGAAAAGCTTTTAGATGAGTATTTATTATTCAGAGATAATCTAGAGCGAAAACACTGGATGTACGAAATATTGTCTGTTATGGAGCTTAACACCGTGGCTCATCAGAGCAGGGAAACGAAAGTAATATAAAATTATAAATATAATCATTCATNTTGTTGAGGCGCTCATTGCTTTAAAGTGTTTTTCTTTTCAGTTGTTTCATAATTATGTGTTTAAGTTTGTATGGAGTCTGTAGATATGGATATTTCAATGTATCTAACGTTTCGGAATGATAGGAAGATATGTGTAATGAAATAGTGATATGCCATTTTGTTCCCCAGTTTCCATTCCGTTCCATTCGTCTTTTCTCTTCTCCTTCCGTATACAAAAATTTTTTAAGTGAGAGAAGAAAATACTGAGGTTTTTTAATATATTTCAGAAAAACAGTAATTATAAATAGTAACATACAGCAAGGATTGTCACCTCGTCCATTACTGCGTGACTGACAGACAACGCACAGCCTACGCGGGGGCACACTACGCGGCGTAGAACGCTAAAATATGTAAAGTTCCTTGGTAAGAACAGTAAATACAATCAAGGGGAAAAACAGGATTTTACGTTTTTTTTACGTTACGTCCACGCAAACAAAGCTAAGAGAGTTTCCGCCATATTTACAAAAGTAGAGCATTGACTAACAATTTTATCATTAAAATGAAATTATTTACTGAAACAAAAACCGATATGATAAAAGTTTTCCACCAGACACGCAAAGAATAAATTAGTAGGTACTTCACATTTTTTTAACTTTTTCACATTCTATCTGCATCGTTTATGTTAATTATCATATTTTCACTCGTTCTACACCCTCAGCACATCTCAAGCTTGTACGCCTAATTACTGAAAGTAAAGTGTGGCCCTCAAAATGAAAATTTCGAAGCTGCAAAGCGAATAGTTTGTGAGGAAAAGCTTTTAGATGAGTATTTATTATTCAGAGATAATCTAGAGCGAAAACACTGGATGTACGAAATATTGTCTGTTATGGAGCTTAACACCGTGGCTCATCAGAGCAGGGAAACGAAAGTAATATAAAATTATAAATATAATCATTCAGCGAAACGTTAATATAAAAAAAATATTTTTAAATTGTAGTGCTTTAACACTAACTTCTCTTTGCAAAGGAAATAAAAAAACNCCCCCCCTTCCTTCCCCTAACCCCTTACCCCGTGTGTACCCCATGGCCCGAGGCTACCGCGCAAGCGTTGTTCACCCTAAATCCAGGCGGACTTTGATGGATCACCCTTAATGACAAGCAAGGGGAGGAATAGGTATGTACGTACGTATATCGATGTTCGATAGTATTGAATGGGGGTAATTATATCGATAAAATCTATGGAATGAATGGAAATTGTAGAGATAAGAGAAGTAACGGTGGCTATTGGTGTTTTTTAATGTATAATAGACTTTCATATTATGTTACCCTATAAATTAGTATTTTACACAACGTAAAAGTTTGTCATCAATAACTTTTATATATTTTTTTTAACTTCACACTTTATTCCACATATAACAGAGTAGTTAGTCGAGTGGCGAAACTCTACGTCATGATTTGCCTTGTTATTAGAGGGAGGAAATAAAATTAATTATGTTATACTTCTAACTCTGGAATCTTAAACTAAGGAATCGAACAAATTACCGTCGCGTTTAGTCAGACACAGCTACGACAGCCTCAAAAAAAATTAAAAATATATCTAACGCACACTTCAAACCTCCTTTCACAAAATGATATCTACAAGCATTATTAAACATCGACATATCACCTCCCATCCCTCACACCCTCTCTAGTATATGAACAGCGCTACAATCGTATTAGACATTAGCATCGCACTTGTTGTGGCTCCCGACGACGCTCGTTACTTTAATTGTCATATTGATTCTATTGAGACAGACCGACGGTTCAACGCCTGCATTGTTGCCTTGGCGCGCCTTTTTTGTTATACGTTTTTTGTCACCCTTTGTTAGTAAGCGACGTCTCTATTATAGGGTAGTATTGTTTGTTCTTGAGTAACGTGGAGTTTTTAAGTAGGTATTTTAAAGTTTAATTAGCATTTTATGATTGTATGTATGATTTGTGCATGAAGCAGTTGTAATGTGATATGATGGCAGCCCTTGTGGGCTTACACCGTATTTGGGTTAGTAGACAAAACAAGGCGTTCAGTTCCGCAGCTCCAAACAAAATGTCTTGAAAAATGGGGAACGGACTGACACTGTCCTCCGGCACGACTGTCTCTAATTGTTAAAAATAAATGAAAAAATAGCTACGTGGGTTTGAACTTTACCGGAATATACATTGTACATGTGTATTCCGATAAATACATTAAATAGTAATGTCCGCAGTCACGACATGCACTCGTCAGTAGCATCGATTCTTAAATAAGCTCTGGGCTCGTGAATAATGTAAGGATAATCGATTTTACAAATTACATGTTATCCATCCATTGAGGCCACCGTGGTACATTGGACGTTGGACTGTTTTCCTTTGTCATACGAGTATTTAACCCACTATTTATTTCCATTTCATCGCAGACAACATCGGAGACCAGAGTAGAGTATATAATTATACACTTGTGGGTTATAATTACAAAATCTTATCAATATATCTTTGAAAATGTGAAATATCAACCATCCGTACTCTACTATCACGATAATCATGAGACACTTGCTGTTCTATACGGTAGGTACTCTGGTAAATTACAAGTTACATCGCAGTGGGTATGTAGCTGAGGAGGAGAGAGGCGGAGGGAGTTCCACAATTATTCTAACACCGCATCTTAGCGACGCGCCCCTGAGACCTTAGAACTTCAATTTGATCATTAATGTATTTACTTAAACGAAATGAACTTTGAATGAACTGAATGTCGGTGCTGCTCAGTGCTTTTTATATATAGGTATTGGTTTTACGAAGTGGTTGCTAGTTCATTTATTTCTTTGGTAGATTTGAGTGTACTTATGTAAAATTTAAAATTAATATAGTTTATTTGATCAAGCGTGCTTATCCCAGGAACATATTGGAAAAGTTTTTTGTATAGTCCGAGGCATACGCTATGTCACATTATATATCACCACCCACCTCCTTAATAACTTACTTCAATTGGACCACGCGGGCCAAGCTGCAGGTGAAGAAACACTATTTTGTCATAAAATGTAATGATACAAGTCTCTGTGAACATCTAGCTACAGCGTTGGGAACATTCACTATGTTTATATTGCGCAATAGAAGATATTGTTAACTTCTCAATATATGGTGCTACTACTGTGTAACTATTGCAACAGGTTGCCTTTAAGAAATGTCTTACTGAGAGTCCCGCTATTTAATTCACTGTTGAAGTTATTTTATTTCTACGTATATTTGCATTTCTCTTATTAAACGCCACGGTTATGGGTACGATTCCTACTCGGCGAAATGAAATAATGGTATATTTTCAATTCTCCGCTCCGGTAACGCGGCGTTGAGTTTCGCCACTCGATTCCAAACGCTTCATGAAATTCGGCGGAAAGTGGAACGGAACTCATATAATGATTAAGAATGTCTTAACACTAGATTCTCAGGTTTCTTCCGTCTACCCGCTAAATGCCAAAAAATTGAGAATGGAGAGAACTAGAATCCTACTGCCTTCCCTGTTATACGAGAGATATAGCATAAGGCAAGATATGCATACAAAAGTTGCTAAATATTTAAGTTTCTTTCGTTACAGGTTCTAAAGTATAACTAGAAAACCGCTCCCGATATTTGGTGTGTTTCCCTTTTAATATTTTGTAAATATATTTTTACAATTCTTTGTCGTTTCATTTCTTTATTTTACAGATGAGGTTATGATCCATATTTGTATTTATTTTATAATAACCTCATCCACTATATACTACGGCACAGACCCCACAGTAAATGCGACGAGTCTGACACGGAGGAGTCTCAAACATTGGATGAAAAGTTGGCAATGGAGCGCACTACTACTAGGTTCCCTCTGCTTACCTGGCTAAATGCAGGATACAGCGTGAAGCTAAAACAATGTTAATGTTCTTCTACTACATTATTAATATAAGAAGTGACATGTCACTAAAATCTCTCTACAAAAGTAAAAAAGCTAAAATTCCTTTACAACAGTAGCGGATGCGCATACAATGCCCAGCTTTAACTGGACTGTTTTAGACACGTTGCGTTGTAACTCATTATGGTCTTTATTATTTAAATAATAAAGTTGATTTTAAGTTAAGCAAAATTAAGTATCATAACGTAAATCGATCAACGCGTGCATTTCGCTATCATCGCAAGCGCACGCCTCGTCCGCAGTAGGGTGGCTAGGAATTACGGAGCTTAGCTCTGTATGTTGATTGTTACTAGTAAATCCAGTCATATGTTTAAATATAGTGTTTACTTTCATTTAATGTCGTTTACTTGACGCCAGTGGTGGCGCAGTGTCACACAGGTTGTAGATTCAATTCCCACTCGAGCAAATGAAATATTTAATATTTTCAGTTCCTCGTTCTCGCAAACTAGGCAAAGTGGGGCGTAGAGTTCCGCTACTCAACACACAATGCTGACGCTAGATTCCCTGTGCCTATCCTGCTGTGTGCAATACACATATAAATATGAATCAGATTTTTTAAAATTCTATAATTCTAATGGAAAGTAAATCAAAAACATATAAATGCACTTAAATAGATGATGCATCAACGTATAATATAAGGCATTAGTTGAGTGGGAATCAAATCCGCAACCTGTCACTGGTGCCCCTGCGCCACGACCGGTTTCCAATAGCTGGTTAGTCTTATAAGTCGGTAAAACATAGCCACCACACATGTTCGCATTGGTCGGATGCGTCGCTGCTCAACTTGCTAGCACTCCACAAGCACTCCTCTATGTATGTGAGTAAGTAGATCATCGTGTGTGGTCTCAATGTTCTTTGAATGATCTATAATACACTAGTTACTTAAGTGTTCATTATTATAACTGGCCACTCCGCCTGGAACAATGCGTGAAGCTTCAAAAAAATACAATCTTCAGAATTGAAAACTGCACTTTCTAAGACTTTCTAAGATCTAGGTTAAGATATTTAGTCCCTCAGTCATTCTGTTTTCTTCTACCATTATTTTAACAGTGCACCTATTGACAGAGCCAACGGAAATATATGCAATATTAATATTTCTCAAATTGGAATTAGAATTGTGAACATAGATGGCGTTACTGGCATAGAATATACGGAACACATTCCGTTACTGAGGTCTTGAATTTACCTGAAAGTGGGGAACGGAATTATCTTAATAGGAACGGAGTGTCATAACACTAGGTGCCTAGATTTCTTCCGTCTACGCCGCGATGTGGGTTTAGCGTTAAGTTAAGCCGTAAAAATTATTACATTTAAATTCCACCCATTTAAGGTAGCGCGTAACGACTACTGTCTATATAATAGTATAGTTTACATTTCACAAATGTGAAAAAGAGTAGTTCGTTCGCGGCACTCACTCGCAGACGCGGCTAGTATGACAGGTCGTCACGGTGACAGGTGTCAGACTGTCAAGCTCCAGGTGTGACCACCGATTCATGGTGTTCAGTCACGATACCATAGAATTTGTGCTATCTGAATTTTATAAACGAAAAATATTTTTTATTTTTTACTAGAAAAAAAAAATACTGTTTCATACGCGCCTTCCGAGGTGTCCTCATGCTTACATGAAAATTAAATTAATAACTTCACGCAGTATCCCGCATAAAGGATAAGCAGACGAAATTGTTAAAAATAAATATACAATGAATCTATGTGTCTACTTTCAAATTGAATTTATTTACTGAGAAATCATGCCTAAACCTGTTAGGAGAGGCATATAACACTGTAACAACTAACTCTACACAATCACCATCTATAGATAAAGTACTTTCCTCTGTTTATCCTCAATCAAACCTCTATAATCCTCTCGTAGTTATTTCATTCGTCAATAATGCGCTTAACGAAATGCATCTCCCATTCATACATACCTTGACTTGAACGATGGAAGATGCCCATATTCATAGTCTAGTATTAAATTTTAGGTTGATTTTTTATATCTTTGTTCCGCACATAGCAAGGCAGGCAGGAAGGAAGCGACCACAATGATCGTAATAATTCAAAACAGAATGGCCACTCTTAAATTTAGTTATCTGTACGAGATTAACTTATAATATTATAAAATTGCTATAATATTTATACTTAATATACTCGTATCCAAATATTACATTTTTAATAGATAAAAATATATTCTCGCACTATATAGGTGGATGCGCGCGCGCATGTAACTCGATCCACATGTAGTTCTCTGAAAACACTGACTTTCTGTTTACTATCGTGTCCATCTGTATTATACTGCCGTAATGAATACTTCAAGTGATGTCTTAGGCGTATTAGGATCAAATGTTGATTTACAACATGCCTTGTTAAGTAATAATAAATTACAGTCAAAAGTCTAACTTCAACGTTATTTTGAAGTAACTAAAAAGAATGTTTGCAATTTAATTAACTTGTATATAATGAAGACTGGAATAGTGCTAATTATTTTTTGTATCTATATTTTTAGGAGTAGAGAAATGCCTCCATAGACGACTAAAACTAATACCAACCCGCGTAAAGTTTTACTTTATATATTTATTTATCTTCCAATAGCTAATTTTCATTTTATTAGCACGCATAAGGAAAGCAACTTTTACTAGCGTTAATAACAAAGGTTTTTTAATTAAAAACATTGATATTTTTGAATTACTGTATTTACTGCATATCACCACTAGATGGCCTACATACAGACGCAGTAAAAACAACAGCTTTACGGTTTTTTTTGCAAAGAAGGGCAAACAGAGGAATCCTGGTGCTTAGGCACTCTGTTTCCCACCTTTGAAAAACATTGAGTGAAAAAATTCTAATCCGGACCGTATTTTTGTCATACGAGTAAAAGAGCAATAACAGTAATTAATTCCTTCGGGTGGGAATCGAACACACCAGCATCGTGTTTATAGTCAGACTCAATTTTGATACTTCCGTTTTTATTTGTGGTTTATAGAGAAAACAATCTTTTCTATGTAAGTTGAAAGGTGTGTGGGGAACGGAGTCCTCTGTCCAGCCTGCTACGTGCTGGATACATCATCAAGTTATAAAATATCTAAATGTTAATAATCCCGTTGTATAAACGATCATTCAATATTTTATATAATAAGTAGTTTTAATAATATTGCACTTTTTACGTCCTGCCGTTAAAACTATTTGTGCCACCGCGGCCCGAGACACTACAAATAAGTTGTTCTTTTTCTTTGATAAAGACAGCTGATAGTGACGTGAGGTGGTCAATGTAAAATGTCGATAACAGCAAAACTATCATACGTACTATTTCTAGTATTTAAATGATTTAATTATATGTTTAGTAAGGAAAAGTAATATTTACACATTTCTGCACAGACAAAGCGCAGCGTTGAGTTTCGACATTAAACACAGAGAGAAAGTGGAAAGTATCGTGACACTATGTACCCTCTAGCTGGATACACAGAGAGTTGCTATAATATGCGGCAGTGTAAAAGAAAAAAAAAAGAAATGTCTAATAATAATCAGCGCCTAATTATACAAACTGCCTCTAAATTACATTAAAAGAAACTTTTTTTCTTTTGAATGTGGGTACTTTAAGGAATATAAGGAAACACTAAGAGGGGATTTATTTAGGAAACGGGGAAAAAATGGAAATAACCATTTTACGTAGTAAAGTCCACGCATTCCATTGAAATATCGATAAACAATATATCCCAAACTAGCATTCGTACCGGCTACCTGCGTCGTGGCGCCGCCACTGTCGCGCTTAACTGTCGTTTAAATCTTAATCTTACTGATTGATTTGTAGCCACTTGTACCAGTAGAGTCGAGTGGGTACATGTGGTATTCTTGTTTTTGTTTTAAAATTTGTAAAAAACGTTACTAATTTTGAGACAGTAATGCTTTTTATTTGCTATATTTTTTTGTAGTGTAAATTATTTGTATGTTGTGTTGCTTAAGAAGTTGTAATTATAATAATTTATCTAAGCTAAAAAGTTGGACACACTAATATTAAGAACTGTTGGTTCGAACTGTGTGGATAGTCCATTAATTAAAGAAAACTGTTGTCTATATTATATCAATAACATAATATATATATAACAATGAGAAAACTTAACTCCGTCTGTTGCACGCTGCGCACTCTTAGAGATTTCCATTTAACCATGCAGATAAAGTCTTATGTAAAATTGTATCGTAACACTTAGATTTTTGTACAAACTGAGGAAAAATTTATAATGTGAACATAAATATCCCCGAAAACAATATTTGAATGTCAGTCTAATACACCAAATATACCACGTCAGTCTCAATCAGAAATCCTGATATCAGGTAGATTTTTTGCGATTTTTATCTACTACAACCAAACCAAACAAACTACATCCTGTGTTCTAAGAAGCTTATCGATAGAAATGTAACAGCATGGGTCTAGCCAGTTCACATGAGAAGTGGACAAAATTTCAGCAAAAACTTCATTTTTTCTGGAATATATCTGGTTCAAAAGTAACCTCTTGATAAAGAGACCAAGAGTTATGGTTTTTTAACGTCCTGAAGATAATTGCTGATAAAAATGTATGTTTCGTTTGTGTTTTTTTCTTAGAGTTAGAATTATATTGAGATCGTCGTGATTGCAAACGGGTTTGATGCTCACTCGATGGAATTAATTATTTTTATTTTCTATCTATCTGGTAACAAGAGAAAACCCGACGTATCGAAAATTTAATAGTGAGTGGAGAACGGAGTTTCTGAGCACTAAAAAAAATAAAGACAGCCCACACCCATCAGTTTTACAGGCAGACGCAATCCCACTGCGCCACAATGCGCCCTTAAGGTAAAGTTGTAAGTTTCAATAATAATTTCCTAGCTTGTACCTATATACCTCGCGATTCGCGTTAAAAATATTTAGTATTTTATTTAGTGGTCCCAAGGTGTGTACTGTCGAGGGAGATGTAAGATAACTTTCATATTTTATGTTCCGTCCCACTCGCGCGTGCAGGTGCTATGTTACAAGACGCGAGCGTTCCTTAAAATATTTTCATACAATGTTTAAAGTCAACTTTGATGTTAGGCTAACTAAAATATAACCAAATGCTGGCTCATAAAATACTAATGTATTTTTTTATCTTTATTTATTTAAAGCATTTTTGAGGCCCTCGTGGGATAACGTCTCACTGTAAGCGCTGCGGTCGTGGGTTAGATTCTTACTCAGGTGAATGAATTCTGAAGTAAAGCTAGGAAAAAATAGCACATTCTATGAAGTTAGCAGAGAGATCTGTGCACAGAGTTGAAAGCCTACCTTTTTATCTTTCAATTCTATATATCGAATTTATCCTATCAGTTATTAACAAAATTTTTGAACTAAAACACTCCGTTGCCCACATACAATTTGATTTTTTACGTGTTGTGTGGCGAAATTCAACGCCACGCGTTATTTTATGATCAGAGGGAAGGGAAACTGTAAATAATTTATTTACCCAAGTGGGAATTGAACCTACGACTGCCGCCTTTACAGTGAAACGCTGCACTATTGTGCCAGGACGACCTCAATATTAATATAACATATACCAATATCATTATCGAATGTTTAACCCACATGACAGTAGACACCTAAAATTTGTAAAAATATTTTTACCATACTTTAACTCGGCCACGTATAAAAGTGTAAAATTAAAATTTTCCATGGTATAAATCAAAGTAACAACACCCAGGTCGCTCGCAGCGCGCTACAGGCGGCCGATAAAAAGACCATACGTTGTCCACTATGGTCCAGAATGTATGAACTTTGCGCAATATCGCCTTTCTTGGAGAGATTTATAAGTTATTATAGGACACATGTTGTGTGTGGTACGAAATTGAAGCTGTAAGTTAAGAAATAATATGAATGTGAAGATTTTTATAAGTAAGACTGATAAAGCAAGAGAGAGTGGTAAGAGAGGCAGTGGGAGACCTCGGGTGACTTCTAACTTCAAACAAGAATACAGTATCGATTAAGATTGAAATTGACCCACGTATTAGGTACAAGATCCTCTCTGGTTAGCTCTTAATATAAAATAAAAAGATATATTTTTATTTATATTAAAAAAATATATATATTGTAGATATCCAACGTAGAACTACGCGGCGCAGAACGCTGAAATTATACGTTGGTAGATACACAGAATTCCCAAAACTCCTACGACAACGGTTCGCCGTTGTCTTGTTCTTCGGAACAAGATTATAAATTTTGCAATTCACGCAAGCGGATTCGCAGGCTACTAGTAGTAAGTTATATAAAAATTTAAAATACAGTAGTGTAGAATGTAAGTGGAAAACTTAACACGTGTTCATAATTCAGTTCCACAGTTCTGACGAGGTGTGCGCTGGCGAGACGCCAGTGAGGACCCCGGCCCTCGCAAACGCATTTGGCATGCTCGGCCTTCTTACTCTGAAGAATTGTTCAAATATCCTTACGTTATTTCCTACATATTTGATTGCTATAATTCATGAAGCGATGTTACATTTTTAAATTATTTATTAAGGTCGGTATTTTAAAGAGCGCCGCCACTCATCACGCAAAGCCTCCAGAGTTTTTTGGGAAACTGAAATATCTTAACGGAGTGTCTTAACACTAGGTTCCCAGGTTCCCTCTGCCTACCCTGCTGTGTGCGAGACACTGCGTGAAGCTAAAAAATTGTTAATTGTTATTTATACTCACTCCCACTCGTTTATATATCCATCGTCGCTCAATGACAGTATCTGACTATGAACGTGATTGTTGTAGCTTTAGTACTGACTCGTGGAAGTTAATTATTTTCATGTATCTGAACTGATAAAAAAAAGCACCGCGCGGCGTTGATATCCGCTACTCTGTAGGCAATGTCTTGTATTCGGAGGAAAGCTAAGAATGGAGGGTCTCATATTAACTACACATACTCACTATTGTTACAAAATTTTTGAACAATACGCTTTAAGTTACAATTATATAAGTACACATTTTATTCCGTTTAAGTGAAATTCGAACCTACGACCGCCTCGTGTACAGCTGTACCGCTGCACCACGACGGCTGCATGAGTTAAAACCATATATATATATATATATATATATNATGAAATGTCGAATAAAAATAATCGCCATATTTGCATATTCAAATGAACTGCACAATCTTGCTTGTATGAATATTGTAACGAGAAGTAATTAATTTACTACTATATTAGCAGGTCTTAGTTATCTGGTGGGTTCATTTCCCCGCTCCGTGAATACAAACCACGGCGTTCGGTTCCGCTACTCGCTACCATATGTCACGGTCACTGTAGCGAAGAATGACAGGATTTGACTGTAAATACGATAACTGTGCCTTCGATATATTTAGAACAAATAAATATTTTCAATTTCTTTACTTGGTTAAAATTCGAAGTTTGGAGGGATAGCGGGGAAAAAATGTCTCAACCCTAAGCTAACTCTGCCTAACAAGAAAAATGTGCACAATTTCAAGTAAATTGAACTCTTGAAATTAATATCTCTTATATATTTATATAAGTTAAGCTACTTCAAGTATATTAGAAATAATTAACACGACACTATCCCAGAAAGTTTAAAAAGTTTCTTCTTACTAATTGCCGCTCAGTTCATTTCTTTTTCGTTTTTCACTTGTTTTCGTTCACCATTGTCACATCTTTTTAAAGTTAAGTAAAAGTTGTTAACAATTCGTTTAATTCCAATGCCATTTTCTAGGCAGCGGTTTAGTTTTGCCACAAATTTCTTAAAATTTAGTTAAAATGATAGCCAACCTTGCATTCTATATTATAAATTAATCTATTACTGTATAACTAACAAACGTTGCACAGACAAAATTGCGGCATTTGGAAAATTGATACTTTGAATTTTTTTTCCATTTTACGTCTTAAATTCATTCATTGGCGATTATAAATATTTTTCTTTGAGCAAAGTTTGGACATAATAGAAGAACAGAGTAATGAACCTTACCGAATTGTTCCTTTAGTAATCTTTAAACTTACTAAAACGATAAAGTATACGTAGTAATAAAGAAATTTAAATAATAAATACTGTAATTAGTAACATGAATACAGCACGGAATGCCTCTAAACTTACTTTTGATGAACGCTGTAACATCTGGCTTAACTGACATTAAACTTGTCTCCATGTTAAATTAATAACTGTTTAATGCTAATGACGTCGACGTATTAGATCATTTTACCCAATTCTTGGATATAAACTAAACCAAGCAAAAAGAAGTCTCAAAATCTGTAACCCTGTGTCAACAGTCCACACCGAGAAGGGAGCCAGACATTCCCAATTTTCTTGTTTGTCTTTTAAAGGCAGACTTCAGTCTATCCGAATTAGAATCGATATCCAAAGGGGCAAATAGCAAAAATAAAACGTACCCGTGCCTTTTCTGTATCCACGGACATATGTCAAAGTAGCGGACCGTCCCATTGTGTGTTGCGAACAAACATCCAGCCAAGTACAGACAACGGATATAGCGGATATAGGCGACCGGAAGTGCCGGTCTGGAGGAAGTACACCTCATTTCCGCAACGAGAGGCGCTTTTATGCGGAACTATTGCGGAAAAAAGATTCTAAGGTAGTAAGTATTACGATGTCTCGTAATTTTACATTTTTATTAGCTAGTTTCTGTTTCAGGAAAGATTTTATATTTTACGCAATTGATGTTTAAAAAATTTTGTGGAAAGTGGGAAACGGAATGTCTTTACACTAGGCTACACTGCCTACCCTGCTATGCTTGTATGCGTAATTAATATTGTAACTCCTGTCTCTCATACAGTGTAAATTGGGTTGAAATTTACATGCGAACAATGTAATGAGTCACCACGTCGTTCACACTTGATTGTCCAGGGCAAAATATTAATAACTCAGTGACAAGTATCTTTTATCCGACACAAACGATAATCACCTCAGATTTAAAGCTACAATATTTACGTATTATTCGGTACAATTATGATCAAATCCATATGTACCTATATGTATATAAGTTACATATATATAATAAATATAGCTTACATAGTTTTTAGATCGGTTTTCTAAAATGAGAAGCCCGAGAACATCCAAAAAATCAAACTTGGTATTATTAATTCCAGCATTTTCAGTACAGATTGAAAAGCCTAGCACCAGGGCGAGAGTACCGCGATCAATTACCGGACCGTCCAATTTGTCAGCCGTTAAATAATTCGGGCATCCGAAAAAGTAAAAATAAAGTACTTATAAGTTATCGTGGGTCTAAAGTCGAAAAATCAAACCCTTCTAAAGTAGATAGAGGTGGAACAAGCGATTTCTGACCCAAAATTTTAGTTGGAAAGGTATACTTTCAAATGTATTCAGATATAAAGTTTGTAAATAAAATATTTTTTTAGTATGAAACGTGTAAAATATCCGCCGATGCAATGGACAAATATTTAAATTCGAATTCATAGTGAGCACGCCGGCGTCCAATTACGTCGATTTTATTTTGTTAGTCATCGTGTTCAGGTTTGGACTATTAAAAATAATAGCCAAATGCCGAATTTGCCGGCTGTGGACACAGCATCGCAGTCTAAATTCAATTATGTAAAAATTTTTGCAAGAGGAAAATACCGGGTAGTTTGCGCTCGACTAATACCTATGGAGTTCCAAAGTAACTACTCGTATGCCTATTGTCTATTTTGGACAGATCGAATTATGTTAGACTCAGTAATTTTCACATATTTTAGAATTGTTACGCTTAAGCTTTCAGCTGTTTTGATCGGTTAAACGCACTTATATCAGAAACTATAGAGTACCTGCAGTCAGAGTTGTAACAGTCACTTAGATGGTGTCACATCCTAAATAACTCTTAGTTATTTCCATTGACCATGCTGGTGTAGCTACGGGTAACAATGACATCTTGATGTCCTCGTCTATAAAAATAAATATCTTCATATTAAATATTTAATTTCCTTGAGTGGGAATCAAATCCACAACCTGTTGCGTTTACAGTTACACACATCTCAAATAATCTCCTGTTAAAAACGCACATTTTCATCCTTTCAAGCCCAAACGCATATGAAGATACAACATGTGAGAAAGAACACAATAGGCACCGTCCCTTCACCCCGAGGGCAGGCCGTTACATTACTCGTAACAGGTGTTCTTACGAATGTATGGCCTTGCCTGAGACTGTGATGAACTACAGTCATTTACCTAACATCCTTTTTTTACTTTTAAACTAGAAAGTGATTTCTTTCAATATATGGAAGATGAAAACCAATTTACTTATTTACTTCTTAAAACTTAACTAAAACACACTCTCACACACACACACACAGCTTCACGCTTTATTTTTAGCGGGATAGTCAGAGTGAATAGAGCGCCAAACTCTACGGTCTTACATATCTCTTTCGCCTCATCCACTGTCGTTAATCTTCATACATGCCCTTCGGGGGGTCCTTATGCTTTTTCCAGCTCCAGTATCTTTGATACTGTGAAGGTCAACCAAGGTCTCCCCTACCTCTTTTGCCGCTAACTATTCCATCATAGATCTTTCTTGCCATTCTTTCGTCACCCATCAGTTCGATGTGCCCAAACCAGCTGAGTACGTTACGTACTAAGTTCCACCACATAACACGCAATGAGTCAAAAATTAACACAATATAACATTGAGTTTCATCTGTTTTCCTGCAATGCGGGAAATAGCGTGAAGCTTTCTTCTTCGTTCTTACACCAATCCTTCACATAATAAGCTGTAGTACAAAGAGAGACAAAACAAAATGAAGTAGCATCTATAGGTATATTGGTTCGACAACAGACACATAAATCAAGCCGCGACGGGTCACTTCGTACTGACTATAAAACTACTGCATAGTGTGGACTCGTGGACGGATGCTTACCTGACGATAAACTATTTTAAGGTTGTATAAAATACCTATTCAAAATCAAGGAAAATGGAATAAAAACCGAATAATTATTGCTTATAATGTGAGTTCGGACACTCAACACGCAATGTCATATATAGTTAAAACAATGTAAACCGTTAGTAAATAAATGTATATTTTCATGTCTGAATTCCGTAGGTATTATTTGGTAAAAAAGATATATAGCGAGATTACCAGACGCGAGTTCAAATCCCACGTTTTCTAAATGAGTATTTTTATTTGCTATGTGTGGAATACAACTTTAAAAATGTTAAGTAATTTTTATAGCAACATAATACTTAATTATTTAGTGCCTATGCTGAAGTGCACGATAGTGACACCAGCTCTAGCTCATTCATCCGTTCAACTTAGTTCCGGTATTTGCGGCGACAGATTTATTAAGTTAATCAACTGTCCGCTAACACCGTCCATACCGGCCGCCAACTTCCGCTCAAGTATTTCCGGCTGCTTTGAATGAAACAAATAGTTTCAGCCTTTACCTGTTGTAGAGGCGAGATAGTCAATAAACTCCTTGTTTTAAATTATATTTTTTGGTTACAAAGAAAGCGACAGAGCCTTATATCTTACAAACCAAAAGTCAAACGCTACGGTCTCTGCGTCCAGTGCAGACATGCCCCTCTACACTGGTGTGCAGAGGGCCTCTGGGGAGACTCATATTTTTACATCACCTTTCTCCAGCATTATCTATACTGCGTTAAAGAGATATACAAGAATAACATGAAGCTCAAATTGATTAACTTAACTAATTATAAGATGCGTACATAAAGACGTAGCAAAATAAGTTAGTAAGAAGAAGATTGCCCAAAAAGATATCGTTAGATATGTTATAATTTTGTTGTAGCTAGTGAAGTTAGAAATATGAAAATTCCCTTGAATACCATTGGAACTTTTACTAATCGTTTCTAATGTGCCACAGTCATCTAAAACTTAATTTAGTAGGTTCAAGCTTTAACCCGAATAGAAGCAAACTAATTGTAAAGTCACTCCGTCTCCACGCACCCACGCATCTATAACCACTGCGTTGGTCCCACTGCGCATCAATGGCATCTCGGTACAAAACACAGAATGTTTCATAAGCCCCGTATAATGAAATATGCACGAGTAACACACAGCTCGCTGGAACTGCACAACAAAAGTGCTTAAGAATAAATAAAACAGCTTTATAGTATGTTTGAGAGCGGCATGTTGGGACTTAGCTCCAGTGGACGCGGTACGTGGAGATTTATTATAGCGATATAATTGCGTGGTTTTTGGGATTATAATTATTAATTATTTACTATTTACGGCCAGTGGTGGCGCAGAGGCGCAAGTGTGTGACTGTTAGCGCAATTGGTTGTGGGTTCGATTGTCACTCGAGGAAATGATATATTTAATATTTTCATTTACTCTCTCTGGTTTCGAGACAAAGCGTGACATTGAGTTCCGCCACTCAATACGCAATGCCTCCAGAGTTCACGGAAAGTAGAGTGGATTGTCTTCGCTACAGGGGGGCTACAGTACAAGCTGAAAAAATATATAATAATTACTAATATTGTATCTAGACTGAAATCAGTAATAATAAAAACAAAAGTAAACTTTGCAAAGAACAAGTGAACGTCATTTTTTACATTGCTAGCTAACAATGACAGCTTAGCTCAGCTCAGCCACAGAGACGCCGCCCTAACCGAGCTTCCCCAGAATTTACCGGCCACCTGTAAGCGGCCGGTTAAATTTTCATCCCTCGAGGCGGAACTTAGAGAGCGCTCGCCTCCCTGCTGCTGCAGTATTATTATCATTTATATTGACTTGCTTAGATGAAACGCGACGGTTGTGAGTTCGATTTCGCTCTGGTAACAGCTTCGTCACCCGACACGCGATATGAATTAAAAGTACTTAATAGGAATTATTTTCCTCTGCCTAACCTGCTGGGGTATAATGTTTTCTAAAAACTTATCTTTTCTTTTTAGAAACGAAAATTTGAACCCACACCTTTTGCACAGTATATAAATTTTGTTTCTATCAATAATAGCATTATTGTATTGGAAATATCTTTCCCTAACATATAAGCTTCATATGCCAATAGAACTCTACGAGCTGTATGGAGATAGCCCCTTTAACGCAGATATCAAAATGCTGACTACTAAATTCGTCACAGACTATGAACGAATAGAAAATTATTTTAACATAGTTATGTATAGGCTGGGCAGCGTTTGAGAAACTACAAAATATCTTCTCGTCTAGTATCCCTCAGTGCCTGAAGACAAAAACTTTCAACCAGTGTGTGTTGCCAGTGTTAACTTATGGCGCTGAGACGTGGTCCTTCACTGCAAGCCTTATCCACAGGCTCAAAGTGGCTCAGCGAGCGATGGAGAGGGCTATGCTTGGTATTTCTCTACGCGACAAAATTCGTAATGATAAAATCCGTAGACGAACGCGGGTTACCGACATAGCTCTCAAAATTTGCAAGCTGAAGTGGCAATGGGCAGGCCATATCGTCAGGGGGGCCGACAACCGATGGGGAAGAAAGGTTCTCGAATGGCAACCCCGTCTCGGCAAAAGAAGCACAGGCCGCCCTCCAACCAGGTGGACCGACGACCTTAAAAAGACGGCGGGAATCCGCTGGATTCAAAGGGCGCAGGACCGGACGGAGTGGCGAGAATTAGAGGAGGCCTATGTCCAGCAGTGGACGTTGAAAGGCTGATGGATGGATGGATAGATGGATGGATGTATAGGCCGTAGTGGCGCAGCGGCACCAGGACTTTAACGCGACGGTTGTGTGATCGATCCCCACTCGAGAAAGTTTATTTACGTTTATATTTCCATTTCTTCGCTCTGGTGCCGAGGCAAAGCGCGGCGTCGAGTTCTGCCACACGCAATGCCGATTTTTCATTTAATAATAATAACAACTAATAAAAATAGTAAAATAGGGTAGTTCCTGCCACAGAGTAATTACAATACACATTATATGAACAATTTTTTATTATGTAAACATATTTGCTAATATCGTGTATATGAAATGTTTCTTTCCATTACTCTGTGGCAGGAACTACTAGGGCAAGGATCAATGGGGCGTTTTATGTGACCCATAAAACATATTCGGGATGTGGCTTGAGGAAAATTCTTTTTACATGCACGCTAAAATAAAGAATGACTTTACGTCATTACATACATTATCTATATACGTATATGTACCATTCGTCTTTATATACATACATTTATGTGGGGCTATCGTGGCGCAGTGGAACAGCCTCTTACTGTAGGCACGACGGTTTTGAGTGAGATTCCCACTCGTGGGAATGAATTATTTACCTTTTCTCGCTAAAGTACCTAACAAGATAAACCGCGGCGTTGAGTTCGGCCACTCAATATGGTAATGTTTTGCTATTTCCGTTAAATTATTTTTTTTCCAATAAAAGTATTATAAAGTGTAAATTACATAGTTTAAAAATTTGACGTAGCGGCATTTGAACCTGCGCCTGTTGAAAGTCGACGCGGTGTGGGTTCAATTCCCCCTGCATTCAAGTAATTTGAATACGTTTATCTACAATAATATTTTTATCTTTCGTATGTATGAAATAACACTTTAAAAATGTAAAAAATATATCCACTTACTAAACCAGTCGGTCGTTAATTAATTCAAACATGACACCGTGAAAACAAATCTTTATGCCTCCAATTTGTTCTTCTCGTTAAGGTCATAAACTACATATAACGCAGTTGGCGTGGGCTCGGACTTTATTAATTTTTCAAAACCATGTATCATCTGATTTTTATTTAAAATTTATGATAATTATTTATTTATTTTATACCTTTATGATCAGTAGTTATGTTCATATTATCATTTACGTAGATAGTTATGGATTTCAATGTTACTTAACTTAGAAGCATTTTTGTTTCATTCCCTATTATTCTTTAGCGCATGATACCTGCGCTAGAAATGCCGCATAATAATTTTGAATGTTACCTTAATTTTAATTAAAAAACTAAAAACACACTTTTTTCAACAGAACACTAATAAGAATGTAATGAGCACAAATTCGATATGTTTACTTCTAGGGAGCACATATATCCATCAGCCGTCTTCCAATTCCATCATCAGAGCAGCTGGATGGTTATAATATAATTGCCAAGTTTAGTGGTGATACAGCAATCAGTATAATTGAGATTCGTAAGTTGCATTACATATTTACAGTCCGACCTAATAAACACACACTTTCCTAGCTACAACATTTATCATTTATAGATGAATATTTAGCAAATCCTTGAGTAAGATTGGAACTCTATCCCGGCGCACGTAGACTCTGATAATTCTGAGCTCTGGTATCACAAAAAAATTATTAAACATGAACCACTCACTCCACGACTGACGCCACTCGCGTACACTTACATTGCATTTAAATGCATTCCTCAATCAATTATTCTGATTAATTGCTCTTAATGTGCGTATCAGGACGTGTCTGTTAATAAATATACTTGCCACTTGTCGCTCGATAAATCACTGTGAACAAACAATCTATTTTTTATTTAAAAAGTTTTGACTATCTGCCTGTCCTGTCTCTGCTTACAAATATGTATTAAGCTCGTATATTTAAGTTAAAAACTTTTCTGTTACTCACTGACAGATAAAACACAGATGAAACCACAGTATTTTGGAAGTGGCAATTTCAGTGAGTAAAGAGTTTCAGTTTCAGTGAGGAAAAGAATTTCAGGGAATTCAAACAGGAGCAGTCATCATCATATTTTTTGATATCGTTTATTTTGATCAAAACTGTTGCCTGACTGATCACCACCAAAACGACTTTAGTAATAGGATGTTCTGAACTAGAATATAATATGTTGAACCGCCAACTTACTAAAAGCAATGTCAGCAACAAACGTCAGTGCTAGACGCATATCAGATGTAACAGAATTAGAAGTTATGAACTTAACACAGGCTCAACTTTTCCGCATGTCTCGCACATACCATAGAATCATTCCCCTTTTAATCCCCATAGACTTTTCACGTAACTTCTGCGAACTTCGAGCACAACAAAGAGTGAAATATTCCCGTCGACGTATTCATCACAAGAAGTTCGGTTTATTTCTTTTTGCTTTGAACGCTGACACCTTTATTTATTGCTGTTTTACAGACTTAGCTACATTGTATTTAATATATATTTATAAAGAATATGTAAAACAACATTTTGAAGATTTCAACCTATTAAAAATCTTCCCGGCTTTACATGAACAACTCCGCTGCCGCCCCTGCACTCTGCCATCCGTCTAATGAACCCTTGAGAAGTTATTTGTATATAAAAAATGCTATAAATAAAAAAGTAAAAAAAAATTTTAAGTTAAACGGTTTTATATTGCAGATAAATGTACTAAAAAATAAAAAATAATTTCATGGAAATTATGATTACTAAAATAAAATCGTGGGGACACTTTCTACTTACCACTAGGTGGGTGAAGTCTCATGCCATGTCTTTCGATTGTAGATATTGGACGTGCCCCACGATTTTATTTTAGTAATCATAATTTCCATGAAATTATTTTTTATTTTTTAGTACATTTATCTGCAATATAAAACCGTTTAACTTAAAATTTTTTTTTTACTTTTTTATTTTTAAGTTTTTAGTTTTTATTTCTCCTACTATTCAATTCGTTGAGTGCCTCATTATTGCAAGGTTAATGGAGAATGTTACGATCGACCCCCCAGAGGTCCAATAGAGGAGCAAGGCTATGTACAACAAGATGTGCCTGAATCTTGAGGGGAAAACGCTAACGACATATCATTTTTATCCACCTAGTGCCATACAGTTCTCGGCGCGCTTTTACCTTTTACCTTGGGTGGTGTACCCCTAGCGACGTCTCATTTTTAGGCACCCTATAGCCACACAGTCCTCGACAGGATACCAGATCTTGACTTAGGTGGGAGATTCATATTGTAATTGTGTATAGTATACTGTATTATACTTACCAAGCCCTTTATTTTGATACCCATATTGATGGGATTGAAAACTACATTATCCGCCATTTTGTAGCAGTGGCCATCTTTGATTTTGATTTTGTATAGTGCCCTGAATTCTACTTGACAAGCCCTTTCATTTGATACCCATATTGATGGGATCGAAAAAAACTAACTTGTCCGCCATCTTGTAGCGGCGGCCATCTTGGATTTTGATTTTGTGTAGTCCACTGAATTCTACTTGACAAGCCCTTTCATTTGATACCCGTATTGATAGGATTGAAAAAAACTAACTTGTCCGCCATCTTGTAGTGTTGGCCATCTTGGATTTTGATTTTGTATAGTCCACTGAATTCTAATTGACAAGCCCTTTCATTTGATACCCATATTGATGGGATTGAAAAAAACTAAGTTGTCCGCCATCTTGTAGCGGCGGCCATCTTGGATTCACAATAATATTGAATATGGATAATTGTATTGTCACCAGAATCAAAGGCGTATACCAAATTTCAGATCAATCGGTTAACGGGAAGAGGGTTAAATTTCAATTACTAAATTTGACCCAAACAAACAAATAAACGGGGTGAGCTAAATAAAACCGTTTAAAAAGACTAAATTACTAACAATACTATAAAATTTCACATCTACAAATGCGAATCGAATAAAATTGTTTTAGTTACAAAACATATATGAAGCTAATTTCAACAGTCAACAGTTACATAATTATCATTCGGTGGCGTCGCGTCGCTACATTAGTATTTTTATTTTATCACGAAATAAATCACACTCGTAACAAGTGTTCCAGAGGAACTTGTCGTCAATCGAAGTCAATTTAAACGTCCGCAAGGTCAGCGTTGCGCCACGCGCCTCTCCACGTCGCGTCGCCTCGAATTATGTTATTGTTTATGCGGCGGACCCCTTGCGCCATTAAATATATGAACATTGGCTGCTGATTGAAATGAGCAAAGCTCTTAAACGTTTAAAAAACACCCTTCACGGTGTACTCCGCATAATAAAGTAGGCAGAAGGAATCTAGTGATAAGACTTAGATTTCTCACTTTACGACAATTTTTCAGGATATTGGTGTTGAGAAATGAACTCAATGTCACGCCAGTAAACCTAGTAATGTTTAGAACAGAGTATCTAAATGTTAGGTTCTCTCTACGTACTCTGCTATAAGGGAAAAAAATTAAATCATAATTTCATAAGACTCTGACATAGCGACGATCGCTTTATCAAAAAATACCCACATACACGCATCCAAGCCCTATAATGACCAAATCCCATTTCCCGTTTCATCCGAGAGCACTCTTCCATAACTCGTGGTGGCACGGGGCGTCACATGTCATGCGACGGTTCGCAGCCAAATTGAATATTTGACAAAACGCCCAGACATATTACCGACAGGCGGTGTCGCCGTCGTATCAATTGATTCGCCAAATTTCATATTTTCCGAAGAGCCTCCGGGTTAGCTGCTCAGTGAATTGCGCATTTATTGAATTTTATTATTATATGGTATCCATGTTGTCTTACATTATTGGGTTTGTTGATATATATGGATTCCGTAATATTTCTTTTTCTTTTGGCATATTGGTCTCATTAGGGGTCTCTGATCTAATATCTCGTTTCAAATTATTTATTCTTTTTGTTTTTATTTTAATTACCCTAATATATATCTTAAGTAACCTATAAAGATCCTATAGCTAAACTACCATCAAATTAATAGTCCAGCTTCTACTTGTTACATCAGAACAGAACAGATCCTAGCCCATTATTTACTACACAATGGAGCTGGCTTGGCTCCTTGCACAATTAAATCCTTTGGCTAACTATACGTGTCAACCCGCCCAGGCAAATGTAAACAGATAATGAATACACTAGCTGGGATAGATAGCCCTCGTGAATACATGGTATACCTGTATGGTTGATGATGGTGTGTCTCTATGTTAGATTAAGAAAGGTAAAGTTGATTTTAGTGTCGCTATTTGTTGATTTAGAAATAGTAACATGAAAAACGTTACCATTTTTTAATGTTAAATTACCAAATGTCTATAATTTTTTTTAGGTTCTCTATATTTTTTTTATTTCAGCAGCGTAGGCAGAAGAAGTCTAGTGATAATACACTTCGTCGCCCCTCATTTCACTATAATTTGGAAAAATTGTGAGTTGACTGGTGGAACTCAAAACTGCGCTTCATCTTGTTACCAAAGCGAGAAAATGAAAGCACTTCATTTCACCAAGTGAGAGTCAAACCCGCAACCGTCGCGTTTACCGTCAGACGGTCTTTAAATCCTTTTGGATTTGAGTAGTATGTAGTAGGTAGTATGTATGTGACTCTCGTAACATATTAAATTTCTCCTTGCTCAACACGACTGATTGCTGATTGCATTTGGTTCGTTCGTTAGCGCCGCACAGCGCCGGCAGCCGGCACACGCTTAACGCTGTTTAAAGTGAACCAGCTGACCTCTCGTTAGCTTTGCCAATACCGTTCTACTCTGATACTAGACATCATCTGTTTTTAGGTAAGTATTGCTATTTTCCCTTCACTATCCAGAAGTGGTAGGTGGCGGAATATAGGACATATTTCAGCTAATTAACCCTCGGAATTGAAAATATTTTCAATATCCCAGGAACACTAAATTCAAAATCAACGCCTATATAGTTAATTATATATATATAAACAAATAAAAATAGCTTCACGCTGTATCCCGCATGCAGAGGGAGCATAGTGTTATAGTGTAAGAGACTCCGTTCCCCACTTTAAGCAGAATTCTGGATGCATTTCGTGTTGAGTGGCCGAACGCAATGCCGTACTTTGCCTAGACACCAGAGCGAAGGAACGAAAATTTAAATATTTCATTTCGTCGTGTGGGAGTCGAATCTATAACCGGTCGTGTTTACAGTCACATTTGTGCCGCCGAGCCACGACTGTGACTTAAAATATGTTAGATTAATGATTTTTTGTTTCAATTCTCCAAAATATATCTAATTAGTCAAATATTTTACTCCACAACCACTACGCATCTCTATTTGGGTATAAAATGAAACGTAACATGAACCTTCGAGAAATAACCCACTGACAGAGCGGTCTTAACTAAACAGCCGTCCAATTATCACTATTTCTGCAGACAAGATAAATATTAAAAAAACAAGCGAGACATTTCCAAGATGACATGTTTTAAGAGGTGCTCGAAGTAAAAAGTTCCTTTTAGATTTTTTAACTGGCAACGACTGTGCGAGTCATCTGAGTAAACACGCACGCGCATGCTAATATTGATTTATTCTTGTTAAAATAACAATTTGGTGCTCTTACAATTTGACATTGTATACTGTATACTCACAACGTACGAATGTAGCTTTCGATCATAAATTTATTATTGGGAGCAGTACAACAGATAAATGAAATAAATTCTGATTTTAAATTTAAATAAAGTCTTGCAAGCTCTTTGCAAACGTCGATTGAACGTGTACCACCAGCTCGGTTAAGCAGTTCTGTTGAGATGACTCGGAAACAAACTCAACATTTCAATCAATTTTAGTTTGTTACCATTTAACATAATATTTAGTTTAAATAGGCAAAATTTAACTATAAATAAACACTTAGGTAAAAAAATTGGTAGCTCCAGTCGCCCTACGCCTACATACTCGTACATTCTCAGAGCTGTCAGAGCAAGCGTCGGTAATCAGAGATGATGGATGGGAGCGTATAGGATGCTGCGGCCAGCCTCTCACCGAACTAGAATACTCGTATAATACCTATCTATCCCTATATTCTATACTTAATATTATAAAGTGAAAGAGTTTGTTTGACCGCGTTTATCTTAGGAACAACTGGTTCAAATTGAAAACTCTCTTTTTATTATTCCATGTATCGAGAAAGGCTATACGTTATTTTTCATCACCAATGAGGGTAGAAGAAGAAACAATGATGTGAAGACAATGTACTCAAGACAAGACTTGTACGACTTCCGTTTCTCAGTTTAGAATTGAAATATATGTCATAACAAAAACGCGATGCAATTAATTTTTATTAAGCGGACGAAGCCGCGGGTTGGGTAATTTAATATGTGTGTCTTAAATATTATAATTTTTAAAATAAGATAGAGTTTAAGTATTATATTTAATAAATATTTATATAAAGATAAACGAACTGCGATAATTATGTTATTTGATATGTCTATGAAGGCGGAAAGTAGAGAATAGCGAGCGAACCAGCACTTACGTCCTATAACACACACACACTTACTCCTATGCAAAATTTGAGATTCGTAGCACTCGTAGTTTCTGAGATTTCGTGATGAGAGAGTGACCTTTCGATTTTATATATATAGATAGATATATATACATATGTGTATATCTTTACCTTCTAAAAAATATTATTTTTACAATATTCAAGTATGAACGTAACAGTTAGAAAACACCTTTTATAAAATATAGACATCATCATTATGCATTAAATCCCAATAGACAAATAATAGAAATAAATGGACCATACCTAGGTAATTCAGGGCCCTCTAATTTAAGATACCCAAATCATAGTACGTTCATTTATTTTTTTTACAGAACTTATATATATTATTTCTGAAGTCATCGTGACATGGGATCGTTTCACGTTCGATCGTTACTCGAGAGAGTTATATTAGATTATATTTAATTTATTTTCATTTCCCCCAATTGCTCAAGTAGACGAGTTCCGCCACCTTTCTCGTTCCTCCTTCCTGTTCCTTGTGCCTAACCTGCTGTACGGGATACACCGTGAAGCTGCTCAAATTACGTTCCAATCATATATTATCATTCCAAGCGTTCGCACAGAAAACCGTTAAATTGACGCAACGTAACAGACGGCAATCCAAAACAAAGCACGAAAATGATTGATGACAAAATAAAGAGGAGTAAATTAGGAAGTGCTGGGTGCTGGTCGTCGAGCTGGTCGAGTTGAGCCAAATTGCTCTAACGCAAGTAAAACAATTCCGATCCATCATGTCGAGTGTGGACGCTTCTGAGAAAAACGTGCGCGATTGATCTTAATTCAATGTGTCTCGTTAGGGTTGTCGTAGGTAGTTAGTTACAGAAATATGCGTTTAGATATCTCTAGGTAAATGCAATTATCTCTGGGTAAACGCAACTCGGAGGATTATTTTTATCCCACTATTGAGTGTGGCGAGACAACACACAGTATCTCCAACTCAGGCGACGAGCGGAGAACTTAATGTCTTAACACTGTATTCTCTGTACCTACCGTGTCATGCGGGAAAAGCGTGAAGCTATCTACATTTGTCTAAGTACGCCGCCATATTAACATTAACACCCAAAACTCACATCATCCAAATAACGTATTCAAGTAATTTACATACGGGACCGTTTTAATCTATCAATCTCACAGTCTACATGCAAACAGATAAATTTGTCCATCGGCGATCGTCTGCTTTTACAAATAGACTTATCCAAGCTTTAGAATATATACTCTAGTGCCTTGCAATTGGGTTCATTATACTTCACTCGCGTTTAATGTCATGGCAACATTATTTCCTAGTGATATTTAAATTTTCGACCGTTTATTTCCTTTTTTATATAATCACGTTCTGCTTCTGAAGTAACAAATAGGGTTGTCAGGGCTTAACATTTTCAAGAATTTTATTGATTGAAGGTATCATAACCTGTAGTGTTTTCAACAGCCTCGTATAGTTCCCGCAAATAGTGGTGTAAACAATTTTAAAGTAAAAAAAAAGTCGATGACAACATAGTGGTCAAATGAAAATAATTACAATAAATTATAATTGTTTTCACTGTACACACAGTGGCAACGAGTTAGAATTCTTACTCTTACTCTTATTGATGATTCTTAATTAAGCATAGTTTACCTCGCCAATGTCACGAAGAATAGAGAAGACAAACAAATTCTATAAAATATTGATTGATTTCTCGATATATGGCGTTTCGAGCGTGCCAGTTGAGCACAATTCATATAAAATATTGGTTTTCTCATAATAAATGTCACTGTTGACTTTAATACGAGTAAACAAATACGACGAATCTAGAAGGTTTCAAGTTTTTATCTTAGGAACTGCATTTTACTGTATTTTATCTAAGTGATAGGTTACTGTGAAACTGACATTACTGACTTTTCTATGTAACGACGCTTTCACTACTACTTTTTACATTTATTCAAAATTGTCGCTGAGCCCTAATCAGTAGTCATTTGAATTACCAAAGGTTCAGATTTTGTAATTTCAACTTAATGATAATTTTCTAAAGTCGCATTCCGCGTTTCGTCGTCGAGCGCCGAGCACCGCCGGATGTCACTATTTATAGTAGGTACTAACAGCCCGCGTTCGCCGGACGCGCGATGTGTAATATTGCAAAGCTTACTTGTCTTGTTGCTGTCAAACAACTATTTATGTAGAATTAACCATCCGAAACTTTTGTGCTTTGAAACTTAACTGTTCTATTTGGGGTTCTTGCCAATTTTGTGGATTAAAATGAATTGAATACATGTATTATACGAAAATTTTAAAAGTTATACTATTTTACAATGTTTGTCTAGCGTAGCTAGTTAGCACAAGCTTAAACTAGCTAAGTTTAAGCATACATTTGTTCAATTTTTTAAGCATAAGTGCAGAATAGAAAGAAAATCGACTCAATATAATGTGCAAATAAAATATGTCAAATGTTCCTATACAAAGTGCGAAATCAAAAACGTAACAGAGAAATGAGGCAGGTGTGATCGAGAACAGCTTACAAAGTCCCGTTAAAGTCCTATCGAAGGTCTCATATAAGCACCACGATAGTACTCGAGTGGAAGAATTCCTTAGGAAAAGTATGCCAAGATCGTTGCACGTAGAATTTCCTACTTGTTTGGTTCACTTGGTGTATGCTTATATAGTTTCATATATTAGTAACCAGTAGTTGATATATATGATGTAGATATAAGTACAGCTTAAAAAAACGAGAAATAAAAATATTTTTAATAGGTATACCGATACGTAAATATGCTAACGAGAAGGGCTCAAAATTAATTTGAGCAAAAGAAATAAATTTTCAATAATACATTTGCAAATGCATATGAAAAATTCCATCAAAATCTTAGCAGGCTTATCCGTGAAAGGATAGTCTAGCTTACGTATATCCGTTGTTATATTATCAGTTGGTCACTGACTAACTTGCGGGCTCCAAGCGTCTGTCAGGCCCTACATCGTACGCCGTACACGTCGCACCGGGTCTGGTCTAGTACTTTGACTAATGCAAGTTGGACTGACTAATAGCTCTCAAACTAAAGACTAATAATTTTCAGGCCTTTTCAGTATTTTGTAAAAGGCAGGAAGAAACTATTGATAACTTTTAACTAGCTTAACTTAGCTAACCTGCGGCTGCCGTGTGTCAGTGTCTTAACCCTAGGTCCCAGGTTCCCCCTACCTACCCTGATGCAGGATATAGCGCCAAACTAAGAAATAGTATCTCTGACCGCATCTATATTCAATTCAAAATTCAAAATATGCTTTATTCAAATAAACTTATAATAAGCACTTTTGAATCGTCGAATCAACATATGAACAAAAAGCTACCACCGGCACCGGTTCGGAACGCAGTTCTGCTGAAAAGAGCCGGCAAGAAACTCAACAGTTGTATACATTAAGTTATACCGAAACGATCCGTGAACCGTGATGTATAGCCTTCCTTAATAAATAGATTACCTGCTTAATACAATAGCTTTACTTCATTCAAACTCGCAATCTAAGATGTGTATGTCTATCTAGTGTATTATACCAAAGAAACCCTTCTGATTAAAATATTAATATAGATCATATATGTAGATGTGTAGATTGGCAAAGGATCTTTTTACTGCAATTTTATACAATATTTTTCGTTTATTGACTTTGGCTCAAGCCGTGAATGATGCGGGCGCTTGATTCAATTGACAAGTGTCCAAATTGTTCTTACTTTGTTTTTAATTCCTCTTATGGGCAATGAGGAAAAATACGAATTTTTATAGTTTTACTTTTATGTAATTCCAGAATTGTAATTTTCTTTCGTATAATGATAACCACGATAAATGTCTGTCCAATCTACATAATGATATAAATGTATTTATTTTTAATATCCATCATCGTGTCTAGAAACCGGGATGACGGCATTTTAGTTGTTATCAGAGCTATTAAATGAATTCCCCTTCCCCTCCCCATTCCCCCGAACAGGAATCGAGCCCGCAACCACCAATACAGATTTAATTAAGTAAACCCTGAAGGAATATTCGTTTACTAATGACAACAAAACAGCAGCAGTTCCAATCGGATGCTTTCGAAGCAATGTGAATGTAGGACAATTTACAATTTAGTCAAATCCGATCGCTATTCACTGTAATCAAGAGTGTTTCAAGTCATCACTCGGGGAGTCCCACTCAATTGCATCCATTTACCGACGTAAGGGGAAAATTACATATGTAGCTAGTATATATGTTGATGCATATGCATGCCACCATGATAGCCTTGTCGGTATAAAGTTACCATAAACATTAGAATTAAGTACATTTAGATTAACATTGATCGTGATTTTTTGTGTTTCTTTACGTTAGGGTAAGCATAGCCTACACTTATTATACTCCACGCCACAAAATTACCACAGCGAGGAAACGAAAATATCTCCGACGGTGAATTGAACCCACAACCGTCGTGTTTACGGCCAGACTGTGTGAAACTGCCACGATAAACGTTGGTAATAGTAAAATCTGTAATTATGGTAATCCTTATCATAAATAATAATAATTGTATTACAACCCGTCCCTTTTACATTTATTGGTTTTCTACTTAATGAGTCAATGGACGTTAAGCCTATTCATAAGTCGGCATGTATTGGATTGACATAAGTGAGCTCCAATTACTCAATAGGAAATAAAACACGTTTTTAATTTGTTTTTAGTTTATTAAACAACTGCAGCTAAAAAGCTTTACACTTTCCGCATAATAAGAGGCAGAAGGAACAGATTGCTGAGACATTTTGTCCTCCACTTATCCTCACTTTGTATCCCGCAGATAACAGGATACACAGAGGAAACCTGGGAACCTAGTGTTAAGACACTGCTCCAAGTTAACACTCTTCTGTTCTCCATTTCCCGTCGAATTCATGAGGCATTGCGTGTTGAGCGGTGGAAGCGCCGCGCTTTGCCTCGTTACCAAAGCGAGAAAATATTAAATATTTCAATCTTCCGAGTGGAAATCGAACCCACTATTGTTGCGTTTATGGTCCCACGCTTGTGTGCCTGCGCTTCGACGGCCGCAATTTTTCTTAAATAAAAATAAATATATTTTAGGATTTGTAGTCAACGAGTAATATACATAGTAATAATAAAAATATTATGGAAGAGTGAAGGAAAATAGCTTAATAGTTTCAGCTACGCATATTTTTTATTTTTTGACTGGCGTCAAAAGATATTTGAGAAAAGAGAAGGAGGTGGAAAGGCATTTCCCATTGTACATCTTTAGATGTTAAACCCAAAAAAAGTTACGAGCTATGAATAGTAATATAATAATATCTACACTTCCTGCATACTCCCGTAACAGTCATATCCAAAAGAAACTGTAATTGAAGTGTTCCTTTATTCATATAAAATACTTTTCCCATACAATGGTCACAATATTGTGATTAGAGAAAGCATTGTTACCGAACAATTGTATTATTTCGGGCATTTGAACCCGCTACCGACTTAATGTTAGGGGAGTTTACGCGCGGTCTTATTAAGACGTCACAGAAAGACGCTCGCCATTCATGCCTATAGAAAAAAATGTTTTATATAAAATTGACGTTATGATGCTTATTCGATGGATAATTTAAAATATAATATTTTTCACATTTTCTCCCGCAGTATGTTATGCTTCATTAAGGATACATATTTTTTTTTGAGAAAACGTATAAAATTTGATCGAGCGGGACCCAAACCCGCGCGTCTTGGACCAAGCTGCTCTACTATGTTATTTAAATATTTTTTCTTACGATTATATAAATACCTTTAAAAATGAAAATTACAGGCTTTAACGCAAGAATGCTTCCTCCATTCAACCTTTAAATCTTAATGCCAATTCTTGACGTGAGAAGTACCTCTACACTTGTACAACCATTTCACTATAAAACTAGATTTATCGGTTCCGTAGATTTATTGTTTTTATTTTTTTACTGTATGCGCATAAAGCAGAAATTAGGTATATTTGGCTCAGCAGCAGTGTTGTCGATCAAGGGCAATGTTTGAATATTACTTTAAATACTATATTAGTTTAAATACTATACTAGTATATAAGAGTTTATATTTTTCTTCAAATCGATTGGAAATTATCTGAAGATTGTGAGTAGTACTTATCGATTCTAAATACTAAAATTCTGAATATTACTGTTTTTAAAACAAATACACAGAGATATGTTTTTACATCGAAATTACCGAAACCCTATGAAATAAGCTAAATTTTATTTACGATCTTTGATTTCCACAATTTTCACATAATTTAAATGAAACTTTTAATCCCTATTAGTTGCATGTATTTACAGTATTATACATTTTGCCATAGTCCAACTAAATTTTATTCTTTCCAAATCACAAAATCTCTTAAATGGAATTTAACCATAAGTTCATTGTGAACCACCTAAATGTATTTTTTGCGCTACATTAACTTACATTGCCGGTAACCGCCCCGCCGCGTCACGTCGCGTCACGTCGGGCGACATCTGGAGACATTGTTCCTTGTTCATACAATTCTGGATGTGTTTAATAGTAATTTGACGCCTTTTATTATTTTTAAGGACATTTAAAATGAGAGAGGAAATGGTTGTTGAGGTTTTGGCTTGTTGAATTTGAAGTATGTATTGTTTTATTAAATTACAAAAAAAAATATAGATTTAGTTGGAATTATTATGCTTAAACTATTTCACTTCATTGCTCATTACATCGTGGTTGTGGGTTGCCTGAATTATATGTAAAGTATTCTTATTTCGACTTAGAAGCTTCAAGAGTCCATATAGCCCAATGTTTGATACCTCTACGCGATCTCTTAGATAAATAGTGTTGACAGATGGACAGACGGACCATAATGGTTCAGTTCCGCTTGTACCTTTTGAGGTACGATATCCTGAAAACGACCGC
Organism: Heliconius cydno galanthus; assembly: GCA_036379175.1. NCBI lineage: Eukaryota > Metazoa > Arthropoda > Insecta > Lepidoptera > Nymphalidae > Heliconius > Heliconius cydno. The sequence continues at coordinate 176,904 of JAKRZM010001320.1, forward strand.
TTCTGCTTTATTTTTAATTGAGTTTCTTTGGTTGGAATCGCTAATCTCAAGATCGACTCTATAACGTTAATTATTTTGACGTAATCCAAAGAGGGTAGTCTGCGATCAGAGTTACCTCGAGCTCTTAGAATGTCACTCTGGTCATTTACAAATTATAGTTATTTTCATTTCACCATACTAACGAAGTCGCAAGTAAAAACTAATTCACGCTATAAAATCTATTTTAAGCTTTTAAACACACAACAAACCACTTAATTAGCATGGAATCGAACTGAAAACCTCCTGAAGTACCGAACAACTGAACCAAAAGGTACTCGAATCAATTATATTATAAATACGACCACGCAAAGTATGCCTAGCTAATTATACGATTTGAGTACTTTATTTGCGAACAATTACTTACGCGGGGCTGTTGAAACAGCAATTAATATAAGTCAAGCATAATTTACGTCTCACTAAATTAACAGTCGGTGACGAAACGTTGTGGACGGATGTGTGTGTGTGTGTGTGTGTATGACTCATTAAAGATTATATTTAAAAAAAAATATTCGTAATAATAAATCTGCTTTTAGATGGTTTTGCTTAGCGCGGAATAGGCTGAGAAATTCTAGTGTTAGGACACTTTATTGGGGTACAACGTAGGTTCATTTTTTTTAGAAATTTTAAATCACTTTCAGTTCAATTTCACAATTTCAGTTTTTAAGTAGCTTGACGCTGTATCACGCATATAGCAGGCTAGGCAGAGAGAACCCAGTGCTAAGAGGACATGACAAATGTGTACATTTTTTATTTTATTTTGATTATTTTAGAAAAAAAAATTGTAACAGAATAAACGAGACAAACTTCCATAGTTTCCAAAATCTTCAAATAAATTTCACAACTTAAATGTTCATTTTGTGTAAGCTCTTAAGGCACTAAAGCTCGTTCACATACATTTTAGGCAACTTAGACCTGAAAGACGCTTTTTGGAGGGTACTTACACGGTACGACCGGCTCAAGGATCCAAATCTAGGGTTAAATGTGTCAGTGTGGTAAGCTAGAAACTTTTACTTTAATAGGATTAAGGTGTTGGGATATGACTCTCAGCATTATGCTTAAAAGTTACGAATTCATTTTAATGAAATATTTTAAAATATTTATTATTGTATCTTTTTTTAGCTAATTTTATTTTTTTTGGAGTAGTCAGGAAACACGGAGAGCTAAACGCTCTGCATACCTCTCTCGCCTCGTCCATTGTCATCAACCATTTCAGACATGGATGACTCTTAGTAATAATACTGTACAAAACACGTATGCGTGTGTGCTTAGAAAGATATATGTATACATTGGTACGTAGCGGGACTAGAACCTGCTACTTTTGCAAGAAGTCCTAGTGCCGCCGCGATTTAGCTTTACGTCATTACTGAGCTATGACGAATTCTAATAAGCTTGTTAAATAATATTTTATTGTTTACTTAAACGTATATTTAGGGATATAATGAAAAACTTATACTACGACACATCTACATATTTTACTCTCACATTGACTTCAAATCTCGAGGATGGATGGAGGCAAATATTTGCATCTATTTACATTATAATATAAATTAACATGAAACTTAAATTATGCTATCACAGTTAAGTGGGACAGAGTCTATGCTATGGTATTAGGTACTAAGACAACTTAAAGAAAAATGTGGTATTTGTTAATATCTGTATGGTAAGATATTTTAGTCTTTTTTTACGATTTATCCAGATATAGCAGGGTAAACAGAGAGAATTAAGACACCCCCTCCCACCATCCGAATTCGATATATTGTTTGTTGAACGGTAAAAACGCCATGATATATCCAAAAGCGGAGAAATGAGGATAATATAAGCCCTCCAGTGAGGATCGAACCTATAATCATTGCGTGTGTCAGTCGGGCACTAACCCAATCTGCTGATCTCGCAAGAAATCTCAACTTTCAGTTCATTTCAAAGATAATATAATTACCTTGATTCTTTGAACTTATACTCTGCTAGATACAAAGCTACTAATAGCAAGAATAATTTGAGATAAGGAATATTAACCCTTAACTGCTCGCACGAAGAAAATCACTTAACTGCTCGCACGGGGTCCGTGGTGACCCCAATTTGTATGGATAAAATTTGATGATTCCTTTTTTTTAATAAAACAATCGAATAGTAATTATAAAAGTACTTTATTTAATCTATAANTGTATGACTCATTAAAGATTATTGTTTAAAAAAAACGCACATACGTTACGTGCGTTTAATATGCTGAGAAATTCTAGTGTTAGGACACTTTACTGGGGTACAACGTAGGTTCATTTTTTTTAGAAATCTGAAATCACGTTTGTTTTCAGTTTTTAAGTAGCTTGACGCTGTATCACGCATATAGCAGGCTAGGCAGAGAGAACCCAGTGCTAAGAGCACATGACATATGTGTATATTTTTTTATTTTATTTTGATTATTTTAGAAAAAAAATTGTAACAAAATAAACGAGACAAACTTCCATAGTTTCCAGGATCTTCAAATAAATTTCACAACTTAAATGTTAATTTTGTGTAAGCTCTTAAGGCACTAAAGCTCGTTCACATACATTTTAGGCAACTTAGACCTGAAAGACGCTTTTTGGAGGGCACTTACACGGTACGACCGGCTCAAGGATCCAAATCTAGGGTTAAATGTGTCAGTGTGGTAAGCTAGAAACTTTTACTTCAATAGGATTAAGGTGTTGGGATATGGCTCTCAGCATTATGCTTAAAAGTTAAGAATTTTAAGCGAAATCTTTTTAATGAAATATTTTAAAATATTTATTATTGTATCTTTTTTTAGCTAATTTTATTTTTTTTGGAGTAGTCAGGAAACACGGAGAGCTAAACGCTCTGCATACCTCTCTCGCCTCGTCCATTGTCATCAGCCACTTCAGACATGGATGACCGGCTACAAATGAATGTATCTTAATATTTTTTTACCCTCTTAGTAATAATCCTGAAAAAAACACATATGCATGTGTGCTTAGAAAGATATATGTATACATTGGTACGTAGCGGGACTAGAACCTGCGACTGTCTTTACTGAGCTATGACGAATTCTAATAAGCTTGTTAAATATTATTTTATTGTTTACTTAAACGTATATTTAGGGATATAATGAAAAATTTATACTACGACATATCTACATATTTTACTCTCACATTGACTTCAAATCTCGAGGATGGATGGAGGTACATATTTGCATCTATTTACATTATAATATAGATTACCATGAAACTTAAATTATGCTATCACAGTTAAGTGGGACAGAGTCTATGCTATGGTATCAGGTACTAAGACAACTTACAGAAAAATGTGGTATTTGTTAATATCTGTATGGTAATATATATTTTTTTATCTTTTGGTAAGATATTTTTGTCTTTTTTTACGATTTATCCAGATATAACAGAGAGTTTCCTCTCTCCACCCTCCATCCGAATTTGATACATTGTTTGTTGAACGGTGAAAACGCCATGATATATCCAAAAGCGGAGAAATGAAGACAATATAAGCCCTCGAGTGAGGATCGAACCTATAATTATTGCGTGTGTCAGTCGGATACTGACACACTGTGATCTCGCAAGAAATCTCAACTTTCTCCTCATTTCAGAGATAATATAATTAATTACCTTGATTCTTTCAACTTATACTCTGCTAGATACAACGCTACTAATAGCAAGAATAATAAAAACAAGAAAATTTAAGATAAGGAACATTAACTGTCTATTATTTTTCACTAAAGTAAGTAGTAGTAGTAAAGTTAGTATAGTGGAACTAGAACTGGCTGGCATATTGTTGGAAAAATGTTAAATTTTCTAAATATCAGTCATTTACCAACTGTGTCACAATGGCTTAACTAAATTAGTGGGTTCATAGGTAATACGCAAAGTACCTAAATATGGGATACCTCAAAAGGGATTATCCTTTATCCCGGCCGTTAATTTGGCAACCAGCTAACGCTTCCATCGGGGCTCCTTGCTAATGTGTGTTAAGCGATAAAATAAATTACGGTCCGCACCTACCCTCAGTAATCACTTCATGCCGCTTAAACTGAAATGATAGCTCGAATTCATCTTTATGATATTATTAATTTCTCTGTATTACAACATAATTAATTTGGTGTTTTATATTAAACTACAATGTTATAGATAGATAGATAAAACTCTTTATTGTATACATAAACAAACACATAACTAAATAGTAAGACAGAAGACATAGAGTAGCATGCAAGGGCGACTTTATCACTATTAGTGATCTCTTACAGGTAACCTTAACTAACATAAACTTACGATAGAGCAGGATATAACGGTAGTGCATAAGTAATAACGAGCGACATGAATACAAATAAATAACATAATAATTTTTGATATATTATACATAGACGATACTTATATTATATATGGTTAACTAAGTTAATGTGGTTAACTAAGTTTCAATAACTCAATTAGTTACTAAGACTTTATGTTTCTAACTGGCGGAACTCAACGCCGCACATTCCATTCCATTACAGCACAAAAATAATAGTTCATACTGTAAGTGCATATGAAAATTATTAATTCCTCCAAATGGAATCGAACCCACAGCAATGACGTTTACAATCATACGCCTTTCTAGTGTGTCAATATGGCACCAGATGGAAAACGACGCCAGTCTACATGATATATCGAGACCTGATGACATTAGGTACCCTCTGCCTACCCTGATGTATATAGCAAGCGAACTAAAGTAATAATTACTTTACATTAAATAAAATACTAACACCCAAAGTTCCAGATGCTATGCTAATCTGATTAGTATTTAATTTTCATTGAGAACGTCTGCGCTGAAAACTGTTAAAACAATATTCATCTACAACATAGAAAATTACAAGCTTGTAACTTGTTACTTTAGTTGTTATTAAAATATGCGCTAACTAATATTGCGGTACGCTATACGTGAAGTCGTTTCATAATTACTAATAATGCTAAAATGGGAAAACTGTAGCTGATTTAATTATTTTGTTAACTATATAATAATATTTGTTATTGAGGCTATCGTAGCGCAGTCAATATTTGTCGCTCTAAGGAATAACTTCTGCCATTCTTCATGCAATGACACGAATTCTGTGCGGAGAACGGAGTGTCTTGATGCTTGCCTACTCTACCTGAGAAAGTACAATGTGACAATTATAACTTCTCATTTGGAATATTTACACAATACAATGTAGCGATCGTGAAATAAAATTTGATTATATAAAAGGACCGAATTTACAACTTTTTGGCCTCCAAATCGTTAGAGCCAAAGTTTGAACTTAAAATTAATTTTGAAACGTAAAAATTTAAAATTTAATTTAAAACCAACTCTAATATAATAACATTTTTATTCAAATTCAAATTCAAATTCAAAATATTCTTTATTCAAATAAACTTTATAAGCACTTTTGAATCGTCGAATGTACATGTCAACAAAAAGCTACCACCGGTTCGGAAGGCAGTTCTGCTGAGAAGAGCCGGCAAGAAACTCAACAGTTGCTCTTTTTAAAGTCAATGGTATATTTTACTATTACATTAGTTGGCAGCTGTCCTGCCTGACATTCAATAGACATTAATTCCATACATGCTTATCCTCTAAATATTCTTGAACAGTGTAATAAGCTTTACTTGTTAGAATTTTTTTTACNATTTAATTTCCTTCGTTATACCATGTACAACGGGGTTTTGTATATTATATGCTACTAAAGTAGCAATTTGTTTCTTAAAATATAGAGGTAGATACAATGTATCTTCTGTCAACTTACAGCTATTAAAAATAAATTTATTTAAATCTAAATAAAATAATGCGTCGCTATGACGTTCTGTCGTATTATATAATGTCAAGTTCAGGTTGTATATGTATTTATTTTGTTTTTCTGTGAGGGAAGAAGAATATGGAAAAGAGCATATTTATAACATTATTTATTTTTTCATATACATATGCTACATATTTTTGTAAGCGTATCTTTTCACAAAAAAATTTACTAAGTTTTATGTGTGAAAAGTAGTGTCGGTTCACTATTACCCGATACTACTTTCCACCACCAAACAGTCGTAGAAGAATCTCAACTCTCAAACGGAAATATTTAAAAAAATGCAATCGCACGTTGCACATAACTCGCAGCAAGTTGCTGCTAAACAGTAATTAGCTTTAACTATAATTAGCGCGAGTGGCGCTCACGAATTTATTAAATGACACTTAGCCAGTGCTTGTTAGCCTTTTAACATACGGGAAATTTTGTCAAAGTAGAGCCTGGCTGGGCTTAAACCTACGCTTAATCAAATTGAGAGGTCGCGCATCTCTGGATCATTTATGTTTAAATTTTAATTATAATTAAAACAGTTTTTGTTCTTGTAATGTTTGTATTCGTGTTTAAGTTTAAAATTAAGTGTAGATACGAGCTCCGTTTGCGGCAATGTATTTTGTCTGGTCTAATTGTATTACCTGTATAAACTCGCTAATTGCTGACTCGTATCAATATATGTTGTCCGCCTTTTTCTAATATTTTTTCTCTATAAATGAATATCTATTAATCTCTATAAGTATATAATCATCATCATCTAAGGCGCTACAGCCGCGGGTGAGCTTTGGCCTGGCCCGGAATAATATCCAGTTTCTTCTATTGCTGGATTTTCTATAGCTCAAAGGTTTTGTTAAAGTCTGTCCATCCACCTGAGTTTTGCCCCTGCCTCCGTCCATCGGACTTACCATACAAGAAACCTTTAGATGTTCTCGTTTCAGACGTCCAAGTGTGATATTTCGGCGGAGTTTTCTCTATCAAGTCCTTTCCTTTCATATAGAAGTTTTTTAGCTCCACGCTGTATTCAGTATACATATATTGTATCCATTCAGTAGACAAATCGCGACATTGACTTCCGCTAATCAACACGCAATGTCTCGAAAGTGAGGAATGAAACTCTGGACACTAGGTTCCTGCAACAGGGAACTGTGCCTTGCCTGAAACATAAAGGAAGTTTTTCCTTATTTGCTTTTTAATATAATATTGAATTCAAAATAGAATCAGTAACACTATGCTAATTAATCAAAAACCTCATTCAATAGAAATGTAATTACATATGGACGATAAATGTCGGTCGGTGGTAGAAAATAAATAAAATAGTTTACGAGTTGTCAATGTTGAACGCCGCGTTGTGTGCAGCCAGGATGCGGTTAACGCGCGTCTAACGACCGCATGGCCGGGACACACGAGCGGCAAGGTACAATTATGTTTAATTATTATGAAAGTAATATACGACAAATACTAGCAGCATAGTGGGCGACTGTAAAGGCGACGGTTGTGGATTCAATTCTCACTAAGGGGAATAAATTATTTTCATTTTCTCGCCTAGAGTGTTGGTTAAACACAGAGAGATAGGCCGATGACCGTCGCGTGAACAATCAAACATTTTCCAACTACAATGGTGTGTATACATATATGAGGGTAAACAAAAGAAATCTAGTATTAAAATACTTAGTTCCCAAAGCACCGCCCATTTCGAGACATTGAATGGCGGAACACTACGCTGCGCTTTGTCTCGTTACCAAAACATTTTATAAAATTAATCGTAACGTAACTATAAAACTTTCAATCTTTGTGTATATTTAACGTAACGCGTGAACTTCACCACTCGCGCACACATACTCGTATAATTAGGAGCGAGTCAATAATAAAAACATGTAAACAGTAATTGATAGTCGCAGGATGTCGTAAACACCGTTATGATCGTTAAACAGCCCACCGTGAGTTAGTGGCGGGTCATATTCAGATTTTAAACAATTATCAATTTTATGAGTCGCTAGTCGCTACAAATGCCATTATAGTGCAGTTACATTTAGCACATCTATACTTTTTTTTAGAAAACTGGTAAAAAAACGTATAAAACGCGATTTCTGACATTGTTATCTTGTTACTAAAGAGACATAGTTATCTGTTCTTAGGCATCTAACAGCAGGTTGAAATCTCGCTTTAAACAAAAAAAGTCAAAATCAGCTTCGCGCTATATCCCGCACACAGCAGGGTAGGCACAGGGAACCTAGTGTTAAAATATTCCGCTCCCCACTTTCTGCCGAATTCTGGAGAATTTGCGTGGTGAGTGGCAGAACTCAACGCCGCGCTTTCTCTCGACACCAGAGCGAAGAAATGGAAATATAAACGTAAATAAATATTTGTTTTACTTCCTCGAGTGGGGATCGATCCCACAACCATCGCGTTACACTCACACCTCGCTTTGCTTTAAACGCGGTTCAAATTCCAAGCTAAAAAAAAATCTAATATAATATTTTTAAAATTTTCAATTTTTTTTTATTTAATACTCTAACGAATAATTTTCATAATATTCATGTAAATTTGATTGTTTCAGATATGTACAACTTTTGAACGACGTAATAGGTAAGCTTTTTTTAACTATAAATATGAAAACTATTGTCTATTGTTTTATATTTATTTAGTTATTATATTAAATATTATTAAAGCGGATTCCGCATGGAGCTGCCATAGCGCAGAGGTACAGTGTCTAAGTATTCCGACGATAAGAACTGCGCTGGCGCTGCTTCGCAAACACGCTTGTGGCACCGTGGCTCGACGGCCTCAAAAACAAACTCTTCAGCTATAACATTACTTATTTTACCACTTTATCATACTATACATTTAAACCAATTATTAAAAACACATAAAATGATGAAGTATGTACAACTATGTACTACAAGTCGTAATTAAACATGAAGTCATTTCCAAGGCGCGCCGCGCGCCGTGTCGGGAGCTGTGGCCTGTGGGTCCTACTCGTAGGCACCGCCGCCGCCTACAGAGTTGTTAACTCACTTATTACAGACACTTAATAATTACATGCGCCAAATCGGACTGACAGCTGTTTTGGTTACTTTAATTGGCATTAAACACATGGACTTGATATTGTTGATTGATTAAATATTGTAGCGTGGCCATAATAATTGTATTTGAATTATTTTCAAACACCCTCTCTTCTTCACAGAGCGTGGGATTGTGCTCTGTGCTTATCAACATGCAATGTTTTGAAAAATGCGTGTGAAATGAGAAACAGGGTGCCTTACGCTACCACCATTGGCCCAATTATGCGGGAAAACGCATGTAATAAGTAAATAGAAGTGCTTTAATGCATAATTTTCATTGTCTATAAGTCACCCAGTCCGTTCTTCCCATGTGATTGTAAAAACATAACATAAACGTATAAATATCAATCCACATATCTACCATATCTGTTTACCTTTTAATCTATGTTAAAGTAGGTATAGCAGTGCGCGGGCGCCGGCGTGGGACGAACAATGATCTGTCCACGCGAATTCTTATATGTTAATAACAGTCATTATGAATGCTTATATACATATTTACTTATTAGCATAATTATTGTAAACAAAAGTTTTGTTAGCACCGCATGACACAGCATTATAGACAATGAAGCAAACTGTTCTTGTGTAGCGGAACACATTACCGCGCTGGTCGTATTACCAGAGCGGAAAAATGAAAATTGAATCCCCCGGAATCGTAACCATAATCGACGTGCTTACTGTCACACGCTATATCGCTGTACTGCTGCGCCATGATAACCTCTAAAATTAAACGATTCAACAAACAAATTCAGACAGTGCAAACATAAAAGCCAAATTACATAATTATTTACTCGTCGCCGGGACAAAGTATATTAAAACATCAATTTGTATTTCTAATCATGATATCACCGAGTGCCTTCTGTCTTCATTCAAATCATGCGTCGAGTGGACGTTTAAAACAGAATCGATTGCGAGACTTATCGATAAACATGCGCGTGCGCAGAATAAGGTGGCTTTTTGCATATAAAATTGCGTAAAAATGGCCGGATGGCGACGGAATGCTGGGGGATCACGACAGGATAATTGTTTATGGATTTACGTGGAATATATTATAAATTATTTAACATTGTTGACGTTAGAGACCGTCTCATTATAAAAGCGACAGTCGGAGCTTCGATTGCCAGTCGGGGGAATGATATTTTAGATTTTCTCATTCTAATAACAAAAAGTAATGCGCAGTGTTGAGCCCCGCTATTTACACGCAATGTCCCGAAAATTGGATGGAAAATAGAGAACGGTGTATTTTAGCACTAGGTGTCGTCTTAGTACCCCGTCATGTACAGGATTAGAGGTTATCACAGCGCACTAGGACAGTGTCTACGTGTTGCTGTTCCACTGAGCCGCAACGGCCACTGTGCAAGTAGACATTATGTTCATACACATTCGGATTTGAACCTAAGGTCCTTTTGTTCTCATTGCCATTACTTCCTCAAAAACTGTCATTCAAGTAGGTACAAACGGTAACACACCAAACATTATACTTTCAGATAACTTGCGTCAATAAATTATAATAATGTAAATATAGCCCATTGTCTCTTATGTACCACGTGGGAGGAACTTATGGAAGTAAAGATGAAACATTTTTCATTCAGTAGGTTTGGTTTATATTTTTAAGCAAATTTGAATAAAACGTTGTGAAATAAAAGAAAGTAATATCGAAATATGACTGGGAGGTTATCATGGCGCAGTGGGACGGCGACTGTTTGTAGACGTGGTAGTAGTGGATTCGATCCTCACTTATAAGAAATATTACATTTAAATAATTTTTATTCACCTGCTAATTGTAATGCATAGCGCGGCTTAGAGTTTCGCCAATCAACACGCAATGTCTCGAATGTAGACGCTGCTCAGTCATTTGACACCGACACTGACTGTGTAATTTCTCTCTGCTTTACGTGAAAAGTGTACAACTGAAAATCTCAACATCAGACGGTGCCTTTAGCCTAAAATCTATTGGTTTACTATTAGCCTCTAGTTTTAGTGTTCAGTTCCTGGCTTCATCATCAGACCAGTTCAAGGATAACATATTGTAGTGTCACCTAAGTTCCGTATGACTGTTCAGGTACATACATGATAATACAATAATTACAAAGGATCAATTTCAGATACTGAGTTTATAGGTAGTGTAGTAGTAATAGTATATTGTTACAAATCGTTTTAATACAGGCGTGTTAAAAATGTAAAATACATTTTTTTGAGACAAAAACTGTAATACTTCAAAGAGGTGTGTACAAGAGTTTTGTTTTTTAATTTATATGAAACTCTTTCATTACCTCGTGAACAAAGGCAGATAATGCACAATGCGGCAAGCGCACCTGATCAGGGAAAGGATTTCTCAACTTTCCTACGGGAACGGAAAAACGAGATTACCATTTAATGTCTTAAAGTCCACCCTAACGAAGTTGCGTTAAACTACTAGTTCAATTCTATAACCATCTGAACCCGACACTACAAGTATATAACAGTATAGTATAACCTAAGGCCGCGACATTACTTCATTCCGTGCAAACATTTCGCCGGAACAGGCAGCTGTGCAAGCGCTGTCACTCGCCATTAGACAGTGCCTCTGTTTGCTTCGCTAGTGTAGGCCAGGGTTGGCAAAATTATTATTTTCTGTCTATTTAAACGTAAAAATATATTATTTTTAGGCAGATGAGAGAATCGGGTCACAATCGGCAAAGTTTTGGTTTGCGTTACCAAATAGACGTATTATTGAATCAGACCGAACATTATCAATGTTATACTATGTTAACGCTATGCTATGCTATTGATATCATAGTTTCCTTAGCAGAGTAGAGTGGAGGGTACACTAGTAGAGTCATTTAAAAATATTATTTGAATGTGCCGTGATATATATTATCTTAAGGTTTACTTTTAACGTTATATCCTTTAAATGGCTAAAGTACTCGTGTAATATTTTTTATTTGTTACACACTTAAATAGGAGAGTGTCAACCCTAATATAATGCAGAAATATAATAATTCTAGTACACAGTGCAGTATAGTGTTTCGTCCATGCTGTTTGCCCGCTACCCTCTAATTGAACGCGACTCACTCGCCTCCGCCATTCACTACACTAAATGTAATAGTTCACTTGGAATATGAACTAAAATATCTAAAACTTGCGGCTTCGCCCGCATTATTAAATGAAAATAACTAACAATTTTGTTTAACAAATGACACATTTTAATTGCCCGATAATTTTATAAATCTTTATCCAAGATGAAGATTTCAAAATATTCAACGAGAACAGACAAAATAATGTAGCTCTTTTATTATATCTACTATAAACATACATATATTTTTGACCTAAAAATTTTATAGAAATCTTTTTAAAACAGTATACAGTCGAGCTGGAATAATCTACGGAGTCGAACAAAGTCTATAGATAGAAGTATAATACAATATGAGCAAGATTCAATAAAAATAACAAAAACGAAACAATGAAATTTTGAATATTTTAATAGAGTATCTGACATATTTTTTTTATGCCTTTCTCTTTCAACTACACAAAAAGAAGTTACTGACACAATTCTCTATTTCCTATTTTTCAGCTGTAAAAAAGTCTCCTATCTGAAAATTTAAGATAGTAAAATGAAACTGAACGTATATGAGCTTAACCTTGAATTGTGAATTAGTAATCTCCGAATTTTGATTACTAATTGTGAATTAGTAATCTCCGAATTCAACTATTCAGGTTATGACACACATCATCAGACCAGCTCGATGATACTATACAAATGCATTGTAATCTTCATAAAACTTCTGATGGTATAAGTGGGTCATTTTCAGGTCCATAGATAATAAAAAAGTGTTTAAATATGTCATATATTTTATGTTATCTTAAAAGAAGGGTTGAGATCCAAGTCCAACTCTGGTTTCAAGTGCGCATTCTCGGTCACATTCTCAGTTTCATTATTGTTGTATTATAACGAAAATATTTCTGGATCCATCACCGATGAGCACCAGTGCCTAAGCCTTGAGACCCACGAGTAGAATGGATGGGCTCTTTTAAATACTCGATGGTAAGCTGAGGTAATCATTTCTTTACCTCTAAACTAAGTAAATATGAAATGTTTCCACAGTAGCTGTGTTGGTTTAGCTATTAAGGTAGCCGTTACCGATCTGGACAGTCATCCCACAACAAACGTGAGTAGGCGGCTTTTGAAGGAACTTGACTGTGGAAAGATAACTGTTTTCTATATATATCATTATTTTGTATGTAACAATGTGAAGTGGTTCATAATTTATTTAAAATATTAATATAATGATATATATTACATATTGAAGTCCTCGTTGTTGACAATTTTTCAAAATATCGTTTCATAATTCATCAATTTCCTTTCAGAGAAATAATTATTTTTGGGGAACAGAATGTCTTAAGTGTAAGTTATGTGTGTCGATCCCGCTATGCGGGAAAGCGACAAGCTAATTAAAATGAAAATAATAAAGTGTTCACGTTTTGGATAATTCTACATTCATATCGCTCTAATTAAGTCTGTAGTTAAACGATAAGGAGGTTAGCACGCGACCTGTTGTTCCGCGAAATATGTCGCCTTTTCTTAAACAATATATTTATATTTGTTTTCGTTCATGAGTTGAACTGTTTTAGTAATTATTGTAAAATTAATAAATAACAGTGAGTTATTATGAATTGAGGGATTTATTGAGGCCAGTGTGGCGCAGGGGCACAAGTGCGTGACCGTGAACAACAACAACAAACGCGGTTATGGGTTCGATCCCCACTCGGGGAAATTAAATATTTATTTAAATTTTCTTCGCTCGGGCGATGCGGACGAGGCAAAGCGAGGAGTTGAAATCCGCCACTCAATACGCAATGCGAGGTAGGTTCCCTCTGCCTACCCCGCTGTGTGCGGGATACAGCGTGACAATAACTTAAATAAACAAGTTTATTAGTTATCTAACAGAGTATGTGGTCGTCAAACACGTTTTACGACTTCCCCACTCACTACTTGACACGGATGACGGAAGTTTACATTTAATACGTAACTGCTACGTTTTAATTAGTTTAGCTCTTTTATGATGGAATACAATTATTCGGGATTCATTTTATGTTTATGTAATACGTGATTGTGATAGTTTTGGTTTAGCCTCAGTATATACGTATTATACTTTACTAATTGCAATATTTAATATTTTCATTTCCGAAAAGTGGAAAACAAAAGAGTATTATTGGAAATCGAGTGTCTTAACAACAGATTCTATTATTGACACCAAGATCTCTATCCCCCCCATCTCAGCTACTACGAGTATATACCAATACAGTTAAAAAATATAACTTTTGTATGATAACAACGTGTAAAAAATCAAGTACTTTCCTCGTCAAACCCCTGCATATCAATCAGCTCTTTCACAAAAATTAAATATTCCTGAATTTCACAAGCAAATAAATGGAACTACGCTGCCATCAGATGCACAGTGCCATCGACGATGTTTCACTATTAGCTACTCAAATCGCGTTATCACATCGCCTAGGTGTCACTGTCGCGTACTAAAACGAAATTTTACACTCGAAAACATTTTTTATCGGCGTCACGAAGTATATTCATTTGATAGAGCCTCTAGAGGTGTTAACGAACGCCGTAGAAGAGGCTCGTTAAAAAACATAAAAAGGTACTACAATAATAATTCACCGTCATTTGCCAGCATTTTTTATATGGGCACAATGATGGGATGTGTCGCCGACACCACGCTGACACTCGGGGGGTTGTGTTCACCTTTTCTGATTTAATGAGTGATATTGTCTTCTGGCTGCCAGTTTTGTGATGTTTAAATGGATATTACTCTAAATTTGTTGTAATTGTTGTGTGGACTTGCATAAATATATGATGTCTAAAAATGTGTAATGTTAAATATATGCGATTAATCCAGTTCAAGAGTTTCATTTAGAATGACTACACAGTTGTTTAAATGTAGTATGTAAGTGTAACTTATTATTAATAAGGAAACACTCTGTTTTCTATATTAAAATTATTACATTAATATTACATTGCGTAATGGCGGAACACGACGCGACGCTTTATCTACTTACTAGAACGAAGAAATGAAAATTATTTATTCCCCCGAATGGGAATCGACCCACAGCCATCGTGCTTATAATCAAACCGACAGATTATTCTTTTGACTTTGGTGCTTTAGATTTTTCTATTTAAATTTACATAGCCATTTTAACACATTCCAATATTCGTCACGTTTCCTGTCAACCAAATGCTAGTGTATCCGTCACTGACTCACAGACTTACTCATTTATACTAAAAGTACGAAACGCAAGAGAAACTCCATTATAATATAAGATGCGGTGGTCATTAGTTGTCAAGTGTTTAAATAAAATATATTTTAACTACTTACATTTAAAATATAAGGAGGTGAAATGTATAACATATGTATGAACGACGAAAATTATTAGAAACTGGAGAACGCTTCGTCGCGAACGTCTTCTTTTTTTCTGTGCCTATCCTGATGTATGCGGGATAAAGTGAATAACTGAAAACAGTTACACACTTACTTCATGTCAATGAAGTAAGTCGATCAGACGCCTCAGCCTGTTGGAATCCACTGCTTTGCATAGGCTTTCTTCAGAGTGCTCTAGATCTCCCAGTCTTCCGATTTACAACAACTTTCTTCAGGTCGTTAGTCCATTGAGGGAAGGTAGGGTGCCCTTCACTACTGCTGCTAATCTGTGGTCTCCTTTCAAAGACTGGTATCCACTAACGGCCGTCGGTGCTTAGCCAGACGTGTCCAGCCCATTGCCACTTCAAAGTAATAATCATAAAAGCGACATCGGTAGCTCCTCACTCGCCTTCTTTTCCGAAAACACTTTTTTCTCATTTTATCCTGTACAGAGACTCCGAGCATACCTTGCTTCACAGCACGCTACGTGACTTTTAACTTGTGGACAAGACCGCCCATCGTATATAATAGGGACCACATTTTCACATAGAACTGAATAACGTTATCTATCAACAATAACTAATGTATTGGTAAATTAAAACCAAACCAATATGAAATATTTCTTTAGATATGTTAATAACGTTTAAAATTAATGATCGTTAAACACAAAAATAATTACACGCAAATAATATTAGAAATAAAAAACCTAACACTGCTTAAACAACTAGAAGGCGCAATTTTTTATAGTACCTCGATGTATGCGTTGTCTTGCCTTAAATAAATAATTGATTATCTTTTTTGTTCTCATAGCATGGTACTATTGGTATTTAGGGTTCCGTATTATATTTCAAAAGTAAAAAAACAATTAACATCAAATATCCCTGGATATTTGATGTTAATTGTTCTCTTGTTTGTTCTATGTCCATTAGAGTATAGAGAACAGCTTCACAGTCAATGAAAAAATATATTGTATGAAATTCGCCGCACAATCAAAACCAATAAGAGTACCTCATGTTAACTTAAATTATGAAATTTGATGGGAGGCGTAACTTACAGTACGAAAAATTAAAACAATCCAAAAATACACATTTTACTGGTATATTACAAAAAAATCATATAAAATATAAGAGTACAACCTACAGAACCCTCAGTCGATGAATTTGACTCACACGTTGAAGTGTTTTTTTCCTACTTATAAATAAACAGTGTCTAAAATCTACATAGGTACATCTCGTTTAAAGCATAACATCGTATGTTTAATTTAATAAGATGTTTTTTTGCATGTACATAAATCAAAGTTCAAATGGCTATACTAGTTTCTATATGCGATTTTACTTTGATATTATATTTTTAATTAGTAAATTAAATTTATTTTCTTGTGGCCATTTGACTTAACATGTGTTGGTTGTCGGTACGATTCACACTCGGGACAAGATTATATTTAAAAAAATAAACATCATTATTTTAAACAAAGTTGACGGAAAGTGGAGATCAGAGTGCCTTAACACTATATTCTCTTTGCCTACTCTGTTCAATATATGTAATATTTTATTAATTTAATTGGACGCATTTTAAATGGGCCCCTTAGAATCAATAAGAATGAATGAATGTTGAGTCATCAGTCGCTGGCACTGATCCGGACTTCTCTCCATGCGACACGGTGGCTAGTGAGTAGTATACTAAGAAGCTTCCTCTGTTTTTTGTACTATGATACTGTTTACGTATTACGATTAAAAAATATATTTAACTGATGTATATACAGAATGAAACAACAACCTGATTAAAATAATATCTACAGTACCTACTCGTATATAGTTACATACAAGACGTCTCGCAAGGTCACCTTGGACCCACATCCCACAGACAGATTGAATGAGCAATTATATACAATATAAAATCAATAAACTAAATAGATTTGATTTATTATTCATAACTTTTTGTTCGTACGCAAAGAGAAGGTCAAACTTGTCTGTAAGAAATTATAATATTTTTATGCTATAAAGGTGCAGTTGAAAATGCGGATTGTACCTACGTAGTCGAATACTATTCGTATCCGCATCTACGACGTACAATTGATGCAAATAAAGTTTTTTCTCTTTACAGTCAGGAGAATGAAAACTCAACCTTTACTTTCAATTCTAGAAATTCGTAATAAAGCGAAACAAAAACAGAAGATACTTACTAAGTACTGGAATCTAAGAGTTGTATCATGACACATGTGACATGACACATTCTAAGAGGGAGGTAACCCTGGCCGCAAGTACAGTGGACTACAGTGAAACTAGTAACATATAATCTACTATCCCCCCTTAAATTGACACTTTTTTTAATTCGTGCTCATATTTTCTGAGATTTGCGCGTTCACCTCTTAAACTGTATAATATTAGAAAAGTATATTGATTTTTAAGCTATAAAGGAAGTCTAGGTTTGTCAGTCGATGATACATTTAAAAGGCAGATGCAATACGGAGTGTATTTGTATGTAATGCTTAATGTTGCTAGTGACAGATTTACCGTGGGATGAGTTTTTGCTTCTAACACGTGTACAGGATCTCAATATTACTAATATATTTTGTTTTTTATATACATTAGTAATATAATAGAGCTGCAGAGTTGGTTTGGTCGAACGCAATGTCTCAGAAACCAATGGTTTGAATTAAAAAATAATTTTGTGTTAAATAGTTTATTTACCGAGGAAGACGAGTATGAGTATATCAAATCTACAAGACTCTTAGTTATTTCTATTTGACCTCGGGGTGAAGTCGTATGTAAAAGCTAGTACATTATTTATATGCATTTATAATATTATAAATATAAATAGAACAAAACTGTTGTTGAAATTATTGATTATTTTGATTTGAATTTTGAATTTATAGAAAGTTTTCTAATCCAAAAATTGTTTCGAACAATGTCTATTTATCAAAAAATGCTTTACTATATTTTCGATACATACTTACTAAGCATTATCTAACCACGTCAGAGAAACGGAAGTAATTTTCATAATTATTTTCAGTGCAAATCGAACACACTCTCGTGCACCATAAAAAATGTCTTAATTGCGCCATAAAGATATTTTTTCCGTATTTTTATCATTCTAAATGTGTGAATAACGCCTTAAGATATTATAAAGTAATATTATATAACAATTTTGAAATTCTAATTTTCGATCATTAAAAAATCCAAACAAACTAAAATGGCAAACATGCGCCCGCGCATGTTTGCCATATTTTCATCATATTTTTTCCGTATTTTTATCATTCTAAATGTGTGAATAACGCCTTAAGATATTATAAAGTAATAACAATTTTGAAATTCTAATTTTCGATCATTAAAAAATCCAAACAAACTAAAATGGCAAACATGCGCGGGCGCATGTACGTCGTTAAATATTTTGACAGCTTGATCGTTTTATTTGCACGATGTTAGCAACCAGTGATTCAGGTTCATGATTTTTTTATAGTCATTGTATATATTTTAGATTTAAGTGTAAAATTATAATAAATGCATTGGTATATACAATTATATACCATAGTATTTTTATTTGAAATTTTTTTCGATTTCAAAGTTATACTTACATACATTTTTATATTTTTCTCTGGAGATGTTCATAAACAGCTTTACGGTTTTTCCGCATAGCGGGGAAAAAGAAAGAGCGTAATGTTAAGATGCGTTCTCCACACACTACCCTAGTTTTGAGCCGCTTTGTCTACCAGAATAGGGAAATTAAAATACTTAAAATATTCTCAAAATAGGGAATAATCTATCGCCCGAGAGAGAATTGAACCTGCAGCCAACACATTGCAGTCAGTCTGATGCTGCACTGCGCCACAACGGCTTCAACCAAGATTATCATATTTAAATACATATTTAACTTCACAACAACGACCGTAAGATGGAGAAAAAAGTACCTCGACACTATTTTCCTTATATTTTACTAATACTTGTAATATAAGAGATATTTAAAAATGTATAATATCAAATTCTTCTCAGATTTATCTTACATTATGCGTCATAATATTTAAACACGACTAAGATAAAAGTTTTCTCAGAAATATTACAACGGTCGTGCGGACATATTTATTGATAGAATAAATCAAATATATAAAATTGTACTTTTATGTAAAATATAATTGATATATGTATATTTAGGCCCGTATTTATAAACCACTCTCAACTCTAAGATCAATCTTGAGATGCCTACATATTACACTTAACGGCATCTCAAGATGTTTTTTAAATACGTACTTTAGTTATTATAAGTAACAATATTTATCATAAATAACAAACATTACAATAATTGATAACTTGTTGTTAGCTTCACTCTGTATCCCGCACATACCAGAGTTCGAAAATTCCAGATAACGCACATTGAGTAGCGGGACTCAACGCCGCAGTAGTAGGATAGTAGGGAAGTAATCTAAGTAGGACGTTCAGCCTGCCCAAAGGAAACTATTCACGAGATATCATATTTATTTAAATGAAGATTCTTTTGTGCCAAATATATATTTTGGCACACGAAGCAAAACAAGCCGATATACGGCAGATCTAATACAAGATTCATAATAATATCGACAATGGCTAGACTTTAGTTATAGAACGTCTTAGTATGAGAGTTACATTTGTTGACGTGTTATATTGTAACTTGTAAGTAAATTACACGGCAAATATGATAGTGAACAAAAGGTGATTTTTTTCAATCCGTACGGACATTTTGTTTGATTAATAAATGGCCAATCATATGTGGATATTTTTTTAAGTTCGCGTTATATACCGCAAATAGCGGGATTGGCAGAGGGTAAACTAGTGTTAAGACATTTCGTTCTCATTAAGACACTTCGTTTTCGCACTTTCCGTCGAATTTTGGAGGCATAGCGTGATAAGTGGCAAAATTTAACGTCACGATTACCTCGGTACTTGAACGAGGAAATGAAAATACCAAATATTACATTCCCTCTAGTGGGAATTAAGCCCACAACCGTCACATTCACAATCGCACGCTTGGCTCCCTGCGCCACGGTGGTTTATAAATAATAACGATTATAGTAGGTATAATAAACATTTACCCCATTCAGGATTTCATCTGGCACCTTCGCTATTACTAGAAATATTGACAGCTGCTGTTTCTACTGCTACAAAATATATAACAATTAAATAACTTTGGCTATTATAATTCTATTTGTATATTTGTATTTATAATTGCTTATTTTTAGGGTTCCGTATCTCAAATAGAAAAAAAAGAACCTTGTTCGTCTGTCACGACTATTTTTCTTAAGATCGCGTAAAGATATCAACTTGAAATCAACTGCGAATTTATGCACCGTCTTGCTGTATTTTGTGCAAAAATTGCCATGAATTTATAAATTACTATAGAAATAAAAGTGAAAATTTATGAGTTACATTTACAAATTTAAGTTTGTTAACTTTATTCTCCGTTTGTTAGCTTTATTTAATGAAATCCTGGAGGCTAGTTTCCGTAAACCGACGATTATGAAATTTGGCAAGAAGGAACAACTTACAGTACAAATAAGAAGTATTATAAGGTTCAGAACCCTTGCTGGGCGATTCCGACCCGCTCTGGTTTTTTTGACTAAACGTCAAAATTATGAAATTTTAAAACATAAAAGAAATGTACAAAAGTTTCAATTGTTCGTCCCCTGATGATAATCTTTTGGAACGACTTTGTGAACGATGTCACTTTAAAATTTAATGCCTTATAAGCTTAATATTTTATTTCGCTTCGCGCCTAAGGTAGGTAAGGTGGTATAAGATATGTTAAGATTATTTATATATACGATGTTGTTGTTGTTCGAATAACAGAGTGTCTAAGCACTAAGCTCGCCCAGCCTACTAGCTGAAGAAAATACCATATAGACATACGCGTACGCCATCTTGATAGGTGTTCTCACGAGGTAGTAGTAAAACAAAACCCATCTAACACTCGGGTGGTCTAACTACTTAACAGAAGTTTTTAAATTAACGATTCGCCCATTAAATATGAAAATGGATCAATTTTAATTGTTTCTATACGAGCCTAAGTATAAATGTTCTAAACAGACACTAAAATACTTTAGCCCAAATATATTGAGGCTTTTTAAAGTATCATAAACAAATTAAGATATATCGTAAAATACAATCTGTGTTAGTTTATTTTTATTTTTAATTGTTTGCTTCACGCTGGATCCCGCATATAGGAAGGTAAGGTAGGAAGGCAGAACGTAAGCAGTGTTAAGACACTCCATTTCTCATTTTCTTCCCAATTTTAAAGATTATGTGTGTTGGGTGGCAGAGCCCAACGCCGCGCTATGTCTACCAGAGAAATGAAAATTAATTATATCGTATATAATAAAACTACTACAAAGTAATTAACTAAACAAATATTTAAACAGTAAACAAACAAGTTAATAATTTATCAGTGACATATTTTAAATGTAAATGCTCTACCGAGTTAGCGAAAGCGGGGATAAGTTGGGACAGCGGTTAAGATAATTTGGGATGATAACAGCTATCCCGAAGCTTACACTCGAATAGATCAACGTAAATACGTAGATGTGCCTTTTTTTGAAGGTTTGGGCTTCTTATTTTAGGCTGTGGGACAGCGACTAAAAGCGAGATAACTGTAGATTCGATCCGAAATCTGTGTATCTATTTCTTTCATAGCAGGGTAGACAGATATAATTACTAGTCCCAGGAAATTCCGTTATCGCCCGAAATCAAGACATTACGTATCGTGTGGAACAACTCAACAGCACACGATGTTTTTTTAGAACAGGATAAAATTTAATTAGAACAGGAGAAATTAAAATTTCCAAACAAGTAGGTATTTTTATACCCACTTTATACCCACTTTGTAACCCCCTTATTAATTTTAATAAAATTTATTAATACAACATAAGATATAAATGTATAACAACAGTCTCTCTCAATCCATTTTCTGGTCTAGTAGACAAAGCGCAGCGTAAGTTGCATTTCTACACAATAAATATACTTTGCCGCCTAAAGCCCGCTATCAGTCAGGGAGCATCGGGTCACAAGTCCGCGGGGGACGCATTAAGATGGATGATAACACTCTGACCGCCTGAGCTGCCACTGTCGACTGGACTTCAACACTTTTCTCCTATATATGAGCATTTTGTTTGGACATTACAACCTTTTTATTTTCAACATGAATACAGATTTGTTGAGTTTTATAATATGTTAAGATATATTTATTGTTATTACGTATAATGTACCGAAACAGTGCCATTTGAATATAGGAATTAAAAAATTAAAACTTAATTATTCATGTCTCGGAGTGCAGCTTGTAAACAACCATGAACTTTTACTCTTATTATATTGTGGAAGTTCACGCTGTATCCCACATATGGTGGGGGTGGCAGAGAGAACTTAGTGACACGATTCCGTTCTCCACTTTCCGCCTGATTTCCGAGACTTAGCGTGCTAAGTAAGACTAACAGACAGAGCTCAACGTACTCGTATTTACACTCAGATGTTGATGTGACGCTGCCCCGACGACGACGACGACGCGACGGCCTGTCCTCCTCCTATTACTAAAGCCATATTTAAATTCATATAACAATAACTATTTCGAAACAGACTTAATGTTTAAATATAGATAGTCGCACGATAGGCCATGGTAATCTATTCAATTCCAGTTAAGATACCATCGCCTAATATGTAAGCTTATTGTGGAAACCATTTGTACCAGATTGTGATAAAATCATCTACGAGTACTTAACAAATATTATGCGTATTTTAAAACCGTTCTTATTCTTTAAACGTTGATTTTAATCCACTTTTATGCTACGACATATTTATGATTTTCATTTCATTTCAAAGAAAGTATAAAAAAATATTGAGTTTAAAAATAAATATCACTTAAGATATATGGTTATAGACCAAGTTCGGCGTTGAGTTCTGCCACTCAAAACGTAATGTTTCGAGAACTGTGAAATGCGTGGTGGATTAAAAAATACTAGAATATAGACAAATAATTCTTCAAGTTTAAAAATGAAAACTAATTCCACAAATTATACTTATATACATACGAAACTTGTATATAAATAAAAGGGAAAATACTAAAAAGCTTTAGAACTATAAAGTTTGAAATTAATTGGTAAACAAAGTTCGAGGAAGTGGGCCAATTATGTAAAATCTACATCCTATATTTTGGCGACGAGCCAACGCTCGCCGCCATTCCGCGAACAATACGACGCCATCTTGCTGTGCCATTGTACGCAGAAAATAAGATCGGATGTTTGGTTCTATCGCCAAATTACTATTTGAAACATTAAATGCTTATAGATTTTTCATATTAGAATTAAAATAATTGGTAGAAGCTTTAAAGCACATTTACTTTCTTTTGCTGTGTCAAAATGAATGTTGTAAAGTGAATTAGATTAATGTACGTTCTTTTTTTTTGTAAAAATAAAAAACAAATATTTATACGATTGATTTCTTCTATGCGAAATAATTAAAATGTTCAAGATACTCTCATTTAAATAAAAATCTCTTATCGAATTAATCCCGTAATTTTTGTATTGTACGAGTTCATCATTGGAAGCCTAACGCAAAGAACAATTCGTCATTTTGGGAAACCCGGCGTTTCGAACACTTTACAGTAGTCCGTGATCACGAGTGGCATCCCTCTATCAGTTAACACAATTATTATATTAAACCACTGCCAACGATTACTTAATTGTCCTGGATTCTTGCAAAATGAGCTGGCTGGATCTAGCCACACCAAAAGGGTTAGATGGGTTTGAGACCTCAAAACTTTTATGAGTGGGTCCCAGCTAGTACAAATTTTCTAACCATCTGATCTATTTCAATTAGAATATTTTTGTGTTTTTATACCTCCTCGCGGATCATTTCTAAGAATGTGGGGCTTATGAAACCTGGTGTAATGGTTTGTAAGATACAGTCAGTCTTATTTTTCTCACAATGTCGAGTTATTACGTGTTGAGTGGAGAAATTCATTATAACATCTTGTTTTTCATCAATGAGATAGCAATAATTTAACAATGATCGAACCCAAAACCAAGGTGTATACAATCAAATCCTGTGCCACAACTGTTGTAAAAAGCTGGTTTAAAACAAATAAACATGGAGCAGCCCTACATACTCGTACAATACATTAGTATATTCAGAAAACGAAACGTACTAATTATCGTGCCATAAATAGAAGGTAACTAAACACCAACGATTGTTGAGCGCGGGTAGGTAACGCATTAACTCCGAAAATGTGTTTATTAGTGACGTTCGACTCTACGTATTTCTGTTCTGTATTGAGTTACACATGTTGGTGAGATATATATAAGGCATAATTAAGAAGCATAGGATTTTCACTAGTATAGAAATAACTAACCAGTAGGTATTACAAGAAAATTAATGATTAAAAAGTCGAAACTTTTTATTTATTTCTTTAAAAAAGTTTCTCTTTTTGTGGAATAAGCAGAAAAAGTATAAATAAAAATTTCTACATCCTCTATATTCTGAGTTTGAAAATATAATTTTAATACATTCCGTTTCTTAATTTTCACTTAATTTAGACATAGTGCGTGGAAGAAGTGAAGTGGAAGACATAGCCCCGCTTTGTCTTGTTACCAGAGCAAGAAATTCTCGGAATAGGAATCGAACCTACAATCGTCGCTTTTACAGTCAGACTCTGTGCTATTGTGATCTCTTTATATTGCTTTGTTGTTCTCACTTCTTTATTTTTTTATTTTACTTTCTATAGAGCGATTTAAAGATAAAGATAAAGCTAGAAATAAAATAAACTAAATCCCGGTGTTCCGATTAGTATTAAATTACAAAACGACATTAGCACGCATTACTCAACGCAAGGGTCCTGATTGAGTGATTCCGTCTGTCAGTGTTATTGTTATTAATTATATATTTATTGGTCTCCACACTGGTTTTGATGCTGTAACAGTTGTTGGGAAGAGCGACTTAAAAGAAATATTTTATAATTCTATATAGGATCAATCACCTTTTTAGCTTTTATCTTTTTTTTCTCAATCCCGCCCTTAGCCGGTAGGCGGAGAAAAAAGTCTTAACACTCAGTTCTCTCTGTCTACACTGTTACATACGCGATATAATATGAAGAGAAAAAGGTTGTTGTCTTGTTACAATAAGTGATATTGTTAATATAACGTTATTATTAAAAATAGAAATATATTATAGATACTCGCTATCGCGTTCAAACTGTGATTCAAGTCGCACAGAATAAATTAATATAAATAGCTATAAAACAAGTTTCGAGAACATAAAGTCGCTAAAAATCCTCTGTCGCTACTGTATTGTAAACTTGACCTTTATTTACTAAAACATATTTGCTATAATTATAATAGTTATTCAGGATGCCAACCGCGGCGCAAGGCACAAGCTTGTCACTGTGAACGCGACAGGTGGTAGGGAATCAAACCTATGGAGTACCTGTAATAAATAAAGGATTCTCACTCGAGGACTTTTCATTTCTTCACTGTGATAACGAGCCACAGTGTCTTCAGGATTCGGCTGAGAGTGGGTAACGGAAGTGTCATATGGAGTATCTTACCACTAGGTTCCCAGGTTCCCTTTGCGTATAGCTTGAAGGTAAAAACAAAAAATATAAACTTCTTTTTCGCCTGTACTTAGAGCTTTACACTGTATCTCATTGAAGCAGGGTAAATTGAATCCATAACTATCGTAATCAGATACCGTCCCATTACGCCACGATGGCTTCTACATTATTATTTAAAATATGTTTGTAAGTAGATATTTTAAGAAAAATAAAATAAAAAAGCGAAACATAAATAAGCGTTTTATTACTACATTAACATATTTTCTAAATAATATGAAACATATTCATAAATTATTATAAAAGTTCGCCGTTCCATTAAATAAATATCGCGAACATCAAACGTATTGATAATATTCTATTTTCATAACACGTTTTTTTATATAATAAATAACCAAAAGGCCACTAGCGGTCCCCACGCGGCTTCGTCCGCTTGACCTATACGACTATTTATTTAAGTAGCATTTAGGTATTTAAGGAATAGTATAATAATTAGTTCATTAATTTAATATGTACTGTTGATGAAAAGTAACTAAGCATTGCTCCACAACCAATAACTGTCTGGGAAAGATAAAGGATATCTTTCCAAGAATCCCATAAATCCCATAAAAATCCGTTTAGCCGTTCCACAGATTATACCGGACCTACAGAAATACAGTTTGTTTGTTTACGTTTTAGTATTGTGTTATCATATAATTAATACATGGATTTGAAAAAACACAGTGATTTAGAAATCACAGAGACACTTAAATTTTATTCACACATGTACACACCTATATGATACATGTTATATTTTTATTAATAGAATGTATTTATGCTGATTTCATCAAATAACTAACTTTTATTGAGTTCACCTTTAGTGCTTGAATTTAATAAATCCACTCGTAGTTTAAATTCTTTGACTTCTATCTAGCATGTGGCAGAGTGGGATTTCCGAAGCGAGGAAATGTAAATAATTTAAGAACCAGAGACAATGGAGCCCACAACTATATCAGACGATATCAGTCGTGGTGATGACAAATGTCCCCTCGGAAAGACTCCATTGAATTGTCCATTACTTATGATTAAAAGGTAATTTATATTCTGAATGCTATCATATATTATTGTTATGTAATAATATATGATAATATTCAGAATATAAATAAATGTATTATTTATTCACTTGCGCGTCGTAGCGCAGCGGCTCAGAATTTGACTGTAAACGTGGCTGTGCGTTCGATCCCACTGAGAGGGGATTTACCTTGTAGGTTCAAGGTGTTAGCGAGCCTACTGTTATGACATTATGTTCCCCACTTGTCGCTGAGTTCTTAAAGTATTGCGTGTTGAATGACTCGTCACCAGCGAGCCAGCCAGCGAAGACATGGATACGATGTTAAGTTTCGCTAAACATATTAGTTAGAAGTTAATTTCAGACAGGAACACCACAAATAAAGAATGAAATATAGGGCTATATTTCGTGGGTTTTAAAAAAGTCAATAACAGATAATATATTGTTTTTATGCTTATTAAATAAATAATGATAAATTCCATTCCAAAACCTTAAAAACAATTGTAACCAAATACAAAATAGATTTAAGTATTGACATTTTCTAAATAGTTTTCGTATGAAACAAATGGTTGCCCGTGGTCTGCCCGGTAACTTGAGACGCCACTAGAGATAAGATCGCCACCCAACGAGATGCAGGTGTATGAATGCCCTTTACCTATTATATTGTAATATGAATAATATCTACCGAATAGTTTGGCGGTGTCGAATGATAGTATCGTCGATGGTTATGGGTTCGTTATCTACGCGAGGGAATGATTATATTTCATTTATTTTAATGTTTTCGCTCTGGTAGTCAAACCGCGGCGTTGAGCCATGAAACGTGTCATGTCTCGGATATTAGGTGGAAAGTGAGTGAAGTGTCTTAACACTAGGATCCCACTACCCGCCCTGCTATGCAGAAAAAAAATTTGCGTTTTGTTGACTATCCAGATCACAATGTCTCAAAAACAGATAAAATATAAGAAAGGCTTTTCACTTTAAACATGACGAAAAACAATATTACAACATACAGCCTTTTCGATACTCTTTTCTTCATACTCAATAAACCCATAGTAAGGAAGCTGTTATAAAAAAAAACTATGACGAAATAAAAAACTTGTTTTTAAAAAATGACATTATAAAAAAAGTCTCAAATAAATATATTGTCATATTAACATTCTAATTAGCCGTATGTTAGTTCAGTTTATCCGTAATGATTTAAATCATCAAAGGAACACCGATTCTATGTGAATATTTTGATGCTTTATTTAATAAGTCGTTAATTTTATTTTTTTCAACTTCCAAGCTGTATCTCTCACATATTAAAACAGTAGTAACAGTAGTAAAGTTTAATTTTTAATAATGACCGACGCCTTTGTTTGTAAATCGACGACGAAGTGAAGCTTAAGCTTTCTCTTTCCAGAAATGTCACATATATATAAAAGAAAAATCCAAAACCAACCTCATGATCATCATTCAGCGAACAGCACCAAATATATATTTTTTAACTTCACGCTGTTCCCGCACATCGCATGGTAGGCAGAGGGAACCTGGGAACCTAATGTTAAGCCACTCCGTGCCCATTCAGACACTTGCGCTCTCCACTTTCCACCGAATTCTAGAGGTATTGGGTATTAATTGGCGGAACTCAACGCCGCGCTTTTCCCTAATTACGGTCATGGCCTCAACCAAATAAGTTATAAAACTATATTTTTAAAGTACCTAAGCAATGCAAAGCAAACTCAAAGTCGCCAATTAACAAACAGCAGTTTTAAGTAATTTTAAGTAAGCAATTAACAGTTTTTGTGATATTTTTCCATTAATGAGCTCAGTTCAAAGGATCGCTAGTGGAGGTAGAGTCACCATGCTCGCTGCTGCACTGCCGCACTGCCGCACTGCCGACGCGGAGATTACCATGACGAGATGAGATGCGTTTTGCATTCTATTGGAATTGAAATAGGCTATTTTACAAAGGGTATACCTACGCGTGTAGAGATGTTTGAAGCAGATATTGTTTTGTTTCGTCGTTTCTCTTGGGAAGTTTATAAGAAATGTATAGGTTGGTGGTTAGAATTTTTCCATGTTTTTGGGGCTATTACGGCATCGATCAACATCTGACCTGAAGCGCGATGCTCGTAGGTTTGATTTCTACTCAACAAAATTATTAACGACATTAAGTTTTGCACCGCTCAAACAACACACAATATCTCGAAAATTGGACTGACAGTTTTTTTATTGGGAACAAATTGCCTGTCATACGCGAGATACAGCTTGAACGTTACCAGGCTTAGAAAAACTAAAACAGAAATTCCTCGTATCCCACAAAATATAGAATCATACAGCATCTACACACGCATCAAATCGTAAGACGGCACGAGAGTGTATTAACGAGGATATTAATGAGGCCAGGCCGTTAATTACAGGAGCCTTTCAGATTTATTTCGCAATCCACACACCTACCCGCCACCCGCCTGCCGCCGCTTGGCTCTAATAAAGTGTGATAGCACAAGTTGTCTACGGTTGCTGTGAATTAGTTGGTAAATTAGGAAACGAATAAGTGATTTCAAAGGTTTTTTTTTATAATTTCACGCTATATCCTGCATATATCAGGATAGGCAGAGGGAACCAAGAGTTAAGATATATTTTAGTTGAGTGGCCAAAAATAATACCAGGCTTTATTTATATTCGTATCTATCCTCCCCATTTTACGAAAACTGTGCAGACGGAGGAGTATGAAATTTGTCTGACTGTAAATGTGCCAAATTTCATAGGTGGCGAATGTTAATATTTCTTTTAAATAATTCATAAAAAATGCACTAACTTCATAAAATAAATACATACTACCATATATTTATAGACACAGCAGGTATAAGGTAGGTATGTAAAACATTGCTTAACCGCATGCTTCATCGTTCACAAGGCTTTAAACATAATAGTTGATAATACAGACAATAGTGATAATGGTTGTTTATTTTCTCAGCTAAACTGCATTGTAGAGGCCACAGCGGCGCAGAGAGACAGCCACTGACTGTGACCGAAACCCGAACCCGACGATTTTACGAGGAGGACTCGATTTTATTTTTAACACGCAATGTCTCGAATTCGGACGGACAGCGGGAAACAGAATGTCTTACTAGATTCTCTCTGCTTACCCTGCTACACGCGGGATAGAGCGTGAAGCGATACTTCATATTTATTTTTTAATATTATACAGATTACATCACAGCCACACTCAATATTCAGCTCCATTGTATACATAACAATATGTAAACTATATCCTAGATTTCGACATCCTGACAAATAATTAGAACTAACCCTTTACCGCACAAGGGATTAAACTCCCTACCACCTTCGAACTAACGATCAATTTCGCTTAAGCGTATTATTTAATAATACATCTAAACAAATGAAAATTGACTCTATTTCAATGTTATTAAGGTTTAATTTAGATAATGCAAATTTATGTCTTAATATGGTAATTCCTGGTGACGGTATTAGTTCGTAATCAGCTAATTTAATCGTGGCGAAATATACCGACAGCAATTTAGGTAACTATCGACGCTTATGACTAACGTGGACTAGACTAGGGTAGTAGATTCATATTGCGGTGGCCTACAACTACAATTATTGTATTGGTAATACGTAATGAGTGAAAAATCACTCTGTCCTTCGATTTACCTCTACAGAACTATATTGAGACAGTTCTTGTATATGCGATGGTTGTGGATTCAATCATGTTCGGGGGAAAAGTTATATTGCAATAATTTTATAAATTTCAATTTTAATAAATAAATTGCTTAACAAAAAAGTATTATAGTTTTAAATAGATTTTAATTTCTATTTTTCATCTTTTTTATGATATTAGGAGATAGTAGACAAATAAAAAAGTAATAAATTTGCAATGAGAGTGCGAATAATTGTAAGTGTAGCCAAAATAATTGTATACGAGACGTTTGCGGGCGCCAGCGGCGATAAGATAACTAATGTCAAACATCAACCAAATGTGATGGCTGCCAAAGTATTATTTAATATTTTTCTATTTTACCTAAACGTGTAAAAATATAACTACATTTTTTTAACTTCATACTGTATCCTGCATATAACGGGAAAGGCAGAGGGAACTTGGGAACCTAGTGTTAAGATACTCCGTTCCCATTAAAACACTTCTGTTCTTCACTTTGTAATAAAAAAATATTTACGCTTCTTAAAATTCGCATCTTCATCGCAAATTTGTAAGCTTTCTAAGTACACTCTATAAGTTTAGATAAGTATATAATTTTGAGTTAAAAAAAACTATCATGTTATTATTTCTTTCTCATCTTCTTAAAAGTGACTTTCATTTCAAATTGTTATTCGCACAGATTATAAAAATATTAAAATTATGTTTCTTTTTCTATTTATTCCATATGTTTATTCTATTTTGCGGTTTAAAATGTCACCATAGTGGTATAATAAAGTTGCAATGACTAAAAAAAGATAAGCATAATCACAGAACACAACTATATATTGTTAAATATTAAAATATTTATAAATAATTATAAAAAATAGTTTAACAACCGAGTGAACTGGCGATAACGGAAGGTTAATTTGTGAATAAATCTCATTGAGTGCCCGTAACCTCTAGATAGCGGGCATAATTCATATTTATAATTCCATATTAAATGATAAACATTTGCAATTTCGCAGAAAACAGTTCTATAAACATCTTTAAAAGAATAATATAAATATAAAATATGGATAACATTATGAACTAGTCCTCACTTGTTGTGTATGACATGACACTACCTAAGTGCCCAAGGTAGCTCTGGTTGTACAGTTGATTGCATCGTATTCCTGTAGCGTTCCTCCATAAATGGACTAAAAAACGAATTCGAATTCCTAAGATTAGCGCATTTTACCTAACAAATTCTCTAAAAGAACACGTTATCCTATCCTACACTTCAAAATTTCTCATTTCCGTATAGAAAACTAATTAAAACCCCCAATCAAATCACACATNTGGCTGCCAAAGTATTATTTAATATTTTTCTATTTTACCTAAACGTGTAAAAATATAACTACATTTTTTTAACTTCATACTGTATCCTGCATATAACGGGAAAGGCAAAGGGAACTTGGGAACCTAGTGTTAAGATACTCCGTTCCCATTAAAACACTTCTGTTCTTCACTTTGTAATAAAAAATATTTACGCTTCTTAAAATTCGCATCTTCATCGCAAATTTGTAAGCTTTCTAAGTACATACACTCTATAAGTTTAGATAAGTATATAATTTTGAGTTAAAAAAAATTATCATGTTATTATTTCTTTCTCATCTTCTTAAAAGTGACTTTCATTTCAAATTGTTATTCGCACAGATTTCAGTTTCTTAAAAGCTTTTTTTTTTTTATTCATTCCATATGTTTATTCTATTTTGCGTTTTAAAATGTCACCATGGTGGTATAATAAAGTTGCAATGACTAAAAAAAGATAAGCATAATCACAGAACACAACTATATTTTGTTAAGTATTAAAATATTTATAAATAATTATAAAAAATAGTTTAACAACCGAGTGAACTGGCGATAACGGAAGGTTAATTTGTGAATAAATCTCATTGAGTGCCCGTAACCTCTAGATAGCGAGCATAATTCATATTTATAATTCCATATTAAATGATAAACATTTGCAATTTCGCAGAAAACAGTTCTATAAACATCTTTAAAAGAATAATATAAATATAAAATATGGATAACATTATGAACTAGTCCTCACTTGTTGTGTATGACATGACACTACCTAAGTGCCCAAGGTAGCTCTGGTTGTACAGTTGATTGCATCGTATTCCTGTAGCGTTCCTCCATAAATGGACTAAAAAACGAATTCGAATTCCTAAGATTAGCGCATTTAACCTAACAAATTCTCTAAAAGAACACGTTATCCTATCCTACACTTCAAAATTTCTCATTTCCCTATAGAAAACTAATTAAAACCCCCAATCAAATCACACATACACACACACATTTCTAATCACCGATAACCGATAACCAAACGCTCATAACAAAGATATACAAATGATAATTGCGAACCAAAATTTGCCTTTTCATTAGGCATTTCAATCAATTCTCTGGCATCCCAGGCTCCAGGCACCAGGCTCCAGCTCCACAAAGCGGTCACTCGTTGTGATCGATGTATTGCCCCATTTTCATTTGACTGTAGAAGTATTGTTTCTATGGTTACTTGGTCGGTTTTACCTTTTGTTTTCTGTTTACGCATGGTGTAGGTTTTTGGAGTAGGCTGATAGGAGGATGGATTAAGAGGGTAGTGATAAGTCATTGTTTTCAATTTTTACATAAAACATGAATAGTAGTTTTGCTGTAGAAACAGAAACACTATTCGCGATGCAAGTAAAATTATAGTTTCGTTAGCCAAAGTGTATTAACATGATTTATAAGCGGACACATGTTTAAATACGCAAGTTATCTCATAATAATATTTATATTTATAACATAATAGTATTTATTATTTGATATAATGTCACCCAGTGACTGTAATTTGGTTTCAAACAGAGACCAGAGAGACTTAGAAAGTTGTTTTTTCTTTCGTGTGTTTTCCTTACATTGTGACATTGGCGAAGTGTTTTTGTGCTCATCCGGCTCGCTCGGAACGCCTTAATAAAAGAACAGAATAGACTTATTTTTCTACACAAAAAAATAGTTTTAACATACCTATTACCTACGATTTGTATCAAAATAAAATACAGGATGGCGGTTAATTATTTACCGATTACAATTTACAGTTCGAAGAAACAGTCACCGAATCACTTCCGTGCGTATAAAGCTCGTCAAAACAAAGCTTACACGTGAGCTTAGATGAACTATTCAAACGGACATAGGTTCATATCCCATTATATAGACAACGTATGGAATTCCAATACATTTTAATTTGTATCAGAATATACGCATCCTTATATAAAGTATAATAGGCAAAACTAACAATATAACGTGGATAATAATGATAATAGAGGCCAGTCGTAGTGCATGGGCACAAGCGTGTAACTGTAAACGCGATAGGTCGTAGGTTTGATTCCCAACTTTCAAATATTGGAGGACTGATATAAATAATAGCATCCCTCAATAAGAAATTGCTCCGACAACCAATCCAAACGGCCACATACATTAACACTATGCCCACACACTCGGAGAGTCCAATTACAAATCACAATTCGTCGAAAAGGTCACCATCTGACTTCCTCGCATAAAGCTCGCCAAAACAAAAGCCAGCACGTGCTGGCTGGTGCTATATCGGGAGCTTCCTGGACGTTGTTTACTAATAATTTGCGGAGCTTTGGATCGGTGAAGGCAAACAGAATTAAGTTAACGTCGCGGTCGACGGTTTCCCTTTGATATTCTTGGTATTGCGGTACGGGCTGTAGTGTAATGAAACTAGACGTTCAAGCCGTACATAGATGTATTTTTATCTAGTTTATGGACACGTGGTCCGTACTTTGTTATTTTTGTCAAATTATTGACTTATTTGCCTCTTATTGTTCTACTATTTCAACTAGGCTAAGAATTAAGAAACAGGTATCTCTAAATTACCTTTTTCTACTTCTCAATAATGTTTGTTAAAATCCTTAAGTGTTTTACAGTGTAAAAAAAATGATAACCACAGTTTTTTTACCTTTTAGGAACAGATATTTAAGTTTTAAACGACCAAAAACTACAGCATAATTAATTAATTCTCAATATTCTACTTCTCCATTAATTAATAATTCTGTCACATCGGAGCTCACAAAAAGAAAGAAAAACTTTAATATAAAACCAAGCCTAAATAAATATAAATGGGTGGGTGGGTCCAAAATTGATATTTATCGTCCAAAAACGGTCCCCCGTTGAGGGACAGATGCTAAGAAAAAATAGAAAAAAATGCATTCCCATGTAACGGTACTGGGAAGCTTTTTTATTATTTAATCATTTGTGGAATCCACCGTAGCACAGCGGCATGGCGTCTTATCGTAACACGATGGTTATAGGTTCGATGATCACTTGGTCGAACTAATTATTTTCATTTCTCCGCTCGGATGTGAAGGCAAAGCGCGGCGTTGAAATCGGCCACTTATCGAATATTTTTTCGAAAATTGGGCTAAGTGAGGCAGAACGTACTCCCAATACAGCGTAAAGCTATACAAAAAATAAATATTTTTTAGACAGGCTAAAATACTTGTGGGGACAATATATTTGGTGTATTCTATGGTTGAGTGGTGGAACTCAACCCACATCCGTCTCGCTTACAGTCTGACGCTGTACCGCTGCGCCACGAAAGACTCAGTATCAAGGATAATGATTAAATAATAAAAAAAAGCTTCCCATTACCAGTTTATTTCATATATTATTAAAAATTAATATTGTTTTTACTTCTTTGTTATCAGGTTGACAAGGGGTTGACTTTTTACGAGGGGTGAGTTATCTATATTTCTGCCTTTCTATTCTTCCTTCTACTGTAAAGTTAAGAATATAGTATTACTATTATTTATGTTGTATGAACTATGAGTAAATAAACAAGCGCTTTGCCTTGTCTCATTTGTTCGCTCTCAGTAACGACGTAAAATTGCGGCGTTGAATTCTGCCTCTCAACACGCACTGCCCCCAAAATTCGCCAGAAAGTGGGGAATGAAGTGTCTTACCACTAGGCTCCCTCTATAAATAATTAACTATTATTATACTACAATATTTTAACAAGTTAACTTTTGATTTTCATTTAAATGCTAATATATTTTGTTCCCGAACCTGTCATTTGCATATATTCGGCTGAACCAAAAATCACGAGCGAATTTAACAACGTGTAAGTTTAAAATAAAATGATGACGTACTGAAATAGAGAATCCGAACTGACAATTGCATGAGTATATCAATTAAAGTAATATCATATCTATATATTTGAGATCTTCCTATATTTGAGGGATTGATTTGTGAAGGAACATTTTTTCATTTCCTCGCTCAGGTAGTAAGTCAAAACGTGGCGTTGAGCTCAGCAATTGAACACGAAAGACTTAAATGTTTTAACAATAGATTACCTCTGACTAACGTGCTATATGCGGGATACAGCGTGAAAAAAAAACACATATAAATCCACAAACATATATATACTTACGCTTCAAATAACATATTACATCAGATACAGAGTGGAGCACGTCTCGAGTCTCGAGCGATCGGCAGTGATTGAGATAAATTAATAACACCGCCTCGTTACTTTAATTTGCATACAAATTAATTCTCGCAAAACTTCCAGGATCCATCCCTTACTATCTGATATGCGTTAAAAGCTATTTTGGGTCGAATTACTGGTTGGTTAAAGTTATTTGGGTATAGGAGTAATAAGTTCAAAGTTGCCGTTGACCGCGACCGTAGAGACAGCCTTGGTGGAGCCAAGTGGAGGTTCAATTCCCACTGGGGAGAAAGAGTTATTTTCATTTCCAAGCTCCGATAAAAAGATTAATTGGCAGCCACCACAATCAAACTCACAATCTCTTAAATTCGGCAAAAAGTGAGAAACAG
>JAKRZM010001320.1:213899-227982 GCA_036379175.1 Heliconius cydno galanthus
CGTATGCTCAGACCCATAAAAGATTTATTAACTTTTTGGAGGCGAAAACTTGGAGTAACAATCTTATCTTTATTTCTCGTTTCTATCGTATGATTGTCACTATGTTTACTATGACAATGTATATTTTGTCGGACAAATTAAAGTAATATTATATCTATATATTTGAGATCTTCCTATATTTGAGGGATTGATTTGTGAAGGAACCAATTTTTATTTCCTCGCTCAGGTAGTAAGTCAAAACGTGGCGTTAAGCTCAGCAATTCAACACGAAAGACTTAAATGTTTTAACAATAGATTACCTCTGACTAACGTGCTATATGCGGGATACAGCGTGAAAAAAAACACATCACAAACACAACAATCCACAAACATATATACTTACGCTTCAAATAACATATTACATCAGATACAGAGTGGAGCATGTCTCGAGTCTCGAGCGATCGGTAGTGATTGAGATAAATTAATAACACCGCCTCGTTACTTTAATTTGCATACAAATTAATTCTCGCAAAACTTACAGGATCCATCCCTTACTATCTGATATGCGTTTAAAGCTATTTTGGGTCGAATTACTGGTTGGTTAAAGTTATTTGGGTATGGGAGTAATAAGTTCAATGTTGCCGTTGACCGCGACCGTAGAGACAGCCTTGGTGGAGCCGCTGACTGTAAGACGACGGCTGTAGGTTCAATTCCCACTGGGGAGAAAGAGTTATTTTCATTTCCAAGCTCCGATAAAAAGATTAATTGGAAGCCACCACAATCAAACTCACAATCTCTTAAATTCGGCAAAAAGTGAGAAACAGGGTGTCTTATCACTAAGTTGTACCTACCCTACTGTATGCGGGATTTTTTATTTTATAGTGTCCCCTAGCAGGGGACAACCGAGTTCTGTCACTATGCACACTATCATAATCTCCTTATATTTAACGTATTTCTATTACAAAAGATATTATTTCCTGAAAAATAGTCAAGACACTTTGTTCTCCGTATCCGCCGAATTGAAGACATTAGGTATTTACAGCTAAACTCAATTTTGAGTTTTGTCTGACCAGAGCGGTCAAATGAATATAATTAATTTTCCGAAGCGAGTATTGAACTCACTATAGTCACATCTAATACCAGACTCTTTCCGACTGCACCACGGTTACCTCAACTATAGAAATAGAATGAAATTTAAAAAGTATATTAATAAAATATGAACAAACCTGACGTTACAATAGTAGTGCCACTCACCCCTGCAGAACCGGAGTCGGCCATTAATGATCTATTAAATCACACTTCAAACGTGCCGATATTTGTAGATTGAACATTTACTGAGAAGCTGATTTTTTTGTGTATTTAGTATTTAATTAAAGCATTTAATCAAATGTTTTAATGCTATTTGAAATTTTAACTTTATGCAAATTGTCGCTATGATCAAATGGGCAAAAATTCCTTTCTCATACTGTTATTTTTAATACTATAAAGAAATCAACTCTATGAAATCACAAAAATAAGAAGAAAATACGACAGCAAATGAGGTTGTTTGTGAAATAAATTATTTTCATTTATCGGATCTAGCACGGATAAGAAGACATAACGCGGCATTTAATTCCGCCGTTCACCACGCATTATCTATAAATGGGCGGAAAGTGGGGAACGGAATGTCTTAATACTAGGTTCCATATGCTGACCCTGGTATGCGGAAAAAAGCCTGAAGCTGTCTAACTTTGGTACTCTAGCTAAGCTCAGAACAGCTGAACGGATTTGCATATTTGACAAACAAATTATAACGATCATTACTACGTCGAATATTTTTCATCTCGATGAATGACATGGCTGTTAACAACCTTCTCCTTGTCACAACCATTTTTACATCTTTCACTGAGCCCCAGAAAAATATCTCGTCTCACAGAAAATATCGCTATTGGGATGAACCTAAAAGGCTAAGCTTGCAATTTTTTTTTCTGGAAACTGTGATTTATTAATTGTTTTCGTAAAGAGCATATGTATGTCAAGAAGAAGTGACCTCATTCTCAAAACACACGATATCAAATATGCCAAAATATCGAACGAACCTATATGCTCGTATGTAAACAATATTAAGAGATGTGTTTAGAAGCGGGCGGCGTCGCCGGGGAAATCACAAAGTGGATGGGTAGCGACACCCAGCCCCAGCCGGGCCGATGTTAACATGTTTAAATTTACAGATACACTAGTGAAATATTCGAGAAAACTTTGTAAATTTATATGTAATATGTATGTATGGTTCTATGTGTTTATATTACATAAATATGCAACGTCAGACTGCTAGCTGAAAAGAATGAATTATTTTCATTTCTCCATTTTAATAGATCACTGAACACTAAGTGTCTCAAATTCAGGTGGGAAGCAGAAAACGGAGTGGCTTAACACTAGGATTTCTCTGCCTAACGAGGGACAGAGCGTAAAACTAAAAGAAATAGATTTTGTGTACATGTAGGTTATTCTGTAGCTCCTATTTATTCAGTTTTGAATAAGAAGTTGTTTTAAAAACGAGAAGAGGTAAATAATATTAAAACATTTCATTCTCCACTCTCCGTATTAATTTTAATGACAGTTAAGATCGCAAAAAAAGAAAGTCAATCAAAATTGAACTTCACGCAGTGCGACACCACATCGTGCTGTATCAACACTGACTAAAAAAACAATATGCACATAATTCATCTCTGCGGAAACGAACTGTCAAAATACTTACAAACAGTATATATATATTTAAATGGTTATATTATTCGGGTATTTTATAAAGTGTACCTGTATGTAGAGGTTATAGAGACGTGATTTGGTAAATTTTCTAAGGCTTAAGTATGAAAAAATATACCTGTCTTGTACAAGCGTATTTTTTGTGTTATAAGAAAGAAGACTATCAACCACCACATATCATTTTAAAAATCAGCTTCACGCTGTATCCCGTACACAGCAGGGTAGGCAGAGGGAACCTTGTGTTACCACGAAAGCTAGGGATCGATTTTCACTCGGAAGAGCGAAATATTCTTATTATCTCGCTCTGGTAAAACGACAAATTGCGGTATTCAGTTCCGCCACTTACGCATATAGTCTGAAAAATGATTAAATGATATTCAGGATGATGCCAAAAACATATTATTAGTCTCAAATTGTTAACAGACCTTGTACACCAGAAAGAAGTTTAGGAAACGCAGTAACGTAAATATGTCAGTCACTCCGCCCCGACGCGTCCACGGCAGCGTCTCCACCCCAAAGGATATTGGGAGCAATAAAACAATCATATATTTAAAAATATTTCAAACAAATGTCGCTGNTGTATTTTTTGTGTTATAAGAAAGAAGACTATCACCCACCACATATCATTTTAAAAATTAGCTTCACGCCGTATCCCGCATACAGCAGGGTATGCAGAGGGAACCTAGTGTTTAGACACTCCTTTCCGCACTTTCTGCCGAAAAAATTAGAATGAAAGTAAAATTTAGTCGGGCACAGCATATGATTGTTAACACGAAAGCTAGGGATCGATTCCCACTCGGGAGAGCGAAGTATTCTTATTATCTCGCTCTGGTAAAACGACAAATTGCGGTATATCAGTATATACCGCAATTTGTCGTATATCAGTTCCGCCACTTACGCATATAGTCTGAAAAATGATTAAATGATATTCAGGATAATGCCAAAAACATATTATTAGTCTCAAATTGTTAACAGACCTTGTACACCAGAAAGAAGTTTAGGAAACGCAGTAACGTAAATATGTCAGTCACTCCGCCCCGACGCGTCCACGGCAGCGTCTCCACCCCAAAGGATATTGGGAGCAATAAAACAATCATATATTTAAAAATATTTCAAACAAATGTCGCTGAGCGCTTTCTATTTGTTTTCTTATTGTCGTTCAAATTACACGTAGGTACTCGTGGTTATTACTTTGGAAATAGAGTAATATATTTTGTCGTATTCGTAAACTTAATTAAAATTTGTTATTTCTGTTATTTTACTCTTTTTTGGATAAGGGATATCATTTGGGATAAAGCGTGATTAATAAAAACATCAAAAAATATCAGTTAATACATTGATCTTCTGAGATATTTGTTATACGTAATGTAAATTACATCGTTATTGAATTTGCAAAAAAGTTGAATCTCGTTTGTTAGTATATTTACTTAATAATAAACATACAAAAATAACCCACAATAACCTAAAAGTTATATTTAAATCGAGTTATCGTCGAGTTCCACCAGTACCAGCAAAGATGACAATCATGTTCTCAACGAGGCGTGAAGGATGTGGCCGCGCTTATTGAATTCGAGCGCTTTGTCCTAATCACGCCACCCATCGCATATTTGTTTAGTGTTATTTGTGTTTTTTACCTTCCCTGCCCTGCCCTTGCCTCGGCTACAAGGAAGAGGTTGAACTTTAGATATTATTTATCATATTTGTGTTAATAGATTTGGTATAGTTTTACATAGCTGTATATATTATTATTCTTGTAAACGAGATAGGTCGCGGCATTGAGTTCCACGGTTCCGCCACTCAACACACAATGTCTTAAGATTTCGGTAGAAAGTGGGGAATGGAATTCTCTCTCACTTCTATTTGTGGAGCTAACAAAGAGGGAGTGGTGTTACGGCATTAAATTCTACATTCTGCACATTTTTTTAAATACATAGTAGGTACATAAAGCATAGTTCATATTTAAAAAAGTATTCTAGGTTCGAAAAGAATTAGGTTTTAAAGAACTGGAGAATTTGCTTAGTTTTTTATATTTTCTCGCTATGTATATCGTATGATAACAAGACAATGCACGGCGTTGAGTACCACCACTAAGCACGACATGTCTGACGACGGAGCCGGAGCATCTTAACAGGATAAATTATCGGAACCGGGTTGAGTTAAGAAATGAATGTACATACATACTAATTCCCCTAAGAAATCGATCTGACAACCACTGCGCTGTGCTACTACAGTGCTTTATTTTACAAATAAAAGGCAGCCAATAAAGTAAAATTGAATACCCCCGGTGTTCGTTAACGAGTTATGAAATATTTCGCCCACAATAAAAGTTAAACAAGCGAGCCACTTAAGCGACACCAACTGACTATTTATAATACGCAATTAATCTCTACAGAAATCTGCATTCGGAATGTTCCTCATAAAATATACACATGTACCTTCCTTTAAGATGTTTTAAACGGATAGTTCTACTTTATTCATTATACATTGCTTCGTAATTTTGAAAATGAAAATAATATTTACTTTTAAAAATAAGTGGTGTGGGGGAATGGCTATCAGTCTGATTGTACGACGGTTGTGGGTTCGGTTCACTCAGAAGAATGAAATATCCTCATTGTGTTGACAAGACATAGCACGACGTTAAGTTGGTGTTTTCTTGTTTTTCAGTGATTTTCTTTGCTAAAGAAATAAAAAAATAGCGAAAGAAATTATATTTGATAATGATTCCATGAAAACGAAATAAATATTTCGTTTACAACCAAACACAGGTTTCAAGGCCAACGTTGCTCAGGGGCATTTAATTTAATTTCTTCGGTCTAGTTAGCTAGACAAAGCGCGGCACTCAACACGCAATGCCCCAATAATACGGCGGGAAATGGGGAATAGAAGTGGGGAATGGGGAATGTCTTAACACTAAGTTCACAGGTTCCCTGTGCCTACACTGCAATGTGCTTGAAGCTTAAATAAAATAATATTAAAATATTAAACAACGTACTACAAGTTCAATGTATACAAAACTACATGTATTCTCAAAATTTTAAGCATAGTAAGCACCGTCTCGAAACACGTCTCGACCCCCGTGTGCCCACGCGAAACTATTGTCCTCCCATCACCTTACAATCTTACGAAAACTTTAAATCATACCAAAATAAACTTTATTTTAAAACCTAAAAGAGCTTACAGAAAAGCTCGTAAACCTTTGTCAAGTTAACGTTTAACAACTTTGTAAATATACCAAAATAAAACAATTTTGAACTCTATTCATATAAAGATCTAAGGATCAAAGAGGCAGTCTTTCGCAAAATAAACAGACACCCGTTGAACATAAATATGGCGTTAAATAAATCATTGGAAGTACGTTCAGTGACTTTGAAATAACGATGCTCTTTTTTAAATGTTTTTGTGTGTGAATAAAATGTACCTGAGGACGAATGTAAGTCTGATTGTATTTGAATTGGACGGCGTTTGTGGCTAGGCTAATACGATGGAAATCTAATAAAAAAGTATTATATACAAGTCAAATTATAGCAGAAATATCATAAATTACAAAATCAACTC
Source organism: Heliconius cydno galanthus (assembly GCA_036379175.1). NCBI lineage: Eukaryota > Metazoa > Arthropoda > Insecta > Lepidoptera > Nymphalidae > Heliconius > Heliconius cydno. Next base: position 220,176 of record JAKRZM010001320.1, read on the forward strand.
TTATGCTTTTATCTAGTTACCAACATAGTGTCAAGACACTCCGACCAGTTTTTGGAACACCGTTTTTTTTTTACACAATCCAGGTATCACGAAAGGTTATAGGTATAGGCCATATTACAGAATACAACCATGAGCGGAAACAGTTATATTTGAAAATATAGTAATTGTCTTAAAAGATAAAACAAATCGGAAGTTTGGTAGAAGTTAGAATGGAGTTCGTGAAATATGGCGACGATTACTCGAAACTAACTAAGTTGAACACGAGTTATTTAACGCTCAGAGTTAATATCGATTTTGAATGTAAAATGCGACATTTCGATGATTTTGTAGTGCAGCTGTGGACCGTCTGACTCTGCTCCGTTAGGAAGACAAAGCGCGGCGTTAAGTTCTGCCACTAAAGTGTAGAAGCGAGTGTCATAACTTATTTATAATATCTCTTATTGATTATTTATACTTGACATCTGCCTATATCTATAATGTTATATCGATACATATATAAAACTTCTTCCGTTTCGGAGTGACTGGCATAAGACGTAGGTCAGACAAAACTACTGGACTAAGAAAGTTGAAATGTAGCAACTTTAGGGAGTATAGGGGAGTACTAAAAGAGAATTTCTTTAAAATCCTGCGGGAATGGAATAAAACATAATCTTTGATTTTACGTTTTAAAGTCCACGTAAACAAAGTTACGGGAAAGTCTTGTTTTCCCTCGATCTTCGATAGATATAGTAAACATTTTCCATATATTATAAATATCAAAATGTATATTTATCTAGATACTAGAGTATATGTGCGAAACGACTCGTTAAAACGACAGTATAATTGGCCCAGCATCAACAGACTTCGCGTGCTTATTTATTCCCTTGTAGAGCAAACCAACCTTGTTGTAGAAGTTTAAGTTTAAAATCTAAATGCTCGTAATTATAAGAAATATGAGTTCAGCATTATTCCTTCAAAGTGGTGTTCGATAGGTGGTGCGCAATAGGCGAAACTGCCACGCACATAAAAATCCTGAGTAGGGTTTCCAAAATAACTATGTGGACCACAAAACCGAAAATTATACGTATACTAACAAAAATAATAATATTCTGCACAAACCAAGGTAGATAGAGGGAACCCGGGAACCTAGTGTTAGCCGCCTTATTCTACATTATTTAATTATTTATCGCCTCAGTAGCGACATATATCAGCCGATATAGGCCAGCAACATTAATTTTTAAATTAATGCTAAAGTATTATTAAATTACCACAAAATTATATTTATCATATCCCGAAAAGATACTGAGAATCTCATCGGCACTATTAAAGTGATGTTTTGGTTTAAATAAAATTTAATCATCCCTCTAAGCATAACGCACATACATGGTAACCCCAGTCCAATGACATTTACTACCAACCGGTTAGGAGTTATGGCGGAGCAGCAGAACTCCTTTGGTTTATTGGCACCACTCCAGGCAGTAAAGGAAGCTGCGATCTGAACGTCCGATATTAATTCATACATCTCAGCTAAAAAACATCGTATTTCTCCGATAGTGCTTGTAATGGGCTGCGTTGGCGTCAATTCAAATTGAATATGCTAAATTTGCCATTTCGAGTGAAATATTTTGTTTTGATGTTGACATTTTATTAAAATTGAGACCGACTTGAACCCGTGCGTCCGTTCTCTTTTCCTCCGCAATTAGCAGACAACGTTTTCAATTGCGAAACTCAACGCTTCGATTCGCTTTATTTTCTCGAAATATTTTTTATTCAAAATGAAATTAAAAAAGAACAATAAACACAAAAGCGACTGTTGCAAAATATTTTGTGTCAAAATTTCTAAAACAATTTTGACATCTCTATATAAACATTGGGACCATTTCGAGAATTAAATAAAGCGTAAACCATTTCTAAAGATTAGAAAAAAACTTGGGTCGCCTGTTGTGTCAACATCCGGGCGAATGGAGTTGGCGGACGCCATATTGTCATTTTTTTTTCTTGTCTTGCCTCAAAAAGATTTATGAGTAGTGACAAAGTCAATTTTATGGTCGAAGATGCGTAGATACGACACGTTGATCCTGAGACGTGTTAAATAGGGAAGTGGTATGGGTTGTGAAGGAATTTTATGTTTTTGTTAATAAAAATATTATAATTCTTATTACTAATCTATTTTATAATATATTTTTTTACATCGCCTTTTAAAAAAATAGATCAATAAGTTACTAAGATAAATACAACGTACGTACCCATAGTGATCACAGATAAAAATTAATATTTACAACATAGTTAATTTTAATCACATTACACCTAGGTACCACTAACCATTTATTTTAGCAATATATGCAGGGCAGCGTTTGATTATAAACACGGTGCCCTTCAATATAATATATAATACCCTTCAATTCCCACTTAGGGGAAAGAATTACTTTTATTTCCCCATTTCGGTAGGAACAAACGACATTGGTTTCTACATAGTTGATTCTAGATATTATCTCAAATTCAAAAGAAAAGTTCAAAACCAAGTGTTTTGACACTCTGCCAGCTCTTGCGGGATAAAACACGAATCTATAAAATATAATACAAAAATGAACACATTACCAAAAATCTATAACACAGTGCATACGATGCCACCTCCACGCTACAATCTAAGGCGCAAATCTCGCCTCCCAGAATGCCCTTTTAAGTGAATTTGGCGGAGTTTTATCTCAAATTGTCCTTAAGTAAACAATTTACCTGCCAATTGTGATGAATGTCTTCCTACACTGACGCTCTCTAACAATTCAATAATGTACGACAAGTCACTTTTCGGTAACAATACTGAAAAAAATACAATAGAATTAGTCACATTATGGAAGTATAGATAGAGAGAGAGTAAAGATATTGAGGAATTAAACGCGTCGAATGATTAATTTGCCATGGTGGCGCAGTAAGACAGTAAAACGTTATTTTTGTAGGTTCAAAGCCCTCTCAGGGGAATGAACATTAGGTTCCCTCTGCTACCCTGCTATATGCGATATACAGCGTGTAGCTATAAACATCACAGATATATTAATAAGCACAAGAGGTAGAAGACCTTTACCTACCTCACAAAGGAGATAGGTGACGATAACAACAGTAAATTATTATTTAACACACAGTATAAAATTCAATTTTATAACTCTGTCGCGAACATCATTTATAACGCGTCGCTCACACTTAATAATCCTTATGTTTGTTCACATTTTTTTATTATTTTTTACCTTATTTTTTATTGGTATTAGTATCCATAGTTACTTCTACACTAATAGTATAAAGAGAAAGAGAGTTTGTTTGCTTAGACACTTTCGATGTAACCCACTGGCGCCTGTACTTGCGGTCACAATTATTTTGATTCATTTGACCACCCAGGTGGAGCCACTGATAAAAGCTAGTGAAAAATATAAAAAACACAGTCCATTTTTTCATTTATTTTAGTACCAAAACTAAATAATGTCAATCAATAACTTATTTCATCTTAGATCAGCAATAAGAATCCCACTACCTGCAAATGTAGGTAGATACAAATGATGTATAATGCTACATTCCACATTCACAGCACGTCTCCCCCAGGTTTATCTTGACGCGAGGCGAACACGAGCACCTCCATATTTTATTAAACGTGTTACCTATTTCCAAATAGTGGTTAAAGATGGCTTTTAAATCAAGTGCTTTGTAAAGCACTAATTTAAACTGTTCTTTACATGTTTAAAACTAACTTTGACACATTGCCGAGGTAACTCTGACTGCTGTTACGGAGGCTTACATAGAAAAGATTAATATATTATATCTCAATATCAATAGACTGTATAATACACAAAACATGTTTAAATTCGAACCAGTAATTTCTGAAGCAAGCGCGTTCAAACAAATAGCACCAAACAAACGACTGTAGATTATTTAAATGGCATTATTAAGGGAGCTAGTTCCTGATGCCTACTTTGCTACTTGCGGCATACCACGTGAATGAGTGCATAAGAACATCACCACTGGCATTACTTAAATATTAAATATGATGTCACCAAACGAATCTCTAACAAACTATGCGTTTCAAGGAAACGAGCTACTAATATTATCTACAAATATCTCACGTGCTTGCCACGGATTCCGGGAACCACTGGGTTTGTCAGTCTGTCTGTTAACTTACAACAGTTAGCCGCACCTGTCGTTTAGAATGTGCTTTTTTACTAAAGAAGCTATTTATATAAAGTTTTTTTTACTTCACATTACGGGAAGGTTCAAGTTTCAAGGGAACCTAGTGCACAACCGTCGCTTTCACAGTGCCATGCTGTGTGTTCTCTTATATAAAGATATTTATATGAAATAGAAATAAAGTATATCTGAGAGTAGTAGGTGCAATCTGCGGCAGAGTATTTATTAGAATATGTTCACGCTTTAACAAGTTTAAACATTCGGTTCTGCACCGTCCACGTAAATTTAAAACATTGCGTGTTGAGAGATGAAACTCAAGGCCATACTTTACTTTGCCAGAGCAGGAAAGTGAAAATAATTAATTCTCGAGTGGGATCGAAGCGCGAACTTTCTTGCTTATATTCTGTGGCCCACTGAGCCACTACGGCCTCCTTATCAGATCTCCACTTTCCGCTTATTCGAAAAACTAACAAACCTATAAGATCCACCAATTAGACTACAAAATCATCAGTAGTCTATATAAAATTTAAATATAGCCTTTATTTTAAATTGAAAAGACCCACGACTAATCCTATCCGTCCGCCTGTCCGTCCTTATAATGAATAGATGTGTGATTGTGATAACAGAGACACAGACGCGGCGCGGCGCTAACGATCCCGCAAAAAACGTATCGACCCCTTTATTTAGTCCAATTAAAGAATGGCGAGGCACGAGCGAGCCTTAATCGCCGCGATCTGTCACGAAATACTCAAGCAAAACAATAATGCTTAATTATTGAGAGAAAGAAACTATTTAAATGACAATAATGGTGTTTCGTGGCGCACTGGGATAACGCCTGACTGTGGATTTGATTTCCACTTGATGGAATTAAGTATTTTCATTTCCTGGCTTTGGTAACAAGATAAAGCGTGATGTTCAATTCCACAACTCAGCTCGTAATGTCTCTGAAATTGGGCACTGTCTGAGGAACGGAGTGTCTTACTACTACGTTTTTATGTAAATACGTTTATTTTGCGTTACATGTCAGTATATAGCATTTCATTACTTATTTAGCGTTACATTTAATGATATTCTACATAAAACACGAAAAACTGATATACTTTGTATATACATATAGCCTGAGACTCGAGTAGTTTACCAGTAATTTCTGGTGTTTTACTATTTAGTTCCTGACTCCATTATCACACCATATGATAATGCCATATTATTATATTGTTGCCTAGTGAAAAGTCAACCTAAAGAAAACATGATAAATCTATGACTTACTTACTAGCTAGCGCTTAATCAAGCGCTCAGAAACAAAAAAAACATGTTCAATTGCATTATATCTGTTCTAGAATCTCAGCATATCGATCATCTCTGTCCTCTCAATCTTATAGTTCATTATTTTATTCTCGACAGCGGTCGCCTGTAGTGGTAGGTGGTAGGTGGTCCTCCCTAAGTAAACACCTCGCCCTTTGTTAACTATACGACTCGTATAACTAACACCATTGTGCCAAGTATTCGACCACCGCTGTAGTTCCGTATAAACCAACAGGACACTTTCTTTTTAATATATTTTTTGCATGGAATGAAGTTAAGTTAAATCTTTCATTTATAGGTTTTGGTGGTACAGTTGAGATGTGTATTTTAGATTTTAATTTAGAGAATTCTTGGGTTCCGTATCTCAAAATAAGAAAGGAACTGATGAGGTTTTTCAAGCTATATCCCGCAGATCAGGCTTGACGTGGCGCGCCACGCTTTTATCTTACCAGAGCAACGACATGAACATATTTGAAATATAGTCGTATTCATTCCCCGAGTGGGATCTCCCCCACAACCTTCGCGTTTACTATCAGAGGCTGCCTCACTGCGCTATAACGACCGTTAAGATTTCGTTAACTATATTTAAATTCATATTACAACAGTTAAATATTATACGTGCCATTTAAATTTTATATTACAAGGAAATACATAAACTTACACGATACTATTTATTTTATTGCAATATTTTATGATACATAAAGATTTTGTTTAAATCATATTCTAATTTTCTTATCATACATTTGAAGCTCACGCTATATCACGCATATAGCAAGGTAAACAGAGGGAACCTGTGTTAAGACATTGTGTTCCCCACGCACCGCTCAATTTTCCGAAACATTGCAAGTAGAGTGGCGGAATTCAACGCCGCGGTTTGTCTCCTTATCATAGCGAGAAGATGAAAATAGTTCATTCCCCTAAGTTCGAATCGAACTCACAACTGTCGCATAAATAAGTAAATCAACACTGCACGCTGTTCCACTGCGTCACGACGGCCTCATTTTTGTAATACTATATATTCAGAACGTCTTCTTAAAACGCATTAGTTTTAAGATTTATAGTTGAAGACATTTATTTTTATAGTTTCTAATATATACTGTATCGTAAAAAAGCACAAATTTTATAGCCCTATACGCCGATTTAAAAGATTCTGTATATGTGAACCTCATCTTAAAGATGCTGTCGTGCGCAGTGGGACAGCGTCTGACTCTAAACGCGGCAGTTGTGGGTTTGATTCCCACTTGGAGCAACGATTATAGCAAAAGAACCTAAGGTTGAGACACTTTCTGCAATCCCCACTACGCGTCCAATTTTCGAGATATTACTTGTAAACGCCGCGCTTCGTCTATCAGAGCGGGAAAATGATAATAGCTAAAATAGAATCATTGACCCTAGTGGGAACCCTATCGAATTCTTGTTGTAATCAACATTTATTTGAATTCGCCCCTCTCATTACCCGTGCATAATATACCATTTGTGATTGAAATGAACAACAAATAACGATTATTTTTCCAACAAATTATTATCAAGTCAATTGATCAATCATGGTAATAAAAAGGAATAAACTAAAGACAACACGTCAGCTCCCGTCACGCACCCAACCAGCGCAGCGCTCAGAATGACAATACGATTTGAATTATTCAAAAATATTACAACCAGGGTAAGATGATCTCTGATATAAGTCTATACTAACGCAGTAGGACAATCTCTGACTGTAAACGGTTGTGTGATGGGTATCATAGGTTGGATTCCCACTTGGGGTACTAGTTTTATTCAAATTATTTTTATTTATCGAGTTCTACTAACAAAAAGTGTTAAGTTCCGCTAAATAATACGCTTTATGTCAAACAGGATTGAAGGTGAAAAGCAGAGTGTCTTATCTTCTAACTCTAGATTCTCTCCGCTAATCTGCTATAGGAATGATACGTGAAGCTGTAGTGTTCTGTAAACTCCTAGTAGTCTATGAGATGTGAAGTCTAGTTCCGTTGGTCGGGTAAACCATTGTAGGCAAAGTAAACGTGAAAGTGGTATGCATAACCTAGTAAACGATATTGTATAGAGCTGTCATCTGGATTCACCCGTGCTAAAGGTAAAATGTAGTATTGAGATTTATACAATAGTTGTATTAGCAGGCCTAGGACGGCAAATTTTTAACACATCAATTTGAGCATATCTTTCAATATCAGTTTTTTAATATCTAAACAACAAAATCGACTTTTTGTGAGATACGATTTTAACCTAAGAACCTATACCTTGAAATTATGTAAAGCCACCACTGAATCACACTTCCAAAATACACCTCAACGGACAGACAACTTATCCAATCTCCATTAGACCGTTAGCTCGTTCCAAATACCTC
>JAKRZM010001320.1:233887-278056 GCA_036379175.1 Heliconius cydno galanthus
AAATAAGGGGTTGAAAGTTTGTATAGATTTTTTTTTAAATCGGCACCAATTTTTATAAAATTTGAAATTCAGAGTCTTAAAGGTATTTAATTGAACACATATTTCATGGTTTTCTAGAATTCTTCCCCTAAGGGTGCAAATAAGGGGTTGAAAGTTTCTATGAAAAAATCTTTAAAACGCCACCGATTATTATAAAATTTTTAATTTAGACTCTTAAAAATATTTCATTGAATACATGTTTCGTGGTTTATTAGAATTCACCCCTAATTACGCAAGCGAAGCTGCGCGCGTCCGCTAGTCATTTATATATTTACAAGACTTTCAGTTATTTTTTTTTTGGTTTCACGCTACACTTCATCGATCACATCAGTTGAATGGGGCACCATAACGCCTCAGCAGTCTTGCACTTGCTATCAGAACGAGGAAATAAAAATAGTTTATTCCTTCGAGATTACAGTCAGATGCTACGACGTTCTCAAATTTAATATTAATTAATAGTAATAATTTAATAGTAAATAATGTTAATAAAGTTTATATCAACATGTAATGCGTTAATGTAGACTCGCTCGAGAGCAACAACGGCGTTTCATAACAAATATTACCGAAATATTTACACAACTCGAATGAAATAAAAAAAAATACACAAACTGGTATCGAGTAAATTAGATATTCAACTCAAGATTTTTATTAATTCGTACAATAATATAATGACACCAGCCACAGCGTATAAGTGTATGGAAATGAATAAAAAAATCGATGAGCTAACTCGTAACTCGTAAATATCAAGTGCAGGTATCGATTACTATCGCCTCCTCGCCCGCCCGCTGGGACGTGCGTCTATAGGCGCCTTTACAACGACGACGCGACTGTTCACGATACGATTTTTTTATCTTGGACTTTTAAAATCTAAAAATACACATAATTTTATTGTAATATGTTTGTTTGTATTTAATAATAAAAGATAGGATTATAATAGAAGTTGCCATGAAAGATATATAAGTTTTCTGAACTATTATTTGCATGTATGTAAAATGAAACTACGTATTTTTGACATTTTTAAAGTATTAACGCTAGAATGGTTTCCAAGAGGAGCGAGTTAGAGTCCTGCTACATTACAATGTTTTGTATATTATACAATAATCTAACTTTTAAGGACAAATTTAGAAAATGAGATACAAACGGTCGCAACTTCTAAGCAACCCTAATTATTTATGAGATAAATTTCTTAAATAAATTAAATTATTTCATACACGCAGCGGCTGACCGTCGTTCGATCGTTAAATAATTCAATTTGGATACACAATACGACTATCTTAGAGCTATAAAGGAAAAATTTAAGTGATGCTCATTATTTTATGGCGCTTATAATATTTATCTGGTAATTTTTATTTTCATATAAAATTACTTGTAAGCAGAGAAATTTTTAATCGTAAGTTTACTTAAGTTTTCAATTAGATGTTTATTTTTATGAAGAATCTGTTTCGACAGGGGAAAAATCTGTGTGTACTAATATTATGTAGTGAAAGAGTTTGTTTAGCTTTTAATCTCAGGAAGTAATTAATGGTCCGGATGGAGAAATATTCTTGTATTGGATAGTTCACCTACTGAAAAAGGGTTTAGAAATTTATATATTGTATCACAGTAATTGTCTTGATCTAAGCTCCTTAGAGTTATCTCGGGCACTGAACCTGCTCTAGAATGTATCATTTACACAACTTGTTGTTATGTACATTTGACTAACAACTCAATATTCATAGATTTTAATTTATGAATGAAAACTGACTCTCAAGATCGATCTCAGAGTTGAAAGCAGTTTATAAAAGATCTATATTTTTTAAGTTTAAAAATATTATGCCACATAAATGTTCACAATCACACATTTCTCTTCATCTCCTAATGTTCCTTCGAAGGAAGTAAGAAATAGCTGACACTTTAAAATAGATAAACAATAGCAAGTAATACTACTCAGTACCACCAACAAGTTCTAAGAAGCAGGACAGTCTCATCTCAAGATGCATCCCGCAATCGCTGTAACACGACGCGTTACGTGATACTAAAGTAAACATGTACGCTAGGAGCTAGGTGCAGTCTAAAATAGACACGATAGAAACATTTATGTAAGGTGGCCAGTGATTTGAGTAAGGCAATATTCACACTATAATGCCAGTCACTATTTGTTCTTGTACTGATCTCAGTCTGCCAAAATTATTGTTATATGAAAAAAAAACGAGAGCAATTCATGCCAGAATAATAGATCAGACCGAGGACGAGCCGTGACTAGCGATATAGTGTGAATCCCTCCTGAAACTAAATCAACATAGGCTTACAATAGCATCTTCACGCTGTATACCAAANTGAGGCAAGGTGGCCAGTGATTTGAGTAAGGCAATATTCACACTGTAATGCCATTCACTATTTGTTCTTGTTCTCGTTCAATCAGTCAAAAATATTGTTATATGAAAAACAAACGAGAGCAATTCATGCAAGAATAATAGATCAGACCGAGAACGAACCGTGACTAGCGACATAGTGTGAATCCCTCCTGAAACTAAATCAACATAGGCTTACAATAGCATCTTCACGCTGTATACCAAAGATCATACGTAGGCGGAAGGAACCTTGAGTTTAGATGCTTCGTTTACCAATTTCTACGCAATTTTCGAGACATTATGTGATGACTAGCGGAACTCAACGCAGCACTGAACTATTGGTAAGCCCTTTGCAAAATTTAGGGACACATTACCCTTTTATGTTACTCAGTTAGGTAATAATACAAGACCTAAATCAACACATAAGTATATAGATTTAAAAGCCCTAACAATTATAGTAACTAAAAGGTTGGTCACCCCCAGAGCAAGTTTCAGAGTCCGCGTACCCCAATTTGTCGATGGATTCGTACCCAAATCGCAGTCGAACTTAGTAATTGGTCGATTACACAACGCCACTCAAACATAGTTAGCGTAACTTTAGTCCTCGTTATACCTACTAGAGAGATTTTAAGCAGAACTTATGAAGATCGAGGTTGCCGTGGCGCACAACAAGCTTCCCACTCTGGAAGAAACGGAGTGTTAGGGAAACACTAGGTTCCCAGGTTCAGATGTAGGTACTAAAGCATGCAATTGAAAATAATTAAAATATAATTCATTAAGCTGTGTTAGGATTGAACTCAAAACCTCTACGTTTACAATCACCCGACTGTCACGACGGCATCACGACGACGTTTTTAATAGTCAATAGAATTTATATAATATACTGTACATATTACATATACGTTGGCTATACGTTCATGACAAAACATCTCAGCTATGTCAAAATATAGTATTGCCTAATAGTACCTTGTCAAATTATTATACAACACGTACAATGTTTAAGTCAAAAACTTACGTTTGGAATGTGTACAGAACCACAAATTAAACTTGGTGTTGAATATGAAACTACTAAATAAAAGACGCCGTCTTTACGCAAATCTCAGTAGGAATAAATAAAAAAACACAGAATATTGACACTTGAGGATATCGTGGCGTAACTGTACAGCGTGTCGCTGTAAACGCGACTGTCGTAGGTTCCATTCCTAATCGAAGGAATTAATTACTTTTTATTTTCTCGTTCTGGTGACGAGACCTAGGGCGACATTGAGTTCTGCCATGCAAAACGTAATATCTCAAAAATTGGCTGAAAAGTGGGGAACGGAGTATCTTAACAACGCGAGATTCCCTCTGCCTACCCCGCAACGCGGGATACAATAATAAATACAAGTTAATATAATATTTTCTTTTTGATCTAAAGTTTACGCAAAATATTTAACATAATTATTTTTATACTGTACTGCATACATCTTGTAATTCTGTCATTTTATAAAACTTGGTATGCCAATGAATAATGGATCGTTTTGCGTGCAAGTAAGTCTTTATTAGACTGTTTTTATATAAATTTTATTGTTTTCGAGAATATATAAAACGAGTTTAAATGCTAGATGCCTTTTAAAATGTCTTGCTACTTTTTGTTATGTTATCTTATAAATATTCATTATTTACGTATATAATTATTATAATATGGATCCAGAATGTTTTTAGGTATTTACACATTGTTCAACATTGATGTCACTATTAATACGTAGAACTTATTTCGATTAAAAAACAGTTTTTTTAGCGTACAAAAGTAATAACTATGTTCGAACAAATACATTGATACTCTAAAATACCTTTATAAATAAGTATGACGACGGACAACACCACTAACAAAGAGATCAACAATTACATATATATATATATATAAAATCTATATAGATTATAGATACTATATAAAACTCTTCCGTTACCGAGTGACTGACAGACAACGCACACTCGTAACTACTGGACTTAAAAAAGACTTGACATTTACTAATAGAGAATGTAGACAATAAGGGTAATACATTAATAATTAATGGTTACATCTTAAAGTCCAAAGCAAACAAAGTAGTGGGCCAAGACTTGTATTTTATACATAAATAAATAATCCATTTTATATAATTTAAATTTAATTAAAAGTCATAAGAGTTCACGGTTAACAGCTGGTTTAAGAATTAGTTTAAGCGTTTTTCCATATAAGACTTAGGAACTGCATCTGTTTGTCTTTCTGTTTAAAATTGTGCTTTATTGTATTTTTTTTAAAGTCCATTTTCGCTTAGATTATATAATATTGCTAAATTAGTTAGCACTGTAGTTTGACACGCAAGTACCTACGTATGTCAAATTGTTGGTTTTAAATAATTATATTTATTAGAAGCTATATAAGCAGGACTTTAGTTGAACGCCTCTTAGATATTGTTAACTTGATAACTAATTAAAAATTTATTCAGAGAAACATCATTAATAACGACAATGTTGTCTACTTAATTGCTGCTTTTTAACCACAAAAAAACATACCATTTTAAAGAATGCTGTTCTACAAAATTGCTGTAAATATCTATTTAATAGAATTGGCAGAAACTTCACTTTTCAATATAGGTACCTGTAGATACTGTTTTTCAAATAATGTTATTATTAAAAATCGAAAGTAATATAAATTCGTTAAATAATTATTATATAGTTAAAGTAATAATTATTTTACTAATCTATATTACTTTTAATATTTACGCTACGCCCGGACTTTAGTTACGCCACTCAACACTGAGTAGCTGTCACAAAAATTAGACGGTTAGAAATGTCCTACGTTTCAAGGATATTTCAAAAAATCTACTGGACTAAGACAGTTACACTCAAAAATTTACAACTCGCAATGTTCATAGAGACATAATGAAGAGTTCTTAAAAAAATGATTTAAGTCACTCACTACACGGATACAACTACAGATACTAACAGCTACTTATACACCGGTTCAGTATCTGAATGGTCTTCCCCTAAAAACCATTGGAAATAACAAAAAGATGTCGTCTCCAATAAAAGGAGAGCACAATGCAAAAAAAGATTTATGTAGACATGCGGGAAGTAAATCTCCAGCCTTCACCGCCTTTATCTTGATCTCTAGAAACGTGTCGTTGCAAATAAGCTTAAGCTATAAACTGTTCTATTCAAATTATTACTTTTTTTTTTTTGGCTAATTAATTATTTTTATTTCCTGACTTTGGTAGCAAGACAAAATCCAGCGTTAAGTTCCACCACTCAATCTGCCATACTCGGCCACTGGACTGGAAGTAGAGATTGCTAAATCATAGCACTAGGTTCCCGATACCTACCATGCTAAATATGCAGGATACAGCATTAAGCTAAAAAAATCTTAATCTTATTTCTAAGTTGAAAAAAGAAAGTGCTCATCACGATGTTCATGAAAGAGATAAATAATAAAATTGATTTTAGTGAAAGCACCTTTATACAGTAACTTAATGTGTTGAGGAGAAAAGGTTTCTGAATAGTAGCTTTTAAACGACGCTTCTATTTAATCGCATTTGCACCAATAGGTCTACAGAATGCTATAAATGTTAAAAAAGTAGCAGTACAGTAGGTGTGGCACATCCTTAAACTTATTAAAAAATATATTGTTTTTTGTTGTAATAATAATCTCAATATTGGAAAAGTATTTAGTTTTTCTTTCATTCAACTTTTCACCCACTTTTTAAACCTTATAAGGGTGAAAATCGACGTGATGGTAACTCTTCTAGAACGAAAAAATGATAATAACTCATTTCCCCAGGTGAAAATCGAACCTACAACCGTAATATTCACAGTCTGAGGCTTGGCAACGACGTAAAAACTTAAATGATATATATATATATCTCTATTTCCAAACAAAAAAAACAACAAAAAACGAAAAAAATCCCTTATCAATATCCAAAAATGACATCTCATCGGATATCAAAAAAACGAAAGACAATAAAACAACACAATATCAAATGTAGGTAACCCTATACCCGTGCGCCGCCGCCCGCGACACCTCCTCGTGGCTATTCAACCGCAACTTTTGGTTATTTCTTATTTTAGTTAAAGTGAATGAAAACCCGACGGTTGTGAGTTCGATTTCCACAGAAAAGAAAGCCAAAATATAAAGAAAACAGAACGCCGCGATGATTTCCGCCACTCTACACACAATGTCTCGAATAAATAAGCAGAAACATGGGAACGGAGTATCTTAACACTAGTTTCCTCTGCCAAACTTGCTGTGCGGGAAAATTCGTGAAGACGCTGTTTTAGAATCTCAAACAAAAATAAAAACCTACATCATTTCTTATAATAGAAAAAACTAATGTTTTAATATTGTTAAATACTATTTATCGCTTCCAATATTAGTTTGAAAGGTTTAACTTGATTTGTGCGTAATAAAATGTAACGCGGGCATTGTTTGTATTGAGCACGTAAATTACTCGTTCCTAATCATCGAGGGCTTATACCGTTACTCGGATCTGTGCTAATAATAAAACTAATATTTAGAACCTCTTCAAAAAACTCAATTATTATTAATAAAGTATGTTCATTTTTTCGATCTGGTTCCCAAAACGCGGCGTTGAGTTCCGCCACTCAACACGCAATGTCTCATAAATTAAATGGAAAGTTGGGAACGAAGTGTCTTAATCCTAAAAACGTAAGTTGCTTCTAATATTTAGAAAATAAATTATTTACTATTTCAAATATTACTTATAATAATATACATATTTTTATATAATATAAAGTATAATTAATTAATTTTATTTATTAATTAAATCGAACCCACAACTACGTTACATGCGTGAAGATAAACGTTTTAATGACAAGTACGCTATTATTTTTATTAAATCCATGTTTACGTTTCATTTAATAATAAAAGCTTAATAGAGTTTAATTCTCTATGTAAAGCTGTAACCGCTACTACATTAAGCTAGAGCGACACTTGGCGCAGGTTTCTGAACATTATATAATATTTATGTGTTTATTTTGTTCCTTCATTGTGGCCCTCGTTTTATTATAACTCTCAATGTACAGTCGTCTGGAGAAGTGTGTGTAGGTTGTCTTATGTTGATACGAATTCGATAAACTCTTTTTCTTTTTATGCTACACTGGCAGAGGAAACTGTTAAGAGCCGTGGTTTAATCTTGTTTCTCTTTCCACTTAATGCATTAAAATGCAAATAATTTGAATTTGTTTAGATTTTCCCCTCACCGGTCATCGAATCCAAAACCATCCCAGAGTCACATCTTTAGACATGACGTAAAATATTTATGAATATTTTTTGATAGCCGAGCACAAAACCAAATAAGGAAAAACTATTAAAATTATTTCGTGACCTTACAAAATAAACTCAGGCAAAGCAGGGCGGGCTACACTAGTGTATTTATAATATTATGCAGAATATATAAATCTGTTTATCGAACTTCCATCTTGATCGGATCACGTCTAAGGGATTACATGGCAAGGGCTTAACTAGCGTCTTCCAAAATCAACTCATAGTAAGTATTATAAGTATTGTCAATATTTTGAACATTACAATGTCCTTTTGTTAGAATTCGTTGAAGGGAAAAAAGTTGTCACAATATACGATTAGGATTTATAACCCTTTGGTCGCTTTGTTGGAGTTTAGAATCCCTAAATATTTATTATTTTTAACTTTAAAAAGGATTATTTCAATTTGTTTCTAAAATTTTACGTTTTTACCGTTATTTTTCAGTTTTTTGTTTTATAAATTGCTATTTTGAATTATTTGAAATGGATGTGTTTTGAGGAAATTCATACATAAACCAAAAAAAAGTGCATAGTGGTCAACATTATCGTAAATACTACAGATTCTAGTTATTTCTAGTTAAAACAAAAGTTCCACCAGTAAACATTCCGATTTCATTCCATTCCGATATTGAAAGTAATGTTATATCCAAGATTTTAAACGTAAATAATGTGAACTAATATAAACACTAATTTGCAGCTTCTCTGTAGTCACCACATCAGCCTCGAAAAAAAAAACAAAATATTGTGTACCAAATTACCAAGTCAACGCACCACGCACCAGAGTATGAAATACTTAATGTTTTGTTTTCAAATAAAACAAGCAGCTTTACGCTTTCTTCCTGCAGAGATGGATATTCAGAGGAAATCCAGTGTTAAAACACTCCGCCCTTCACTTTCTGCCTGACTTTCAAGACATTATATTGAGTGGCGTAACTCAACGCCACGTTTTGTCTACCAGGGCAGATTATAGATCTTTTAAATAAGAAACAAGCTGTAGAACAAAAAATCTGAAAATAACAAAATTTTTAAACGTAAAGCATTTTATAAAGCCACATTTCACAGTGGTACAGTACCGCGCGCGCTGCCATTGTGCGCCGGCAGGTACGTACGTACGGTATTGTAGGTTTTACTATGTTTGTACTCGGACTTGAAATGTGTAAGACTTTTTATTTCTAAGGACAAATAAAATAAGAAAATAGATGTGTTTCTAGTATTTTTAAAATATTTTTTTATAAATACTACTATTTTACTAACTAACACTAAGCTACTCGATAAATATAATAAATTAAAATTTAGTTAGGTTAGGTTAACGTAAACGTAACGTGGGTTCTTTGAAACGATTCAAGAAGTGCTGGTTCGAGTCCCTCTACATTCAAATATTTCAAGTTCAAGTAAAGCCTATACAGTCAGTATAATATTAAAATCTCATATTGCTATACTAATCACATTTAAATATTAAAAAATATATAAATAGCCAATTAAAATTTTTTACAACTTTAGGTGTCAATTATTGTTAAAATTGTATATTATTTTGTAAACAAATATAAAATACTGCCAATTTCGATAGCAGTGTCAGTATAAAACCCGAACGGGTTATCTCGTACATTTAAAATATAAACAAAATAATGACTTTTCGATCAGTATATACCTATAAGACTTTATTTTTATTTTCAATTCCCACATTAGATGGGCAGAGAATAAAATGATATTATGTAAAAAAAAATCAATAGAGGAACAACTTTCTACCATTTCATGGATTCTTCATATGGATGCTCATCTTGCAGGAAGCTCCTTGAGGCAGCGCCTGGTATTTGTGACTCTTAAACTGTACATTAGCGCTCGCCTCTAATGTCACATTGTAACATTAGGAATATAGAATAATTATGAATCACTAAAATCTTTGTTTGGTATAAAGCGGCGCTTATTATAAAAGATTCGACCAAAAATTTAAAAAAATATCACAAGCCAATAAATTTCATATCAATTTATCAAGTTCAAGTATCAACAACTTTTTTAATAAAGTGTTAGTAGCAAACTTGTCAAACCTAACGCTAAAATCCTATAAATATTCAACAATTCGAAAGTGACTAGATTAATCAGCGGACTCAAAATAGGCCAGTAAAATATTCATAAGGCGGTCGTGGCGCAGTAGCACTAGCGTTAGACTGTAAGCGCGAGGCTTGTGGGTTCGATTCCTACAACCGTCGGGGGATTTTTTCTCGCTCTGGTAACAAAGCGCGGCGTTGAGTTCCGCCTCGAGATTTGGACAGAAAATAGGGAACAGAGTGTCTTACTCTTAAAAGTAGGTTCCCTCCGCCTACCCTGCTATGCTATACGTAAAGCTAAAAATAAAATAATAAATAGGAGGCGTTAGTAGCTCTACTCGTATAAGTAACCAGGCATGTCTATGACATGACAGATGATAAAGAACATAAACAATAGCCTGGCGATAGGGGCAGATAAGAAATGATTTATTGTGGACGCACAGACTAAATCAATTATAATGACGCGCGTCGATGATATATGTCCATAGGAGCTTCTTTATACATTATTGTCTTATTAATAATATATGTATAAATCTAAATATATTAAAAATATAAAAAGTAAACTATGCCATTCGTGGCGCTAGTAAGTGCGACGGGTTGTGGGCTCGATTCCCACCAGAGTATACATATAATATTGTCATTTTTTCGCCCAGCTGAAGGTGAGGCATAACACTCGTCACTCAACACGCAAGGCCTCCAGAATTCGGCGTGAAGGGGGGAGCGAAGTGTTTTCATAATAAAACTCTCTCTGTAGCGTGGTAGGCTTGCTACATGTGGAATACAGGGAGAAATAAAAGAAAACGTAATTTAAGTCGTCGTAGCGCAGTGGGACTTAGTTCCACCAAAATGGGGATCGAAGTATCTTACCCCGTTATATGGGGGTAAGCGTGAAACTATTTTTTTAAATTTCTGTCTGTTTAAAACCGTAATTTATATGTACGAGTATATACGTAATCGTATTATTATATTTAGATAAAATATTTGTCACTCTCAAGCTAGTTACTAACAAATATAAAAAGAGCTAGAACATCTTTTAAACACTTTAGTACTATAATTAAAATAACATGACGCAAAAGTAGACTCTTATTCTGTATATAAATGCCTATAAATCATTAATTCAAGCCTCATTGAAAATTCGAACTGACTACATACTTGGAGCCAACTCTCGCGTCGTCAAAAGGAACATTTATAAGGTTTAATTGAAATACAACATTCGCGACTTCCTATAATTATTTCCCCCCGACAGGGACCGTATTCGGTCCGTAAGAGGTATACGAGAAAAAAATGCTTTCTTCTGAAATATATAAATACATTACATATTGTGGCCCGCAATTTCATTTTCGTGGACTACAAAATGTAATTTTTTTCTTTGTTCCCGTAGGAATTTCGGGAACCCCTCTCTGAGCGCTCCCCCACACTCCCCAAGGAACCTACATGTCAAACTTCAGATTTCTAAGCTGAGTAGTATCGGCTGTGCCTGCTCTTTCAATAACTAAGTATCGCAACAGTTTTATATATGTTTTATGTATCTACATTGTACATATAAATTGAAGAAATTGTATTTTAATTCAAGAGACATGACGACTTCGTATCTTAGTTGAGAAAAGCCTTTTTTATTTTTTCCAGTCCGGGATTATTAAATCGTCCTGGTCTGTTCATATAAAATGTTATATTAGCTTGTACTGTACTTGTGTGTATGTGAATAAACAAAAGGGAAGAAAGGAGTAAAGATCTGTATTTTTTATTGTGGGTTTGGTTTTAGTGGTGTATTGGTGTAAATATAAGTACACCCTGTGGCCGACGTTCCAGACAGTTGACAGTGCCCGGGTCCGTGGTCACGCCTGTCTCACACTTGATAGTTGATACATTACACGATTATATAATTCATTATATCTTATATTACCAAGCTTAATACTATATTATAAACATGAAAAATATTTTTATTAGACATACATATAACTATTTTTTTATCTATACTATCAGCTTCATGTTGTACCTATCCCGCACAGCAAGGTAGGCAAAGGGAACATAGTGTTAAGAAACTCCGTTCTACACTTTCCGCCGAAATCTGTATGCACTGCGCGTTGATGGCGGAATTCAAGCCCGCGCTTTTCCTCAACACCAGATCAAAGAAGTGAAAATAAAAATTTGAATAAATATATCACTTCCTTGAGTGAGGATCGAACCCACAGCCAGCATGTGTCACTGCGTCACGACTACTCAATAAATAGTAATTTTGAAAAACGCTAATAAAAAAAATACCTTCAAGTTTTAACATTTTCTTACTGTCAATCCGGTCCTGTGCGCCGCAGTAATGTAATGTACACACTCATTTCCCTCAGACAAATTTAAAATCCGTGCAAATCGATTCCGGACATCGGAGTATTCGGCAAAGCGCACTCGACGCGGACGCCTGATGATTATTCAAAAACACTTTCCTAATTCCATCACAGACGGAAAATACACGAGCGAACTGCTTACCCTGACGGCTTCCTTCCTCGAGGATGTGGAAACGAAAATTGGAAATGAACGTTTATTTTTAATCTTTGCTTAATTTTGTTACAAGGAAATTGTGTTTGTTTTAACGTTTTGACGAATTTAAAGAGCTTCAAGCTGTTGGTATAGAGTTGATTTGAAATCTAGTGTCAGGATACTCTTTTCTCTACTTCCTGCACGAATTCGAGACGTGGACGTCAGTGATGACCTCAACTCCGTCCTTTTATATACCAGAGCGACAAATTAAAACTAATAATTCCCTCGAGTGGACTTTAAATCCGCAACTATCTGGTCGTGACAATTATACACTTTCCCACTGCGCCACGACGCTAAACACTTTTTAGGTATCTTTATTGCACGCTCCAATGTACAATGATACTATAATGCCCATACACATGAATATAAAGGTTTGTGAAGCGATGTATATATACAGTTACTGTGTAGAAATGTAAATAGAAATAAAAAATTTAATGTCATGATCGGACTCGAACCCACTCCCCTTGGAAAACAGTCACAGCGCACGTCACCAATAAAGCTATCTTTGAAATGTTTCCCCGATTTAGTTAAAAACAGCAGATTCAGCTCCTCAACACCACCCAATACTAGAGAACGGACGTAGAATAAATAAATACATTCCAATCTTATTCTTATTCATCCGCCTGTAAACAAGACGGTTGTGAGTTCGATTCCCCTTCGGGGAATTTCATTATTTTCATTTCGTCACCCTGCTAATAAGACGCAACGCGGCGTTGAGCTCTGCTACTCAACGCATAATATTCAAAATTGGCGTGGGAATCAAAGACTCAAAGAGTCTTAATAGAAAATTCTCCGCCTACCCTGCTATATGCAGTTACTGCAATACTTATGAATCTGCGATAACTTATTAGCTGGGTAGTTGCTAGTAATATTATATGTTTATCTTTATCTTAATAATGCCTAAACATAATTTAAAAGATTACTTATATTAAAAACTTACTTATATAAAAAAAAGACATTAAAGTGATTTTGTAAAGATTGCTATTAAAAGTTTAATGAATATTTATACCGAAACTTAATCTTCCAAGAATTTTCTTGAATTTATACTAGAACAATTTCTTATTTGATTGATATACATTATTATTAATATTATAAGTACAACAGAAATTGTTATAATTATGTCCTAAAACATAAACATTAGGAAATTAGAAGCAAACGAGACTACCTCACAAACTACACATCGTGCTTAAAATAAATAAGCTTTCACTAACGACTAGCGCCATCTATTGGTGAATATTACCACCTTCCCACTCCCCGCGCCGTCCCCCCGCGCTCCCGCCGCGACGCCCCGCGGTCCCCCGTTCATTCAATCCAGCCCGTCAGTCTCTCTCCACACGTCGCACTGAAGGTGCGTCCATTAAAACAAATAACTATTACCGATATATTGTTACAAACAATCGCTCAGCTGACTGTGACTTACATATATAAAAGTGTTATTCAAATAAAAACGTATTCAAAGTGTTTCTTTTAACTATTGACTGGACAATAAACATATTTGTGAACGAATGTAAAAATATACGCGTCGCAGAGAACGGTTCCAACGCGTGAGATCGATACTTTTAAATGATAACATGGATTCAATTAGATTTAAGACGGTGAATAGTGTTTGTGTTGTGCTGTGGAAGTAAAGTTTACTGAGGTAAGTTATCGGTGCCTAGTGCCTGCTGCCTAGTGCTAGATAGCGCCGGGATTTGTTTTGGACGATAAGTCGAGATATCGGTGCGATGCGTTCAGAAATCGATTACTATCGATCGTATATCGGAAGGTCGATGTTGTGCCCTTCGGCTGTTTTGTGATTAGCCGAAATTAAAAAATTAATCGTCGATTCACGATACAACTAAATATTTTTATTTAAAAAATATTATTGTATAACATTTACACAAATATGACAATAAAAATTGCCAAGTAATAATTTATGTTTATTTTAATATAAAATTAACATAAATTGTATTATGTATTATTATTATTATTGTATTATATTTATTTTAATATAAAATTAACATAAATTAGTAATTCAAATAAGATACAAAAGAACTAAAATCAACGTAAAATAGTACTTCTTCAAGAAAGTTGTTTATTATTGGTATACGTGAATATATACTTAAATTAAAATAACAATATTTATTCAAAAAAAATATGCAACGAGGTCGTAGTTCTTGCATTAAAAATAGAAAATTAAATAAAATTATTTATGGCCAAACGGCAAGAACCTAAGGCGTGCAGTACATTGCACCAGAAAAGCTATAACCACATTTGGTTACATTTGCAAGGCGAGAATAACTATTGACTCACTGTTATTTATTACTGACGATCGTAAATCTGCGTTTAACTAAGTCAATTAGTTGTATAGGTTTAGTTTTTGTAGTTTTAAATATTTCTGTGGTAGGCGCAGAAAATCCAGCGGATCTCTCCGTCCTCTGCTTAGTTGGACGCATTGTCTGTGTGTCAAATAAGATTCAAGATTTGAATAATATCAAATTTAATTCAATAAAACGTTTATAATGGCGTATAAATAAATACCTAATATAATAACAGTATTTTATTACCGAAACTAAATTAATGCCATTAAATTCAAAATTAAACTTTATATTTAAGCTTGTAATAACTTAAATAACTAATTTAAATAAAATAATTCCTATAGTTTTTTTATGTGTAAGAAAAGAAACAACCATATATTTTATAACAATAGAAGTTTGAGTAGTTTTAGTTTATTCTTTATAATCAAATCTGACAGTCAGTATGTAAAATACTAGGCTATAAAAATGTGCATGCCAAAATTACTATTCTATTGTAACGATAGATTACTACAATGGCTTCCTGTCGATTACGAGCTTAATATGCATAATTGTTGCTTACAGTCCGGGATATCCGTAACTAAAGGCAGAACCTATTTGTGACCTGTATTGAATTTAAATTATTTATTATATAGCTACTTAAATAGCTTATTGGGGAATCTATATAATTAATATAAAACATAATCTGAACTTCTTTATTATTCTTCATGATTATGAAAATTGATACAGTAGTTCCCAAAGCTTAACGCTTATTCCTGTATAGCAGAAAAGGCAAAGGGAGCCTAGTTTTAAGTTAATATTCCGTTCCCCGCAAGCCGCCTAATTTTTTTTGAGACATTACGTGTTGAAAGACAGAACTCAACGCCGCGTTTTATCTAAGATACTATTTGAACCAAACAGTAATTATTCATATACTCGTACATACGTAAATAGCTGTATGTATTGTAAATATATAATTTATAACAAAATCACGATTTCAACATCAATTTATTACTTGTAGCATTGTGCTAGTAATATAAATGAGGTCTGTCTGTGGAGGAGATTTATGATACAGGCAAAGTGCTTATTTTTTATTGTACCCATGTTATCCATTTTGCTATTGAAAATTCGCAGATAGGTTTATTATAGAGAGTAAGTGAGCTATAAGGAAGTCATTTTGAAAAATCTACTCTTATACTAGTCGTTTTTGTACGTCATTTTATACGAAAAAAGGACATTTTCAAAGTTAAAAAAGTTTTAAGTTTGAAATTATAATTCCTAGTTAATAATATTATTAAATGTATTGGTTTTTAGAGATCCCAGCAAGGCCAACTATTTGTAAAGTAATCGAACCTTGTTTTAAATTGGGTATTTTTCAGGATATAGGCATATTTTATTACTATTATTAATTTATTAACTTCACGCTGTAACCTGCCTATAGTAGGGTACTAAACCAACCAAAGAGAACCTAGAGTTGAAACACTTTATTACCTACTTTTCGCCCTAATTTTCAACACGTTGAGTATCAAGACATAGCAGAACTCTGAACGCTTTGACTCGATATCAGAAGATGAAAATAAAAGCAAGAAAATCAAAATACCTAATTATTTCCCCTAGTGGGAATCAAACCCACATTCAACCTGTGCCGCCGACGACGGCCTCAAGCATATAATCATAATATTATCCTAAAATTAAATAGCAGAGAGAGTTCCGTCACCATATTAACGATCAAACCCGCTACCAAAATATGCGAAAGTACAGTACCCAGTAGTGAAATAAAATTTCACACTTACCAAGACCACTTCGACAATTACTTCCAGCGTTTTTCAGCGTTTCCAGCTGGAAAAAATATTTTCAACGTAATGAATGGTATAATGGCCTCTGAAATACCGCGATATTGTGTTCAAAATTTTTATATTCGTGTTAAGAAACAGGTGTAAACTCTTGAATGTTAGTAACTAAGTCTGTTTATAATTTATATTTATTATTTAAAAAGAAAATTTAGGACATAAAGTACTTATAGGCGGCGCAGTTGCACCAGCGTGTGACTGTAAACGCGAGGGTTGTGTGTTCGATTCCGACTCGGAAGAACGAAATATATAATATCTTAATTTCTTCGTTCTGGTAACGAGATAAAGCGCTGCGTTAAGTTCTGCCACTATATAGACGTGTTCCGCCACATAATCATGAAATTTCAACGAGGATTTCTCATAGAAAAATCAATTCAATTAATGGTAAACATATGAGAGCGTATTAGCTATAAATATTGACAGCAACCGCGTTTTAAATACGCAAATTCTGCCAACATTACTATACACGCGAAAGTAAATAAACTGATAGATCCACTACGTCTTCGTAGATACAGTACGGTCGACCAGTCGTGGCCGCCCTGAACTTTACTTTTATGAACCAATCCTATAATCAAGTCTGCACGGTCAGCTAACGTCAGTGCTTCAGTGCGAGTGCGAGGCTTGAGTATTGAGGCCTCGATCAAAACATTATCATATTTGCTTATATTTTAAGCAATTTTAATACGCTAATTAATTAATTTTACAAACAAACAAACTTCTAGATTTTTTGCAGTTGCAGAAGGCACCTTATGAGTAATTTTCGAGATATTGCGTGTTGAGTAGCGAAACTTAACGCCGTTTTTTTACCAAAGCGGTGAAATCAAGAATTTTACACTTTCAATTCATCCTTTTACACAACAAGTTCGTAATTTTTAATTTAAATTGAATATTTTCAACCCGATATGAATTTGAACAGGCTACAGGCAGGCTCGTCACGTCAACGTGGGCGCGAGCAGCTCTGTTCAAACATCTCAGGTTTAGTAACGGTTAAACACTGCTACGTATTACCTAACACCTTCTAATTAGTAGCGTTAAGCGTTTTGGTACATTCGGATATAGAGAGGTCTATGAACTTGTATTGAGCTTCCCTTTGTGTTGCTCTTTTAAATATCATTTGAGTTTAATTTTGTCGTTATTTTGTTTTTAGGTTTTTGTGTGAATTTTATATGACATTTTAGTTAAGAATCAATTTGAACAAAATTATATTACATAAAGTTAATCGTTTCGATGTAATCCACAGTAATTGCGGGAGAGAGAAAGAGTTAGAGTATCGTGTAATGTGTCATACACTGACTGTTAGTTATTACCATGTAAACACGTAACGGGGGCGGGCTGCAAACGCGTGCAAGAAGCTTGTTTTTAATTTAAGTTAATTTATAATAAAAATGGGCTTATTATATTCTCAATTTACCATACTTGGTAAAACAAGCAATTAAAAATGGTTCTATGCAAATATATTATGTCTATTGAAACAAACAGAAACTGTACATACCCATATAAGTATAAAAGAAGTCTTTAAATGTCAAGAAGACATTAATATTAACTAAACTGAAATGCCTCATTTGTATCATTAATTTGAAAATAAAAAGTTAATGTATGACAAACAACTAGTAAGATGACATATGTAAATGCATTATGTTTTGCTAATACAACTAAAATAACGAGTTCCTCCAGCATATGTCATACAATTCTATATTTAGTATTGCTATAAAAAACGGTTAAAATGTAAAATTAAGTATAAACAATGCCTATTCAGGAAGGCAAATTAAAACATTCCTCACAATAGCTGGAACTGTCTTAGGGTAGAATACTTACTTGGGAGGGTGGAAAAAACAAGTCGCCATGTACAGGTGTTCCTTGAGGACGGAGGAGCCAGACCCTCATACATTATGTAATCTTGTATCTACATAATTAATGGTGCTTACTTAATCTATGTATGTATGATAAAATTAATATTAAAGTACATTGGGTTTAGTTATTTATTTTTTAACTCCACGCTAAATTCTGCATTCAGTAGGCTAAGTAGGAAAGAACTTAGTGTTTAGGCACTCCGTTCCGTACTTTCTGCATGATTTTCGGCCAGTCTTCGCAGGGACACAAGCGTGGAAATGTAAACGCGGCAGGTTGTGGGTTTGATTTGAGAAGAAAACAGGCAAACCGCGGCGTTGAGTTCCTCAATGCCCTTCAGACTTGGGTGGAAAGTGGGAAACGGTAGCGACTTACCCTGCTATATACGCGATACAATGTGAAGCTGAAAAATAAATAAAAAACTATAATGCAGCAAATGCAAATAGTAATAAAGCAGGCTTACAATTGCCTGAGGTAAATTCTAATCAGATAGTATGTAGGCGCTCACATGCAGGATTCAAGACAGAAATAGAAATCCTGATATACGTTGGACTACCGTAGCGGTGTACCTACATACTACAGTACAGTACAGTCGATAAGTCGTGGCCACACTGTTCACGCCGAAAGAAATTAAACAAAAGTCAGAAAAAGTGTAAATAACATATAACTTTGGCTTCAGGACGGCCACGACTCGCCGAGCGTACTACACAGTACAGTGTCTCGGGACATTCATCAAATTATTTATACATGCACCGGCCGGCCACCCATCGCTTAGACTACGTACGCACATTGAATTTTACCGGTTTTTTTTCATACCCACACTGATTTCACGTTTTACGATTCTAAATAAAAATAACGGGTTGAAATATAAACTTTTGGTTCTATTTTAATTTAAATGTTAAACTGTTTATATGTACCTATACACCAGCCACTTTACAATACACATTTTAAAGTGATTTAGATATATAATTTGAGTAATCATTTGAATTTTTTATATACCTTTAAAATATTTAAAAGAGAACAGAAGGAAACCACCTTTTATTAAATATTATTACGCGTACTCGTACTAAAGTATTCATTTATTATCTCATAGAAAGGATACACTCCTTTACACGTCCAGTCGATATTCACAAAAATCAAAGTCAAAAACAATTATAAACTTATTACTAAATCTTTAAATCTATCTATCTATATAGAGATAAATATATTTATCTATTTCTATATAAAAAAGGAAGTAAAGAGGAAAGATTAAACAAAAGTTATAAAACTATATAGTTTGTGACTTAAACAATTATTTTTTTATGACGAGGCGGGTACAAAAGTATTTGCAAAGTCAACACAAACAAATGAAGAACATTTCTCTGCAAATTACCTAGTATAATAAAACACTAATTGTGTAAGGCTCGTGTTTTTGTATTCACATTCCTCGCGAGTACGATCGAGATAAATTTGATTGCATGCTTCCTTCATTTCCCACAATGAGCCGTGTTCATTAAAAATACAGATTTTTTTCTGTGTAATACATTCATCTTTGTTAAAATAGGCTTAAGCGCATATCAAAAATGTTATAACTATTTTTCCGGTATAGCAGGGTTCGCAGATGCCAGTGCAAAGACACTCCGTTTCCTACTTTCTGTCCTGTTTCTAAAATGTTGTGTACTTGAGCTCAGAAATCGAACCCATAATCATCGTGCTTACAGTCAGAACTTGTTCCATTGTGCATGTATGTATACAAAGGTGAAGTGATGTCTATACAGCATTTTTATACCTCTCTTCAGTCTTTATGCCCATCCTACTTACTTTCTGGTTTTCTAACAAAACTCTGCGCCTTATCCTCCCAGAGGTTAAATTAAAATAATTTAAATATAATCGATCCCCCAAATGAGGCTCTAACCCAGAACAACCCTACAGTACAGTTATACGCTGTGTGGCTTCGTCACGATGGCCTCGTCTCGTGTATTATATTAAATCTCAAATGATTTTTTGACAAACCATCTTAAGATGCAATGACTCCATCGGGGGAGGGAGGGGAACAAAATGAGTCACTAGGTGCGCTAACGAAGTGAGAGGGATACGTGACAAATGGCTGTACATGCAAAACAACCATCGTTTTATAAATAAATTCAAATTATCAAACATACAATAAAATTTATAAACTCAATAATTAAAGTTTATAATAACAATTACCGTTTACACCAAGCGGCAACAACCACCTCATTATTATCATATCACTCTCATAACAAAGGTCTAGAGTGCATATTTAGATACTTGCTGAAACAGAGTCGTTTGTCCGCCGTATTGTATACGGCCGCTGTGAACATAGGTTCTGTGAACTTTTGCGCATAGTTCAAAATAATAAAAAGTAAGTAAAATCCTAAAGTGAAATCTGCGCAGCCATCTACAGCCAACGTACTGTATTTACTGGGACAGTGCCGTTCGTACGGGCCGAGCTCATCAAGTCCAAACACGTGGTACACAATGGCCGGTTATTAAATATTCGAATCGTTATAGCTTGGTAATCAGCCTGTAAAGCTTCCTAATGAATATGCGAGCTGGTTGATGGTTTTTGAGCATACTTTTAGACATTGCGATGTCAATGTTAAATGACAATTTGAAATGTTTTTAAGTAAAGAATAATTTGTGAAATAAATGTGAAACTACTAATTTATGACGCACTTGTCACTAACATTTAATCAGTGTAGTTGTTTTTGTATCAATTTTTATATGCATGTTTCTATGTAATCTAATTTATTTTTATTATTTATGTCACTAAAAATTTAAATATTTTTAGTTATCGACTTTCCCATTGAGGACTTTAGTTGTTTTTAGTTAAAACGAAAAACAAAATGTTTACTCGATAGTTCACGCCTGTTATAATGCTGTTATTTTTCAGTTCGAGAGCAAAAGCTGAATGGGAATAGAACTTTCCAAACCGTATATCACCAGATGCCATCGTGACGCAATAAACATGAGCCTGAGTGAACGCTCAACAGTTTGATTCGAATATGTAGATTTATTAATTATTTTTAGTTTTACTTTACTTTATCTAATCTATCTAATGTATCCTGCACATAGCAGGATAGGCTAAGTTGAACCTAGAGTTAAGGACGCATTGTTCCCATTAGGACACTTCTAATCCCCACTTGCTGCCGAATTCTGGAGGCATTGTCAACCTACTGCTAGTTATCCCGACTATAGGACATTTGTGAAAACAAGTAAAAAAAAATATTTTACTGTCTTCAACTCTGACACTTAATTTTTAGCACGCCGTCTAGTGTAATGGCATGATTATAGGAGTTGAAAGCTCCAAGCATTTTCCATTTAAGAGGTTAGCAAAGAGGACATGGATAAAAGCAAACGATAACTAAGTACTGAATTTAAATTGAAAAGAATCTTTTTTTTAACAAATAGTTGGGCACTGAAGCAAAATCACCCGCACCGTCTCGCCGTTCCCGATGATCATATTCAAATTCTAAAAAACAGACTTGTCCGGTTATTCCGACCGAAAAACTCATATAGAACCACCAGAAAGAGTGAAATCTAGTTAACAGTCCTTAGAAACGTTTTCCGCCGGTGATTTGGTGTTATATTTTGAATAGCTTCATGGGCACCGATTGCCTCAAAAATACTTTGAATATAGGAATGGAAAGCGAAATGGGTATTCCTAAAAGGGGGATGAAGAGAAGCAATACGTTGTAAAGGTTTTGTGCACGTGCTAAGCCCCGTTTTGGGAAATGCCAGTTTTAAAAACAGTACAGCTTTTTACTTTTTAAACGAAAATACTTATAGCGGAATTTCACATTTTACTCTGGAAATTGGTTTTGGCGAGCTTTTTTTTAAAATAGCTTTTTGTTTGTGTTTGTCTTTATGTGTCGGGTTAATTTGTGATTGTGATATAAAGTTTTGTTTATTAAAGCTCAGTGATGGCGAAAACAATCTATAGTTTTTAATAATAAATATGATTTTTTGTTTAATATTTTATTTTAACTTCAAAGTTTTGATTCACTCGAGGGAATTAATTATTTCCTTTACCTGTCTCTGAGGACTATATAATGCGCAGCGTTGAGTTTCACCACTCAACAGCAATGCCTCAATAATTGGGCCGAAATTATGCAACGAAGTATCTTAACACTCGGTCCTGTCGCTCCTACCCCGCTATGTGAGAATACAGCTCGCAGGTAGAAAAAAAAAGTAACATGTCATACCTTTACGCTAATATCGAAAAAAACAATCTTTAGATCACAAGAGATTCATCATGAACATCATTTTGAAGACCTTGACAATTTTGTTCCAATTTGATAAAGAAATGTACCTAATTAATTAAATATATGAAAAGAAACTGCGCTGGAAATACTAATCACTCATTAGCTTTATCTATATTAAGACGTGCTTAAGTAGTATTAAGAATTTCAATTCGGCGGATGCCTTTGAACAACATATTTTTCAAATTTATGAATCATAAAATACTTAATAATTAGCATTTTATTATATTTCTAAGTATTTTTTGATTTGTTGTTAATTATATAACATTTTATAATTATAAAATCGAATCGCACCTGCTGAAAGAATAAATAGTAAATTGCTGAACCTGTCAAATCTATCATATTACGTATATTCCAGCATAACAGCTTTATCTGCTTACAGCAGTAGCAGAGAAACCTAGCTTTGAGACACTCCGCTTTCCGCCCGAATTAGGGACCTTGCGTTGAGTCGCGGAACTGAACTAGACACTTTCCTTATTGCAGCTGCTATATAGGTATTTTCTTTCCTGTTCTGGATCAATACAGCTGCCACGTTGACAGCAAGCAGCAGTCAAACAGATTGTAACAAGCAATTATAACGTTCGACGATAAACTAGGCCAATCAATGTTGTGCTTCCACTATGCTCTGATTGAGCTATTGTTCTTGCCGATTTCAAATCTGGATTTAGTTGATAATTATAATAATTTATAAGTACTTTATGCTTCGATTGCGTTATATATATTCGATGGTTGTGATTTCCACTCTCAGTGAAACATCGATATTTTAAATTTCCATATTAGACATAAAATTGAAAAAGGAAATACTCTATTTATAAGCAAAATATAAAACGTACATTGACATATTATCATATAATTTATTTATTTTTAAAATAAATACTTTGTCAAACAAATTTGGCTCAAGTTACGATGAAATTAGAAACTATTTTAGAATATTCTCAACAAAAGTAACTGGTAGCCAAAATATATCAATGGAAAATGTAACATTACAGGTTGCAATATCAATAAATCATCGAGCAGATAGCGCGTGTAATTAAACGCAAGCATCCATCACTGATAGGCTATCAGCCAGCGTTACATGTGTTACGATAAATGCTAAACACTTGTTGAGAATTGCTTCTTTTTTTAATTGGTAATTGCACTACTTATTTCCTATGAACAATAACGTTTCAAACCATAGCGTGTATCCCACTATGGATAGAACATGAAATAAAAAAACCATTCACTAATACCTATTTCTATAGAAAACTAATGGTTTTGTAGTGTTTATACGAAGCTAAGTTTAAAATTGTATATTGGGATGTGTTTAGTTTTAAAATTGTAACAGTCAGTTATTGTCAAAAAAATGTCGCACATAAATACAGCCAACTGCTGCGAACAACTGTCATCGAAAATAAAGCAACATAAAACTCGAATACACAAATAATAATAGAAATCGATTTTTTGTTCAACTTTTTAAACTTTGTTTTGAATTTAGACAAACGAATGTTAGGCTTTGACACTTCGTTATAAATGAATATTTCGAATCGATTGATTGACGCTCAAAGGCAAAGGTAAAAAACTGAATCGATTAGAACGATTTTTACGATACTAGTATGCCAAAATATGATGTAAAATTTAGAAGTGATACTTCGATTATTTTCCTTTTTTATATAAAGATAACTTAGTAAACCTCTTTCCTTTCTTTAATTTCCCTTCATTGAAGTGTACTGATAGAACTTATAAAATATATATCTACTAGTGCACGGAACCGAAGCTGCAGAGCCTAGATTGGATAGTAAACAAAAGCTTTAGTTATAATTATTCCCTGAAAGTGATTTACAACCCAATTTCTAAATATAAAAAGTGTTGTCAACGTAGATGCCTAACTTTCACGTCCATTCATCATTGCCACAGTGAGGTGTCCGACGCTGACTTACAAATGCCGTGTCAAATCCTTTTTTTCTTTCTTTTTTCCATATCTCGCATTTATCACGATAGACAGAAAAAAATGTGACAGATTTGTATTTCTGTATTTTCCATGTCTGATTTTAATTTATTATTGGATATATTTATTAACTTTACCTTTACAATTTAAAAAAGCCACCTTCGCGCATTCCTTTTATAGCAGTATATGCAAAGGGAACCATGTCTTAAGGCACTTCCCTTCCCACTTCCGCCCAGTGTTTGAAACACTGGATATTGAGGGGCGTCACTCAACGCCGCACTTAATATACTAGTTCCGCACTTTACTAATAATTCCACAGAAATATTAATATTTAAATTCCTCGAGCGAAGCCAGAGGTCAACGCTAGTATACATATATCTATAATAGCGTCCAGTGGAGTGTTCGATAAAAAATATTTTCGTACGCGATATATTATCTTATCGGTTATCTTGCAATCTGGCCGGTACAAGCCTTGTATACCTTGTAACGACGATATATTACAACCGCACTACTGCTTTATGACTTATTTATAAATTTATTCAATCCTTGCCTTTCATTTATTGGTGGGGATTAGCTTTTTATTATGGAGTAGCTTTTTTACTTAGAATAACTAAGAGTGGTGTACATGGGTGAAGGAATAGCGGGGTGTTCCGGAATTATTTTACTGAAAAAAAATATACCCTAAAAAATCCAGGATCCCTTGGTAAATATCTGTAGTAACTACCAGTTTGGCCCACGGTTACATCCTCGAGAAATAATGTATAAAACACAAAAATAAATTATCAAATCAGTCGTTACTGGTATTTTCGTTACTTTATAATATTAGTAAAGACAGAGGGGCATGTGGGTTCGATTCCCGCAGTATTCCCGCTATCGTTAGTTACGATAAACAATGTATAGATAAATTAAATTTTCTATCAAATTATAAATTTTAAAAAGAAATTTCTAACGAAATGATTTATAGTTAGTTTTATAGATATCTTTTAGTGATAACATTTTTTTTTTAAGTTTGACGTTATAAAAATGTTTACAGTTTATAGATAACTAGTTTTACTGGCAGTAGCCAGTACTTGCTACCGTTCACAAGCCACAATCTAGTGTTAACAAGATTATAACACGAATTGCTACTTGACTATATTTTAAATGTCGT
The DNA here is from genome assembly GCA_036379175.1 of Heliconius cydno galanthus. Lineage (NCBI taxonomy): Eukaryota > Metazoa > Arthropoda > Insecta > Lepidoptera > Nymphalidae > Heliconius > Heliconius cydno. Next base: position 259,439 of record JAKRZM010001320.1, read on the forward strand.
ATATCTTAAATATTTAATTTAGTATATTTTAAATGTTTTTTTAATATATTTATTCTTGAAAGTATAGTAACACAATTTTTGAAATAAACGCATTAAACCAGGCAAATTCTCCAGTTTTATAATTATTAGTATAAACGTATAAATTTTGTAGACATTTTTTTTTGTAATTTTCATAATTTTTAAGAAAAAGTCCACAATATTAGAAACTGTCATAGATTTTCATACAATCTATAGAAGGCGTCGCTTTCTTGTTACTCAACGTTCGTAACGGAATGGACGACATATTTTCTAAGGGATTTTCCCATATATCGTGTTTTAAATACTTTCTAAATGGAATTATGTAGAACATTTTTAATGAGCTTCATTTCAATCACCTATTTTGTACTTTTGTATAGAAAATTTTTGAAAGAGTTCTTCATATATCAAGAGTTTATGAACATGAAAATTTAATTTTAGCATTTACTATAGGATTTAAAGTGTGAATCTCTAAACTCTAGATTCTCTAGAACTCTCTTTTCTTAAATATGCACTCAATCCCGTATACTCGTACATCAGGCAAAGGCTACATAGTGTCAAGACACTACTCTCTCTTTATCTCCCGAATACGATATATTGTAATAGCAGATACAGTATCAATAAGTTATTTTATAGATACATGATAAACGAGAGTGTATTAACACTAGGTTCCCAGGTTTCCTCTGCCTACCTCAACCCCTAAGCTGAAAAATTGATAAAATAAACTGAAAAATGCCCCAGATAAAATAAGATGCCCTAGAGATAATGTTTTATTTATATATTTAAATATATGTAATAGGTACCTACTTTGTAGTCAAGTCAAGTTAGCATATCTGAAGTACCTAGTGCTTAACATTTGATGACTCCTCATAAAGTTGTTATTGGGGTTCTTTAAGTGTATTATCGATATTATTTATGTTGAAACTATATATGAAAGTAAACTATTTAAAAAATTGACAACACTATTTGAATTTCTATTTTTTTATATTCATTATTTATCGCGTCACGTACGAGTATACCAACTCCGCCACAATAGCGCAAGATACCTCAAGTTTAAAAAATAAAAGCAATCTACTGCATTGAAAATACATTAAACCGTAATCATTTCCTGTGAATTTGCCCATCTTCCCTCTAAGGGGACCGCACCCCACACCCCGCACCCCACACCCCACACCCTACCGCTACCGTGTACCTCCCCACAGTTACCCTAACACGTATTAATATTATTCTGAACTGACCCTCTTACCTACGGGGAAGATGAACGTCGGATATGTATGTGTTTTTTAGATGGCATGTAATAGAGAAGATTTATTTGTGTTTTTTTTTAAACTAACTTTCTTTTATTTATTTTACGAGTATTGCCATTTTATAATATAGTAGTCGTCGTAAAATAAAAACGTAAAGTGGATGTCTCGTTTATTCCGTTCTTAGTAGAATTTCGAGATATCTTCTCTGAGTATCGGAATAATTCAAAAAAATATCTGGAAAAAAAACGTACATAACTCTTTCGTAATAATAGTTAAATATGAGATTTTCTAAAGACCACTTAAATTCAAAGATATGTTACTTATTCGAGAGATCTTTAAAAGTATTTTCTAATTTGTAAAAGAGTGGACATACCGCCCTAAATATACACTTATATTTAGATAAAAAACATAAATATCAATAAAAAACAGGTGCCTCCATATTACACGATACGTTTACGCGTTTCGGTAGCTTTTAAAATGTCATTGACATCATATTTTTGGCGACTACCGAGTCCACGAGAGGACTACACATATATATAGTATACATACATATAGATGCAGATAATATTTATCATAATATAAAGCTAAAGAAAGTTTTCTAGAAATTATAAGAAAGAAAACAAGGAACAAAGAAAATAATAACTAAGAAATGAGGTCATCGTGGCACAGTGAAATAGTCTATCCGAGGACCAAATTATTTTCTGAGAAAATATTTTTTGATAGTCCCAGAGCGGCGTTGAGTTCTGTCACTTGATACGCAATGTCTCAATTTCATTCTTTTGCGAGTTCGATTCCCACTTGAGGACAATTAATTAAATTATTATTATTATTATTAAATTCGTTTCCTTGCTCTGATAACTTCACTAAAAAAAATTATTTTGGATTAGAATCGTACCCGCGACCTTCAAAGCGACTGCTTAGGTCTGGAAACTAAAATATGCAAACAATAAGATAATAAACGATCGCAAACTGGTTCTTTATATGAGGTATTCTGCGAATAAGGAATGTTAATAAACTATTACATTTAAGTTACGAGATGGCTCGTCTCAGATATTATCTTTTTATGTGTTTAAATTTTAATAATTTGACGTTTTATTTATTATATTTTTTATGGAAATATATATTAGTATATCTAGAGTGTACATATATTTGATTTATGTGATTCTGTAAGTAACATCGGTTTGTGCCAGTTCTAATCAAAATCGGTATACTTAGTATTTAGTTTGTATTATATTTTTAAGCAGATATTTCATTTAAATACAATTTAACGCTAATATGCACCTGACATTAGAAATATCCAAATAATTCTTAACTGAACTAACAAATTGATTACAAAATGAGCCATAAAACCTGATCCCATACGATTTGCCGAATTCACGGACGAACCTCTGTTAGCACATGTGATATTTTTGTATTGAACGAGATTCGTTGTATTATCACCCTAATCTCCTGAACCCTAAGTGTGTTATTTCTATGTAATTGTCACGGTTACAAATCGATTATTTGAACAAACAACGTGGCTATAAATCATCCCCGCTACCTGAGAATGAAGGGGAAAAAGGAATTTGGGAAATAAAACAAAAGACTGACATTTCTAGCTAACGAACTTAGCTGGGTTTACTGACCGCTTACATTTTTAAAGTGCAATGAACAATTAATGTTGTTAGTTTAGGTGAACTCATTGGTGGCTATTTTATATTGAAGCGATAGTTGTGGATTACCACTACTTAATACGAAAATTGTGCGAAAAGTGGAAAATTAAGTACCTACTGACACTAGGTTCTCTCTGTCTATCCTGCTTTTTACAGCTTGGAGAAAAAAAACACTCTTTTTATCCCGGCTACCGTTTTTGTGCTCAAACACCTGTCGTACGATCTACCTGTATTTGAAACTTTGAACAGCAATAAATAAAACAATAGGACTAATAAATTTTCGACCGTTTACCGACAACTTTAGTTTTAATCACCTTTATATTGAAAGTAACGGTCGTACAAGGATACTAATAAAATTAACTGCTTAGTGTTTTATGTCACCATTTTAGCAAAATATTGCAAAATTACAATGTTTATGATCCCATTGAATTTTAAATGCGATTTTTTTCCTACGTAATGTTTTATAATCGTTCTGAGTATTTTTATTTTATGGCTTTCCGAGTCCTTTTATTTCTATTCAAGGTAATGTCTATAAAATTCTGAATTATTGCTTTGATTTTGCAAGGAGTGTTATTTTATTAAAATAAAGCGGAAAACTATTAAAGTTAAGATTTTATAGCTCTTGTAATTAGGAAAAGTAAGGAAAGATCGACTGAACGTTGCGGCCATCGTGGCGTAGCTGCCTCCTTCCTGCATATTACATATAGACGTACTGTATTCTTTCATGACATCTGGAAATGGAAACAATTCATTCCCTCGAGGTTGAATTGAACCCACGACCGTCGCGCTTACAGTTAGACGCTGTACCGCGGCGCCACTACTGATTTTTTAATTTTTTTTGTATTAATTTTCCTTTTTACCTATTACATACCTATATAATATCAATACTAGTACAAGATACATTTTCATCCAACAGCAAGCAAATCATCTCATCAGGCCGCCCTGAATTACGACGAGCAAGTTTGATTTGCGAAGCGGAAAATTGAGTGAACAAGAAAACTTTGACCTTAGGGCTCTTAGGTGCGCGCGCCACCGCCCGCCGCGATACTATTTGCTTTGAAACTTTCGTTATTTATTTTTTTTACACACGTTTCTTTTAAGTATTTGTAAAAAAAGCTCCATGGGGAGAGCGAGTGGACAAAAAGTTAAAGAGGAGCTTCACGCTTTTTCCCCCATAGCAGGGTGGACCGAGGGAACCTAGTGTTAAGACACGCTGCTACTCACTCTCCTACCAATTTTCGAGACATTTGTGTGTCAAATGTCACAACTCAACGTCAAATCACAATCGAACCCACTACCGTAATAATTCGCTGCTTTAGTTGCAACGTGGAACTCGTAACCATCGCTTACAGTCACTTACGCTGCGCTAGGACGGTCTCATATCGTCTAAAATCCCCATAAATTTATAATAACTTATAGAAACAACTACGGTATCAGAGTTCCTCAACAGCTGTAACGTCTTTGATTGGCTATTAAAAGTTGTTTATTCGAGGCATTCGAGCGATCACCGTAGGTATTATAGTAAGACCTTTGCGCAACTTAATTCACACTTTAAATTAGATTTGAGTTTCCTTTGAGAAATGCTTCTGTACTCAGAGTAGAAGTTTAAAAATTAATTCATAATTAACTGTTTAAAATTGTAGGTAAACAAGAAATACTCTAAGTGTACTTAATTTAAAGATATGAACATACCAGATGTATATAAAAAAAGTTTAAATATCTTCGATGTCAATGATTTGTATATATTTCGTTATTCTGGTAACAGGACACAACGCAGGGTTGAGATCCATTAATCAACAAGTAAATGTCTCGAAAATGGAGCGATGTTTGCGGGACGGAGTGTCATAACACTAGTGGTGCTGTGTAAATGCTGATTTAATTTATTTTTTATTTAATTAATACAAATAAAACTCGTTAAGCCGCATCGTCTATGTGTATGTATAGAGCATCGTACGTGTCAGTACGGATTATAAACTATGTGTCTATAGAACTTCATCCAAATCCGATTACTGGGATTTACGAGTTTAATACAATAAGTAACAACATTTCATTTTCAGTATTCAATATCATTCAAAAGTTAAAGTTAATTACGCCAATACTACTATTCTACTTTATTTTCTTTTTATTCCTTCACGCTGTATCCCTAGCGGGGTAGCCGAAGAGAGCGGAGCTATACCTTGTTAATAAATCATAAATGTCATATATTTTTGCTACGTGAAATTACTGATTACACTTAAATTTGCATTTACTATGTAATAATGCATTACCTACTTCAGTATTAGATAAAAACCTAATCCTACTAATACAATATTTGTCAAAGTTAGTGAAGATGTATGTTTGTTCCACTTTTACGTAAAAACTTCTGAACGGATTAAGATTAAACTTTACACTAATATCAGTTTATACATCAGAATAACACATAGGGATACAATTCATGTAAAAAGCTTCCGAATTCTACCCAGTTGATTGCAAATGCCAAAACCTCGTAAGAATGATAAATGAATGATATGATAACCCCCAGGGGATGGGGGCTTTTGTATTCACATTACGTGATAACATTTATCAACTAATTAAAACGTCACAATAATAGTAAAAGTATAATATCCGTTATAAAGTTTGTATTATAATAAAAATAGGGAAATTATTTTTCTTATCATATTATATTTTAATTTTATCATCCATCATCACGTTATATGTATTTTAAATTCGAATATAAGAGAAGAGTGATCTTTTACTAAATTCTCCGTATTTTTAATAAAATCAAGTGAATCTGTTTAAAATTGTACTTTTTTAAAATTTTAAAGTTTTTAGAAGGTTTATGAAACTTCTTATATACCAAAAAATATTATATAATACAAACTTTACTAAAGTTCAAAAATTTATTTCGGCCTTCACACTGTATCCCGCATATAGCAGGCTAAAACCTAATGGTGACCTCCAAAAAGTGTTCCTCACTGTTTTTAATAAACATATATTTGGTATTAGTAATATACCTAATTACATAATCTCTTACTTAAATGACTTAGGTAAGAGATTAGCCTAATTTATATTTAAATAATTATATAATAAAAAAATCTAGAACGTTTGAAATTTATACTAAATAATTATTTATAAGTTACATTTATTTTTATTATAATTAATATAGGTAATGAAAAAATATAGGTTTGTTCGCAAAATAGTAGTCACTCTAATTCTTTGTGGTTATAAATGTTATATTTAAAAATTATATTTTTGAAAAGTAGGTAGGTACCTACCGTAAATTTAAATATGTAGTTACAAGAATAACAATATATGTTGTATCGTAAAACAAACTTTTCGCTGTATCTCGTATATAGCAGAGTAGACAGAGAAAACCTATATGGTATGGCGAAGCTTAACAAAGACAAAGTTAAAATAATTTCCCCCGAATGGCAATCGAATCCACATCCACTCCGATGCTGAGATGCTACGCCACGACGCCCTCAATACATACACAGAGCACTATTAGACTAGCAAGTCTCAAATATGTATTTCTAAATAGAAATAAGGCCAATACTTAGATTTATTGCTAAATCCTTTCAGCGTTTAGTTGTTTTTTGAGGTAACCAATATATTTGTATACGAGAAATAATTTATGATTTCTACGTAAAGCTTATTATTATTGGCGTGTTGGAATTATGAAATTCTTACAGTTCTACTTAAGTCACGTTTTACAGCTACATTTTATTTATTGCCGCATATAAAACTATTAACGACGCTATTGTGGCACAGTTGGCTCATTCCTCAACCGACAGGAGCTGATTCAAGTTCCATTTGGAAATAATAATAATATAGATTTTGTATTTGGTTCCGTACACGCTGTTTATGTACCTATAAACTGTAAACTATGTACCTATTTCTATTAGACTTACGTAATTAATGGATGTTAGTCTCGGTTCGTCCAGTATCTGTTGAATTATACATATTTTTGACAGACGTTTAATTACTTAATTTTGCATTTAATATATTTTGTTTATTATTATTTATTATTATTATTTATGTAAACTTGCAATATTACGAAATTTATAGTCAAACTTTTATTTAAAACATTAGTGCAAATTTTATATTCGACCTTAACCTTAATTTATTAGTATACCTAAGTAATATTTTTTTGTTTCTCATGCTCACGGCCGTCGATAGACAACGATATAGTGACATTACGCGAATATTTTTGTTAGCAAATATAAAGAATATTAATAAATTTATAATAATACCAAATATAATAAAGAATAATCTACATAAATACCGACTACGTATCGTACTCTACTGAATATTTTAAATAACTCGAGACGTTCTAAAACAAAGTTGCGAAACAAAGTCGTCATATAATAAAAGTAAAGATAAAATAATTAATTATAACTCGAGACATTCACAAATTCCTTCTCAACAAAAACCTCTAATTAATATTTAATAATTTCAAATCCAAAGCTTAACTTGACTTGTTTTTACAGCGGCGTTACAAAGACGTAAGGAACTCAATAGAATTATTCTTTGCCTTATAAAGGAATACATAGAGATCTTTAGATACTAGAATATATAAATATTCCTTTATATAAATAAGCCGATTTGTTTTACATTCCGCGACGGTGTACACTAACACGTAATTAGCTAAGAATACTGACGTGACTCACTCGCTGAGATAACAAATATACTGTAATATCCTTTTATATCTTTAATTGGAAGTAAATATTTATATAAATTTGATATATATTTGATTTTGTGTGACACCAAGTGTCCGAGGTAACTGTTCTAGAAGTATTCAAACAGTACTTCCTGAGATCTACATCTTCAGCCTAATAATAGTATTTATAGGTAAATAAAATAAACTTGAGTCCACAATATATAAGACACAAAACATGAAAAACTATTTAAAAAATATATTTAATATGTCATTAGGAAAAGAGCTTCAAAAAAGTAATTGTATTATAAAAAAGCAGCACCTTGCAAGGTGGTGCTATAATTAAAACAATTGGAGATCGAAAGTAATAATTATCTATAAAAATGACAACATTGTATTTAGAAACACCTTGTCAGGACAAACAAGACAAAATGTATTCCCATATAAAACCACGAGTGTCCTTCTACGTGTCCTCAATAAAGTAAAATACGTGTAATAAATATGGATTACCTAATAAACAAAAATAATTTATTCCTATAAGTTGAAATAAACGATTAATTAATACAGTTTTACTGGCAAACAATTATAATATTATTAACTTAACATATTAAGCTTATAATATTTTATATTAAGTATTTCATCCAAAAAACTATTTGGCTAACGTCATTGGTCACGTTGAATAATAAGTTAACACTTCATTATTGGTACCGAATATTTAAATGAGAGGAGAGGAGCTCTCAGCATGGAATTTTAAATTTTAAATCGCTTCTGCCGTTATCTCTTAACCAGATTTTCGACATTTCTCATGAATAAAACATTCAGAATGGACGCGACAATAAATGGCTTCGCGCCGTGGACTAAGTTCGGGTCAAAATAAGGTTTGAGCTTGAAAGCTGTCTGTCTCTCTGTGCGCAGTGGAGCTTGTTCCATTGTTGTACGCGTGAACGGCTCATTGGAGATGAGGATTTAAATTGAAACAATCGATGATTAAATTAATCCTATTTACTAACATTAGGTACTCTCACAAGATAACGTTGATTTAACACAACTGTCATAGTACTAGTATTTAGATAACTGTGTGTGAGTTATGTTGTAAATTTATTCATAATAAAATAATGTTTATTTCGTTCATTTATTATTTTTATTGACTAGATTAGACAAAGGGCAGCGATGAGTACCATATATATATAGGGCGCTATATCTCAGTTATTGGAAAATAGAGTGCTTAGATTTATCACCAGGATTTTTGTTTTTGTGCATGGAATAGAACCCACGACAGTCGCGCTTACCGTCCACACCTTATGCCACTGCGACAAAATACTCTATTTTTACGCATGTAAATGTAGTTATAAAACATAAACTTAGTAAAAGCAATCTTTTATATATTTTTAAAAGTAAAAAAAAAAAACGATTATATCGCTTTAACTTTCCTCTATCGGTCAACGGTTCAACTCGATTCATTTAAAATTCACAAAAGACCTATTCACGTTGGTCGGTTTTTGTCGAAAAACGTTTTAACTTTCAGATTTGTCCGATTCGTTTACTCTCACTACAATATGCAACACTATCGACCTACTTTATAAAGTAACTAAGGAGAATATTTTATTTTTGTTATCTTTTATATTTTGCTTCACACAGTATCCCGCATATAGCAGGATAGACAGACGGAACCTTGTGTTAAGATGCTCCGTTCAGCACGTACTCGATTATCGAGACATTTCGTGTTGAATGGTGGAACTTAACGCCGCGCTTTGTCTTGTTACAAGAGCGTGACGGCGGGTCCCACACATGTCCTTCTTTAACAGAACAGGCAGGAAGAACCTAGACTTAAGACTCTTCCTCACTTTCCACCTATTTTCGAATCAATACATGTTGATAACGATGACAACAACGCGCTTATTATTATCAGAACAGAAAATATTCCCCCGAATGGAATCGAATCCACAACCACACTTACATTCAGAGGATGTGCCACGATTAAGAATAATTTTAGGATCTTTTGTTAGAATACTGTGGTAAAACGCCATTGAAGGTGACAAAAAGTAAGCTGCGTAACTCGGGCAAAGCCTTTATATTGGTTGCGAAGCACGTTTGTGTTTTTTGCACTGCTACCACAGATTTCTCGCTATTTATTATAACTATGCTTTCTTTAATCATAAAAGTGATATTCAAAATAAAGATATATATATTCTTTTATGATATTGAATATATTTATGAAAGTCATCGGAACTGGGACGTGTCTAAATAAATGCGATAGTTTTACATTTTGAACTCCTTTTGGTATACATTAGTTGAGTTCGGTTATCAACATGTTATGCTTCGAAAATTAACTGTTGAATGTTACCTCTGCCTACCCCTGCTATATGCAGGTAATATGAGACATACAAAAAGCTTAGGAAAACAAAAATCAACTTTTTAAATTTTTTACCCCTATAAAAATAGAATCCACACCAAATGTGCAGTAAAACTATAACAAATAAAAACCAACCATTACACCCAACCATAAATGTTGCAAGTTCACATCACATTCAAGAAGTGGGCATTGACCAGCGCCAGCGCTAGGTGTCGCAGAATGCAGGGTCATAAAACGCGAGCCAGCTAGCTGAGTTTACGAGCGCGCGGTTTCCGCGACCCGCCACCGCACATAACAATAACTTCTGAAATGAAACTAAAAACTTGAATAGCACGCAGCTGGGTATATATAATATTTATGTAATATCCTAGAAAAGATATGTAAAGAATTGTATAAAGAAATATATAGCACGGTCGGCGAGTCGTGGCCTATAGTTAAACTCTCTGAGGTTTTATGTACTGTTCACTAGCGATGAAAATAAATAATAGTGAGAGACTAGACACTCATCTAGTAAGCCATCTTCACTTTTGTGGTACGTTATAGAAAATGGTTGTAAAAAATGTATTTTGGTTAACTTGTAAAGTAGTTTTGAATACGATCTTTATTCAGAGGATTTGATGATCTTCACTTGGGTTCTGAACATTCAACGAGGTTTTTAAAATATAAACCCAGTGTTTTTACGCTTAATTTTCTCTGCTTATCTAGAAACAAAAAAGAACAATATAATGTAATTATAATAAAAAATACAAATATATATGCCAAATAAATAATCTAGAATACCCAGTAAATAATTTGTTTAAGGAACAAACACACGCAAAAAACAAATTCTAGAAAACCAATGTAAAGAATTGTATGAAGGAGTAAAGAGCACGCAAATAGGACCCCAGAACTTTTCGTCTTACATGTAATATATTCACCCCAAGCGAAGGTGAGGGGATTTCTGGTGACTAAGCGAACGGGTGGACGCAGATAACAACCTGGTCTTTTTTGGGTGCCTTATTTTGTATTATGCTTATACAATCATCAAGTATACAATCATCTTGCTATATGTGGGATACAAAGTAAACTTAAACGAAAGCTAGTTTTACATTTTTCATCTTTTTAAATACTAATAAGGCTTATACTCACTACTATTCACAAGTAAAACTATGCATTTAGAAGTACACTATATTTTCTGCAAATTTATTAATAAAAAACTCTGTTCTTCACTTATCTCCTACTAAAAAAAAAAATATTTCGTATTTTTATCTGTTTAGTCATGGCTATATGCTCAGGAAATGAACCCACATCTATCATGATAAAACATAACATATAACTGTATATCAAAACACAATTCTGCCAATTCAACATGAACGTAAACACTATTGAGGTCTGACTCGTCCCCGCAGGTAACTAATATTTGCACGGACCCCACAAATATTTGCCGCTTTACATCCCGTCTTGGATATACAAATCATCGATGTCGTTGGAAGTCCTCCCAAATAGCTTATATATATATAAATTCTATTCTATTTTTATATGATGTATCTGTATCGGTACATAAAAAAGACATTAGTCTTTTTTATTTTTATCTTCACGCTGAAGAATCCCAGATATAGCAGGGTAGGCAAAAACCTAGTATTAAAAAAATGTCGTTCTACAGTATTCACGCGAATTAACGAAACATTTTTTCGAGTCTCTAGACCTCAATATAGTTCTTCGACCAGAACAGGGAGAAAATAATTCCTTGAGTGGCAATAGAATCTACAACCATCGTGACGTTACAGTCAGACGTTGATAGGAGGCATATATTTTTACAGGTTTGTCCCCGATCTGGTGAAGCAAAATACCTACTTGTATACAAATGATTTGTCACTACACACATTACCGCAAAATGTGGTATGCGTAAACTTATATAGAATATTTGATGCGGGTACTTTAAATCATACGAGGACGCCATGACACTAAACTTTCTCTTGCGTACCAATCATTATTATAACACTTGTTTTGAAATGTCAATTTGATAATGCGAACTTTGAAGTTCTACATAGCTCAATATTCTAGAAGCCACTTAAACAAACAAACGACGCGAATTGAATTTTCATATTTTTTTAAACCTTTTCTTACCACGATTGATTTTATAAAAAAACAACATCTTTGCACACGCCCCTATAAGTCGTTTGTATCGACACTTTCAAAAGACGTGCCGAAAAGGCGGCAAGTATCAAAGGTTCCTTTATCAGATTGTATAGTTCTCCCGACGCCAAGTGTATTAGCAACTGGTTATGCAAAAGCGTCGGGAGCGCACGCCTACGTACTACGTAGGTAGCAGGTACCTACTATACACGCTAATTTATAAACACCGTTAAATTGAATATCGATGCAAATAAAACTCGGCGCTATAACGAGTTAATTGAAACTCATTTTGTGTGTTTTTAAATTGTTTTGATTTGCATTTATATTGTTTTATCATCGCCAATATCGATTGTCGAATTTTGTGGCGGCGGCGAAGAGAATCGAAAAGTTTCTTAATCGAGTTGAATAGGGGAACTCAACGCCGCACCGTTTTGTCGCTTTACTTATTGGTAAATGAAACTATTGCACTATGATGACCGTAACCTATGTATATGAGTAATATATAAATATTAGTATTATTACGTAATACTTACATGAATAAGGAAATCAATAAACTGCATTGTATTTTCCCATTAATCTATTTCACTTCAACTTAACGTTTATTCATGAAAAGCTATAATAAGTAAAGAATGATTTAATAGTATAATTTCCTTGAAAAATAATGTATGTAGTATTAATTCTTAATAATAAACTCCATCATAGCTCAGTTGCGCCTGCCAAATTGAGGGTAAGGTTCTAAGTTTCAATTTTGAGTCCTGCTACTCAACATTCTATGAATTTAAATATTTGTATATTGTAGAAAATACAATAGTTACATAAATATAAAAAAACATAAAATATACCGCACATTTAGCACAGCAATAACGTATTTACACTTTTTTAAATGACAGTAGGCGCAATCAAAGTGTGGAAATAGTTTTTACGAATACATTGATATATTTTACTTGTTTTAAATAGTGCCATTACGTCATTGTTGCACCAACTCAGTAGTATCATATAGGGCCATTATGTCATATACGTACATATACATAACAAAGATAAAAAACACATGAAAGCCATAAAAACAAAAAAATCCTCTTAGATTTAGCATGTAATCATCACATCGTGTACACATAGATAAGGATAGATAAATCAACGCTAACAAACTAATCTATATTATAAATAGTTGTCTGGTTCGTTTGGTGTTAGTACCTACCAGTCAAAGATAGTAGCAGGTTTAATCCCGCGTGGGACCTATTTTAAATTACTAATTTAATGTAAAAATGATTTTATTTAAAATATTGCCAACACAATCATTATTAAAGAATAAATATTTATGGTATCGTATTTGAGGCCATCATTTCTATTTCTTTACATTCACACTGACATTTTTTCGCTTCGGTACCAAGACAAAAGGGGGCGTTGAGTTTCTCCACTCAACACGCAATGCCTCGAATATTCGGCGAAAGATGGGGAATGAACCATTTAAAATATATTATCCTAAATCTTCTTCCTCCTGGCATTAATCCCGGCGTATGTAGCCAGGGTCTACTTTCCTACTTAACCTACTCCACTTTGCACGATCTGTAACGTCCTGGATGGTTAGACCATTGGCTCTCATGTCCTGCATCACATATGTATTACAATATTAATTTAAACTTTACATGAAACAAATGGATATTTATATAAAAGTTTTAAAAATATATACTAAACGAACATAATAAAAAAGCTCCGATAGTACAACATTGGCTTCAGGCCAGCCGGCCGGACGTCAACCTTCTAAACCGTTCTGAACGTGCCCACTCCCCACACCCACCGTATAATGACCGGAGTCGCTGACAATGAAAAATTATCTAAAATGTCACTCAAGGCGCTACCAAGATACAACAAAATAAAGAAAAACTTGTATCGTTAAATATGTAATTGTGAAAGAGATCTTTAGAGTAGTTATATAAAGATACAATATAAGGTTCATTTATATTTTCACATACGAAATTTCTTTGCAAACATTAGAAATTTTACGAGGTTGGCAAAAATAACTTACATATAAATAGAATATGTATCTACAACCATCGCGTTCAGTCCAACTATTATAAGTTTTGCCGCGATGTTTCAGTATTTCGCTACTTTCATTATAACGAAAAATGTAAAACCTACATATAAACTATAGAAGAAATAATATATATTTGTATAATTAACTGAAAAATATGACTCCTAATAAAGTATAAAACAGAATGAGTAGGTATATATATGTAATGAGCGTATGTACGAGCACAGTTTATTCCTGTAACTGGAAACACTAACAAGTCCAGCATTATTACTGGAACGTGTTGCAGGCGGCTTTCCGCCGATAGCCGCTCGTCGTAATATCACTCTAAACTAGCAGCGAGTAGCGACCAGGCCTCCTCCTTCCTCCTCCGTACGCGAACACAATTACTTCATACTATTTTCTTTATATGTATTTTTAAATGTTATTTAATTGTCCGTAAAAAGAAATATGAATTTGCTCGTAAAAGGCTCAACAAAATCTATAAAGTTGTTTGTAAGATGACAAATCACTTCATTCTCCTCCTATGTTCATACACAGTAACAGTAACTTATAATTAACATAAACTGTATCAAGCATTACCGCATCGCGGGACCCGGTTACAATATTTATTTTACTTAAATCCCAATGTAATTTAATCCTCGTGAAATTCTATCATTCTAAACGAAGTAAACACTCGCGTAATTAAATGTGGAAACAAAGGAATGTTCAAGAGACGTCTTCACCTTCCGTCATTTTAGAAGCATGGTTGGTCAGTGGCGGTGACCAAGCAAGTCGCCATTTCTGCTAAAAAATATGTAGAAATTCCTACTTACAATATTCTCGTGTATAATCAGTAACATGTCAAGTGCGCCAGCAGGTACATCGTCGGAATATTTTTTACAAAAACAAATTTCTCCAAACAATGACGAGTGACGTGAATGCCACCTTATCATTTAATATCGAGCAAACATTTTAAAGATTAATTACTATACTATAGTCTGGATGCTGTAAAAGACGAAAATGAAGATGTTATATTGTGCTTCTTATATTAAATGTTATTATCATATATTAGGTATTTAGATGGACTAGTAGGTAGGATGAGGTCGTCGCAGCGTGATGCGACAATGAGTGTAAACGCTATGGTCGTGGGTTGGGTCTCACTCGAGGGAATGAATAATTGTTATTTTTCCGCTCTGTTTCCCACGCTATTTCCCAAATCCGCACACAAAAAGAACAGAGTATCTGAACACTAGGTTCTCCTGACTATATTCTCCGGTGTCTGGGATAAAACGTGAAGTTAAAAAACATATAAAACAATTTGGACTATAATCCCGAAGAACACTAAATTAAGCCATGACGAAATAGTACAAGGCTTAAATGTAAATATGAATACGAATCCGTAGTTGTTTAATATTTATGAAATATTTTTTGTTTTTAATAAGATTAGTTAGTAAGCTAGTTGATGAATTAAATTGATGAAGTATGATTAGGTATATATCACGTAGGATGACTCAAACTAAAGATGAAAACAAAAGTAAAATATCTACATATAACTGTATTTAAATATAAAATATAATGATAAAAGAGATTACATTTGATTTATCCAGGCACATTTACTTAGTTCTCCAGCTTTTCCACTCCAGACAGTCGTCGTTACTAAGCCCTATATGTTTAACGACATCGACTCAGCACGCGCCTTTGTATATTGTGCTCGCGTGCACCTTACAGCACTGACGCCTTGCCGTTCATGTAGAGATAAAGGGAAACGCGTATTGAAACTACTATTCGATGTATGGAATATTTTCTTTATAACTTCATACGATTCAAAAGTCGAGGATATTTTCCAAGAGAAATTGTTTTCTTTTTGTTGTGTTTGTAGGCAAAAGGCAAACGATAACGCACTTTTGACACGTATTTTTGATATAATGCAAGGCGTTTCTTGCAAGACTGGCACTATAGAATAAAGAATAATATTTTGATTTGGGTGTGCAAAGAGAATCTAATAATAGTGAATCCCAAAATATAATATTGAAGTATTCAGTACATTTACAGTATGGGACGGCCACGTGTCGATGCGTCGCGTCGTTAAAAGCGCATTAGCGGAGTACACCGGATACCGATCGGGAATGTATCGACAGGGCTGACTCTGTTAAGTAAATATATTTGTTGGCTTACATAGCGTCAATTGCCACACAAAAACTAGCAACGCCCAACATGGACTAAAGGTGTTCAAATTTGCAGAAACATTATGTTAAGTAAAAAGCTCACGTCGGATATAAATTCGCATAATTTGAGTAAAAATGTGTTCGTATTACCATATTTCCGTTTAATTACTAATTAAAATGCAATTAAGCAACTGACAGAGTAGTCCTCGCGACGACGACTCGCGGGCGAGCGACGCCTTATATGATCTACCGCATGCTTTCCTCTGCATGATGCAAACGGTCGCACCGAACTTGGACTGCAACACCTGCAATCCGTTGTCGACCATAAAATTACTCAACGTAAGGTTTAAAGTGTTTTTAGTCGCTGAGCAATCGTCGGGAATCGCTATATTTACCGGCACATGGCCTGACTAAAATAAATAATGCCATTTAACTTAAACTAAATGTACGTTCGACGAACCTTTAACATTCTGTAGGTAAGAACAGATAATTAACATGTAATTATTAAATATTATGGACTTCGTATAATACAGATTATTATAGATTATCAGAAATTCATAAATACTATTTTGGGCATGCAATGCTCGCGCCAGTCTATTTCAAATGTATCGTTGTTCCAAATAATCCGATCGGAATTTGTGAATGATTGATTTAAAAAAAAGTCCTGCGGAGCTTCTTGCGCCGGTTCTTCTCAGGTTTAAGGCAGTAACTTTAGTGAACTGACGTCTAACTTCTCATTGAATGAAATTATTTAACTTTACGGCACACATTGGACTGCTTATAACTACTATCGACGTAAGAGTATAAAATACACGTTTAACGTTTAAAAAGAAAGTGATTTGACACTTAGCTCGTCAGATCGAAAAAACCGCGTAATAATAAATATAAAAAAAGTAAGAATGGTTGCCAACTAATATTCGAGATGTGAGTTCGTCTCCTAGGCCGACCAGACAAGGCATCACTATTAAATTATGTATAGATCGACTTGACGTCAATCATAAAAGAAAAACAAAGCCCTCTAAGGAGCTCTCTTTTCATTATTTCTCCTATTCTCCTTGGTCGGGAATTGTAGGAATATTAATGGCAGCTTCTGATTCACGTATTTGTTGTACGAATGCCGACCCGACTAATGAATGCTAATGAAGCGATTTTATAACATTCTAACTCGAAGCTTTCGCTCCAGCCTCTAATTGCCACTTTTAAACGCTATCCCCGGTTTTTCCTTTTTACATCAGTTACTTTTGATGTTCTAGACAAAAACAAAAATGCCGCCAAGCTTTTTGTTCGAGCCTGTGCAAAAGTTTCTTTAGAATTAGAATTGTAATATGTTCTAAGTAAGATTTATGTATAACGTTCCCGGCTGAGACACCAGCAGTTCAACAATCGTTTCGCCATTCATACTCATTCTTTTCCAATAACATTAAAAGGACTTTAGCGAAGTGGTCTCAGAGTTTTAGCGACTTTACTACAACCATCTGTATGCGATTTCGATGAATGTTGGAAGCGTTTGTCTGAAACTAATTTGTTATTCATCGCGAGTATTTCAAGTGGTATTCTTTCGAATAAAATATTTAAAGATTTTTCATACAAGTATAATACCTAAATACGGATTTAACATTTCTATATCATAAAGATTTTAATTTGTTTATTGCCGATTATTCCATACTAGTAGTATTTTTACTTCTGTAGTATTTTATTAAATGTTATGTTAATTTGTTACAGATGCGGTTAGCGTAGTTGCAGCACAATGTGGCGCACAGTGACGTGCGCGCTGGCGGCGCTGGCGACGCTGGCGGCTGTGAGTGCGCTGCAGCCGCGCTGCGAGGAGATCACCATACCCATGTGCCGCGGCATCGGGTACAACCTCACCTCCTTCCCCAACGCCCTCGACCACGACACGCAGGAGGAGGCCGGACTTGAGGCATGTTCATCATAATATTGTAATCTTTAAATTGTTTATAACTCGAAAAATTTAATTACATTAGTTTCGAGCTGTATTCCGTAAACAGCAGAGGAAACCTAGTGTTATAATCAATGTTACTCTTTATTTATATAATTTATCTTCCTTTTCCAGGTTCATCAATATTGGCCCCTCGTCGAGATCAAATGCTCGGCCGACTTGAAGTTCTTCCTGTGCTCCGTTTACACACCGATATGCATCGAGGACTACGCGAAGCCGCTACCGGCGTGCCGCAGCGTGTGCGAGCGAGCGCGCGCGGGCTGCGCACCGCTCATGCAGAAGTACGGCTTCCAGTGGCCCGAGCGCATGGCGTGCGAAAAGCTGCCGCGCCTCGGGGACCCCGACCACCTGTGTATGGAGGAGAATGACCGCGCGCAAGAGCCCGAGCCGCCGCGCCCACCGCCGCGCCGCCCCTACAAGAAAGACTGTAAGGATCCAAAAAACTGCGAAAGCGGCCCGCCTGCAAG
>JAKRZM010001320.1:286581-352364 GCA_036379175.1 Heliconius cydno galanthus
TTATATAGCCTATAGCACTTCTGAAGAATGCAGCTTTCATACAAAACAAAAACATAGTAAATCGATCCAGTAGATCCAAAGATCTTAGCGTTCAAACAAACAAACAAACAAACTCTTCCGCTTTATTATATTAGTATAGATAATATACGCGTCAAAATACTCAAAATATAAACTAAAATATAAAAATAGATACTAAATAAATAAAATACAATTTTTTTTCACTAGAAGATGTGGTGGCGTAGCGTAAGCGCGGTGATTGTGAGTTCGATTCTCAATGGGGGGAATGAAATATTTTTTTTAATTTCCTCGCTCTGGTAACGAGGGAAAACTGTATGAAACTATAAAAAAAAATAAAAAATAGGAAGATTTTTTTTTAAATATGGGATTGAACCCACAACCCGCCACTTTAATAAAATACATTATATTAAAAGCAAAACAACATTACCACCTGAGGATCCGACGCTGGCTCGAGAGTAGCAAGAGAAGTGTCGTAAGGCGCGGCCAGCTGGTCCCGCACGGGCGTGGCGGCGGGGCCGGCGGGCGCGGGCGCGAGCTCCTCCAACCCATGCTTGGTGGAATATTTTTATATTTTATTAACGAGCCAAAAGCGGATGGCTATTTAAATGAAGTATTTAAATTCAAAATGATTATCTCATTTAATAACTTTTAGATTTCGATAAACGAAATTTAACGCACGTGCTCGAAACACCTACTCAAACATTATTCAGTTCCAACAATATCGCATACCTACTACATACGTACTTACAGAGCAAACAGAAAAACTCTTTTTTTAAATTAGTTAAAGAATACTCTAAGCAATCTAAAATCTTTTTAATTTTAGTAAAATAAAATACAGACAATTAACAATATAGTGATTTTAGATTCATAAACACATTGGATTACAATTCATGATCAACATCCCCGGCAGAAGCGTCAATCACTCTTCGAACGCAGTTGCAAGTAGGTACAGTGATTTGGTTATATAGAAATTTCTTTAAAGAGTTTCTCTTAAAAGTTCCTCTTTCCTTAAACCGTAAAATTTGCGGTTATAATCATTTACGGCGTAAATTATATTTAATTATAGCACTTGGTTTTCAAGTCTGTTATTATCTTAATATTTTTTTTCAGCTTCACGCTGTATCCCTCAAATAACAGGGTAGGCAGATGGACCCTGGGAACCTACTGATGAGACACTCTTTCCTCACTTTCCACCGAATTCTTGAGGCTACTATATACAGGATAAGTGGCATGAAGTTTATTTTTATTTACCTGCAAATGATGTAGAAGGTTCGATGGAACATTTTCGTCAGCTTGCGAAATGTGCTCCAATTTGATGGGGACGTATTCATTTGAAAGCTTATGAGGCATAAAAAATTATTTTCTTATAAAAAAGTAATTCTTATAAACTGACATTAAAGGCTATAAATTGAAGTATATTCTAATAATATATGCAAATGCGAGTGGTGGGTTCGATCCCACTCACGGGAATGAATTAGTTAATATTTTCACAAAGTGTGGTGTACAGCGTTGAGGCCCGTCACTCAACACGCAACGCCTCGAGAATCGGCGCAAAGTAGGAAAGTAGTAGGAAAACCGTCTTTAAAAAATAATAATAAGCTATTTATAGGAAATAAATGAAAAAAATATTATTAAATATGTCAATAGCATTCTACATTTATTGCCACAACTTTAACTATTAGAAAATTAATAGCTCTACATATTTTTTTATTAGCTTCACGTTGTATCCCGCACACAGCACACAGCAGGGTAGGTAGAAGCAGCCTAGTTCTAAGATACTCCATTCACCACTTTCTTCCGAATTCTGGAGGCATTGCGTGTTGATAGGCGGAACTCTACACCGCGCTTTGCCTCGACACCAGAGCGAAGAAATGGAAATATAAATTTAGATAAATATTTTATTTCCTAGAGTATGGATCGAACCCACATCCAGATGCGTTTACAGGAACACTTTGTGCACTTGCACCACAACTGGTCACATAATGGCTTTCCATAATTAATAATTTATAATACTTTTTTGTTAAGCTGGAATCACTGAGTTTTGTAATACATTTTTTTGTTTTACCTATATAAAAAAATAATACGTATTCCATAAATAAACACACTCAAAATTACTTATAGGCCAAAGATAAAAAAATCATATACAAAACACGTTAAATAATCAGCTAAACAAACTCAATTCATTAATAGCAAATATAAAAAAAATCCGCTACTCATCTGTTTCAAAACTTGACATAATTACAAATATAAATAAACATACGTACCTTATTAAAATAAGTTTTGGTGAACTGTGAACTTGTCTCTTCTTCATCGGATAGCGGCTCGCATTTCACTCGGAATGTTTCCGTCCCAGTCATTTCCTAAAAGTATTATTTATATTTAAACTTGGCTACGAGTTACCTTTCACTCCAGCGTTCAAATAGTTAGTTAATCGCTATACTCGAATGAATAAGAGAGACCTATTGTGACCGTCCGCAGTACGAAACAAGTTTCCCATTTTTTCCTGCTAGCATCTCGGGGATTGAACAGTCGTCATATTATAAGTAGGTTTACATAGGCAATTAGACAAAAGGAAGCGAGCTTTATTGAATTTTTTCTCGATTGGTGCACAGCCGAAGAGTGCAAACTCGATTCCCTCTCTTTCGTTCGTTGGTGGCGTCGCTCGTAGGAGTCGCGGGGCACTTCGTCTCGTGAGCTTTATTTATTTGTGTTTACTTCGCCTCGCATATTACTCAAAGCTGAGCGCGGGACATTCCTCTCGGCGGTGTCAAAAGTTCGTGCGAGGTTTAAGTTCGCGCGGGAACTACCTTGGCGAGCAGATAGGGAGACGCGCGATGGCGGGCCGTCACCCGTCAGTCTCCCGTGGGAGGCCGGCACTCACCTGGTCGGCGGCAGGCCAAGGGGCGCTCGCCTGCACCGTGACCTTCGGGGGAGGCTGGGATGTCACAAATGAAAGTGAATCCGGCAGTGGGCCCGCTCCACCCCGCTCCGCCGCGCGCCGCTGCGTGGCGCATGTGGAGGAGGTGCAGGGCGGGCGCGTGCTCATTTTTTTCCGCGCCAAAGAAATAAAAACAAACGCCACGCGGCCCCTAGCGCTCGGCGGTCTCGCGGCCTCCACGCGGCGCGGCACCGCTCTAGCGCTGAGATGCGATGAATAAATTTCCATTCGCATTCAACGTCGAATATTCGCAGACAACTCATTTATTAAGGAAAGAATCTGACTTGCTTTAAGAAGATTTGATAAAATGAGGGTATCAATATATAGATGCATTAAGTTCCAGTGCGTACACGTGCAGGGCTGCAGGGGGAGGGCGTTCTCGACAGTCGACGCCGAGCGGGCGCCCCGCGCGGCGCCTTCTCTCCGCTCCGATTGATTTTTATTACAAGAATTTCACTTGTTTTTTTTTTGTTTCTCGCACACCAGCCCGAGACGCACACAGGCGGGCGGGACTCGTATAATTCATTTGTACGAAGTTACTAATGCTATCGATTTTTTTAACGAAGCTACATTGTTTCTTCCTCCCTCGCCAAATATAACCGGAAACGTTATTTCAGTCGAGCTTTGTGAAAAGTTAGCTACTTTTATTTGGGCATTCAGAATGTTTATGTTTCAAATAATATCTGAATAGATTTCCTCTTTTTAGATTTATTAGATTAGATCTTTTAGGAATCGCTTGATGTATTTATTACTTTTCTTACAAATTTGCGAATTCATTTGATTTTTCTTTTGAGCTTCACGCTGTATCCCGCTCATAGCAGAGTACGAGACACGTCATTTCCATTAAAACACTTCCGTTAACCAATTCAATTGCCCACAGCCGCGCTTTATGTCGTTACCAAAGCGAGGAAATGAAAAAAATATATATTTCATTCCCCCGAGATGTTTTCGGAAGCTTGCCAGAATCCAATAGTGAAAACCGCATCTAAATCGGGTTAAGTCAATTCTGAGATGCGATAATAAATGCACAGAAAAACGGACAAACAGACAAAAATACTAAAAATACTAAATTACTATTAAAATACAAAGTTCGGCGTTTCAGCGGAACGTGAGGAAAAGAGTTTATTGACACTACATGTTGTCTTATACATATGTGGAAGATATTCATGAAAAGTAATCACTAAGTAAACCACTTTCACTTCTTTCAAACTCTATTTAAACTAATCACAATCGTGTCATATAAAAAAACATTGCTATTTGTTGATAAAATATAGACAAGAACGACAAAACTACAAAGAAAAGTGACGTAATTCTGACATCATCACAACATTTGATGCACAGTTGGTTTCAGAATTCATAATTTTGCATAGCATTCTCTTGAAATTTGTATCTAGACGTAGACGCTAATGACAAATAAAACATTGTGGCGGGGTGTGATGGTTGTGGGCAGCGGTGTAGTAGTTCAATTTTCCATTCCAGGAAAGGGGTGAACGGACCACCTTAACCAAAAAATATTAAAATATTTTAATGACATAGCCTAACAAATATTACCAGACTATAGGAACACTCAAACTCAAACTGCGACTCAGCTATTTAGCTCCACGTTTCTCCGTATATAGTAGGTCAGTTGTGAGATGGTCATATAAGTGTTAAGACAGCCCTATTCTCTACCTTCCTCTTAATTTGTACAAACATTTCCCATTAGTTACTAACGAACTAATAAAAAGTAATTACAATAAAAAGAACGACCTACTCTGTGCAAAAATATGTTACTGTACTATATAGGTACCGGCGTTGCAAGTTGCAATGTCCCGATCAGTACAACCATTGATTATTCCACGTACTGTGAGAAATCTCGTTTTTATTACTTACTGCCCTGCATAACGGGGTAAACAAAAACAATATCGTTTAAATATAGTGAGGTTTTTCTATTAAAAACATTTTAAATTCATATCTGTCCCCATTGAAGCTTAATTTAAAACTTTAAAAATGGATATACAACTTTAAAAATGGTTTTGTCCATTTTATAATAATTATTATGAAATAAATTAAATCTTTTGGTATTTTGTCCCGCTTTTGGCGAAAGAATCCCGCTTTTTAACTTAAAATGTTCATAAATCCTGTTTTTCACTGAGAGAAAATCTGGCAACGCTGATAGGTACATATAGCTACTACCAAATTTATTTTTGAAATGTGCAGTTACGTTCCCATCGAGGAATTCTGCACGTACGTGAATATATAATTAAATTGAAAATAATTTAAATGATGATAATGATAAAGATTGATCCGAGTGAGAATAGGACCTGGTCGAGTTTACCGACTTACACTGTGCCATTGCGCAAAGAAGGCACAAAATAAAATTTGTTATGAAAATGTTTTATTCACGTTGCTTATGAAAACCCTGTCAAAATATCTTTAGGAGTTCCTAATAAAAGCCTAATACTAAATATGTTTGACACGTGTTTTAGATTCGCAACGTACCTACTATTATACAATATGTTTATTTATATAAATTGTAGAATTCGAGTAGATACACTGTAACATAACTTGCAGGCTGCAGTTACAGAGTGCAGACACAAAATATTATGCAAGGCACGCTTTAGTAATCTAAATCAGAATTCAGAACTAAGTATACACAGTATATAGAAACGGTAACTACTACGACATCCGTCGTGTACTCGTGTCGATTAAGCCAATAACAATAGGGAAGCAGTAATCGCGTCGCCATTCTAACCATGTAAGAGAGAAAGAAATACGTATATTACGTACATTATCATTTAAATTAGTTCAAATATTTACTAGCGTTTGCAAGTTCAGTTGCTTACTATTTTGTTTTAATAGTTTGACTGAGTTTAAATGCCACGTGGTAGATGGCGCCACTGTACCTAAGAAACATAACAGCATGTCATTTAAGACAATACAAATATAGAAAGATTTTTATTTAGGTTTAGCAATGAAGTTATTGAAAATTATTCACTAATTCCTTATTCCACATCTATGCATATAATTATTACTAAGTGACATAAATCACGAGACGATTTCATATAAAAGTAGGTCAAGGCTGAACCAATTGAATAGTTCTATAGAATAGATTACAGTATTTACATTACTTTACATTACGATAAACAAATCAAACTGATAAATCTTATAAGTATATGATAATTGATAAATTATTTATTGTTCTTTATAGGAGAAAATATACACTATTAGTGTAATATTTAAAAAATGAGAGTTTTACAAGCTTTCTTTATTATTGACAATGGCAACATTATTAGAGCTTATTTTGGGTCATTCGTTTGCTCGCTTCCAACTTGTACTTCGTTTGGGTTATAGTAGAGGTGCCTTTCGCTTCGTTAAACTTGCAACATAGCATAGTTTAGTATTTTCATTCTAAGAAAGCTGGCGGGTGTGCAAAATAAATGTGTTTATTATAAAACAACTGTGTCGCATTTACATTGAGAAGTACAACACCTCTAATTGTCTATAATATAGTGAATGATATAGTCGAGGTAAGTGCCAACGAAGTTTTGTAAACCACAATGAATCCGACAAGTGCTTACCTTGCTCTTACGACTTTTCATCTTGAAAATTTCCATTTGTGAACTTTCGAAGTAAAGTTTCGAAAAGTTTTAGCGAGTTTGAAACTTTTTTGAAGTTTCACGAGTATCGTGTGTACATTTATGTTGATTTAGTTAACGTATTGCAAATACTTAGCCCAGGAAATAGTTAAACTTAGAATTTTCGTCGCCATTTTATTTTTTGTCGCGCTGGAAAAGCGGCCATTTTCTTTGTGCCGCGTCGCTTACGACGACTCGTATGTGGTCCGTAAAGTTAATTTAGTTAAGTTGAGGCGTGATCTCATCATATGAAGTAGATCGGTGAGATAATTTGCTATATAACGTGACAAAAACAACGTCTAATGTAATATTTTAAGTGCTCCGAGTAAAGTTTTCGCAATGGCCTAATTACTGCGTGGTGTTTAAGAGTGTAGAGCGTATATTTTGTACGTAGATAGCTAGTGTCAATTAAGTGTTGGGTGTCGTAGGACGAAGGGCGCGGCGCGTGGCAAGAGACACCATGGACGACGACCAGCAGTTCTGCCTGCGGTGGAACAACCACCAGTCGACGCTGGTCTCCGTGTTCGACACACTACTGGAGAAGGGCATTCACGTGGACTGCACCCTGGCAGCCGAGGGGCAGACGCTCAAGGCTCATAAAGTAGTCTTGTCTGCTTGCAGTCCCTATTTCGAGGTTGGTACGATGCTAACGTTATCTAGGTCAATTGGTATCGCGTATAACTAAGTTGCAGGCACAGTTTTGCTCTAATAAACATTCCAGTTGTTTCGTTCTAGCTTTCATATGTTTGCAATTAGTTTGGATTAATGTATAGATGAGTTGGCAATTGAAAGTTGTTGCTACTACTTTTCAAAATACGAGTTTTAAAAAACTATTACAAACGCAAAACATTAGACTTAATTACAATGTCACCAGTAATTAATTTGATAATTATACCTTAATTATCTGTTATTAACTTGATTGGTACAATGACAGGTTTTTTTTACAAAGTGACAAAATAAAATAAAACCCAAAAACAAATATATGCATATTTATAGATAATAATCAATAAACATAATAATTGTTTCAGAGTGTACTATCCCAACAGTATGACAAACATCCTATAATAATATTAAAAGATGTTAAATATGCTGAACTAAGAGCAATGATGGACTATATGTACCGTGGTGAAGTAAACATATCTCAAGACCAGCTAGCTGCTTTGTTAAAAGCCGCAGAGTCTCTTCAAATCAAAGGTTTATCAGATAACAAGCCCTCGAGGCCACCGTCGCGCCCTGCCCAACCTACTGCACACCCGCCACGTGCCCCGTCTCCACCTCCACAAGTAAGAAAATTTTTATTTATTGTACTTAATTTACCTTTACAATAAATATTACAGTTACATTAAGATACTTAGTGTAAGTAAACATTTTAATTATTCCGTAAACTGTAAATTAGGGCCATAATGGCTGACTGTAAATATGATGGTTGTGTAATTAATCTATTTTCATTCATTCAGAGAATAAGTTAAAATGATTTCTTTGTTCAAGAACTTAATGTCTCAAAACATGGTGCATGTTGTCTTAACTCTTTAAGTTCACTATTTACGCTGCTATATGAAAAATAACTTGTCACATAAATAATGAAGGAATAGGAATTATGGAACAAATCTGAACTACATGTTAAAGTCAATTTCAACTATAAAAATATAAAATATAATAAATATTGTATACTAATATACTATTAGCTTTTTATATGAATAAATAAATAACAGGCATTATTGAAAAAAAAAGGATTTAACTGTAAAGAATGACCATAATACTTAAGAATCTTATAAATATAATGTTTTAGCCTACTAAAAATATTATAAATATAAAGTTTTAGCCTACTTTTAAAGTTAAAACTTATATTTTAAATTAAAAAACCATATTATTACCCTCAATACAAAAAATCATTTCACCATGCAAACAGAACAAACAATATGTTAATCAAATCACTAAATATTTTTGATTAGTTGCCTGTAAGCATTTGTTGTGCTAATGCAAACTTCTGTAAACATGAAACATAATACACATTATGTATTCACGAGACACAATTCTAGGAACATTATAGCATTTAAATTAAAACAAAAGAAAAAATATTTTGCATGTTTTATATTAATTTTACTTTATACCAAATAACTAAGGCTCATATTTACAAATGACTCCACTCCAAGAGTGATTTTAGGAAGCTTATTCTTATTCATAAATTATAATCATTATTAATAAATAATAAATACTTATTAATAAATTCTTATTATGAATGAAAACAACACCCCAGGCTGAAGAGTTTTAACATGACAAATTCTGAATCTGTGTGGTAACCCTGACAGGTGTAGGCGGAGTGGACAATGTTAAAATGAATATTGAAATGTACTTATATATATATATATATAGCCTTATAGCCTACTTTGATAAAGTAACTATTCATTGCTAAAACTTTTTTCAAATTGATCTAGTAGTTGATATTAACATGTTTGAACAAACAAATTCTTTTATTGTATAATATGAGTAGAAATAATACAAATAACTTGTTTTAAAATAATAAAAGCTGCTGCTTAAAATGCAATATGTATAATTGTGAAATGAGGTGAACAGGTAGACCATTTGGTACTTGGCATTTTTTCATATATATAGCATGTGGGGAAAAAACATTAAACTGATAAAAAGCTAGGTATTTGTTTTCTTTAAATTATGGAGGATATGTAATTACCGATAAATCTTAATAAATTTTAATATTCTATTTTGCTTTGAAATATAAATAAAATATTATACTTTATTAAACAATATGTCACATTTATGTGTAAATTGATATTACAAAGAGCTATTTAAGCTATTTTTTATGATCCAAGTAATTAAATTAATTTGCTTTTGAATGTTGTTTATCTTATATACAAACATAATAAATGTTCAAAATTTTAATTCATTAATTTAAATAAATAATAATTTTTATAAATACAAAATCTTGAATGTTTTAAAACTGCAAGCCAGCATAGTTCTTTTAAAAACTAGATGTTATCTTTGATATATTGTAACTAAACCTCTTCTAATATGATGACTAGCCATGTAAATAATTAATTGTATGATTATGCTCTTTGAACAGGTTTAAATATGAATTATGTTATTCTGTACAGCATTTCTTCTGTTACTGTTTATGTTTACCACCATAAATAAATATGGTTGACCTTGAGTAATTATTATGTTACACATGTCTATTTGCCTCATTCCATAGTGTTTATTCATAATATTTTTAAAGTTACTAAATTGTTATTGTTTGCTATATAAACACAAAATAACTCAGTGATTCTAAAAATAATTAGAATTGCCATTGAAGGTCACTGTAGGATTCCTTCCAATTATAATAATTCTATTTGCAACAATGTAAATGTGCTAATTTATTAGTTCTTAAAAATATTTCAACTACTTATGTCTATAACATTAATGAAATATTTTGAGAAATTGAGGAATTAACCGATTGTGCGATGCACAGGACAATAATGAGTTTATCTATATGTTTGTTTCTAATTTCTATGCAATCCGATTTTTGTGACCTTCCTCTTAACTTTGCTAGTATCATTAAGACATTGCAATAACCTAAGTTTACCACAGTGACTCCCAAACATATTATCAAAATAAAAATAAATGTACTTGAATTCCTTAATATTATTTTTTTCTAGGCTACAGTTTTGGCTAGATAATATAAATATTGCCAACTGTAGGCTTAATCAAAACTATTATGTTGTTGACATAAATATAGTAATAACAGCATAAATTACCTCCCCAGGTGAGAGATGGTAGCATCGACAGCCGTGAGGGCTCCATAAGTCCATCGCGACGTCGGAAGAAAGCCCGTCGTACGTCCACCGAGAGCACCCCCGTACCAGCGCCCGAGCCCGAGGACCTGCCATTGAAGGAGGAAGTGTCACGAGATGGAGTGGAGGATCTGACGTTAGATGAAGAGGCCGAGCCTTCTGTTACACACAATGATGTTGTACGCAGTAAGTATTGTAAAATGTTCTTTGTTTTCTTTGATTTCACTGTACATTCAATATATATATAGTACTTTTCGGTATATACATTGTAGTTGAGTGAGTCCAACTCACCGTCCATACCAGAGCAGAAAAAAGAAAATAATTAATTTTCCTGTACGGAAAATGAATCCACAATAATTATGTTTCCCGTTTTACACTGCTACTGTGCAACAACTAGGAAATGGAATTAAGCTGTCTATAAAAACCGTTGTTTAGTATCATGCTGCTCATAGTTCATGATTAATTGTGTCATTGTCATTGTGTGAAAAAAGATTTATGGAGAGATAGGAATAGTAAGGTGTTAATGTATTGAGGGGACTGATAAAAGAAGACATGCAGAAGGATTTTACATTTAAATTATTATTAACTTAAATTACGTTTCCAAAAAAATATGTATTTTTTTGGGAAAAAACTTGAAAATTTTGCTTCTATTATAAAAATATTTAACAATTTATGTCCATTAAAACCTCTTCTAAGATTTTGCGCGTAACTAACTTAATTAATTTCTCTCAATCTTCGTATTTTTTGACATAATATTA
Source organism: Heliconius cydno galanthus (assembly GCA_036379175.1). Classification (NCBI taxonomy): domain Eukaryota; kingdom Metazoa; phylum Arthropoda; class Insecta; order Lepidoptera; family Nymphalidae; genus Heliconius; species Heliconius cydno. The sequence goes on from JAKRZM010001320.1 coordinate 297,701, forward strand.
TCTCATCCGTGCAACACTAATCTTTTCGAAAACTTTTTTAAGATATACTTATAATACTAAGCTATATTGGACTATATAGAACATAAGTCCCATTAGTCTGTTTAAGGGTAGCTGCAATTGCAAGTAAGATCTGATTAATTTGAATAATTTCAGATTTTCAATGGCATATGGAAAGATCTCAAGATGAAATGATGAATTCAAATGATAGTGTTCGAGAGACTCAAGGTAAGACGCTATCATTATAGCGATCGCTGTTACAGACATTTATGGGACACCATGAGTGCTTGTAAAAGCTATCTAACTTGGAACATCTTGTATTGCAAGTACGTTTTTTTATATGTTTTTATTTACTATTAAACATAATTATGTGTATTATTATTAAATTACAATACAAGATGTTAAGTGGGACTCGAGATGTTTGTTTTTGGGGCAATCAACTTTTTTGTATCTTTATTTTGATATAATAGTATTTTATAATAGTACTTTATTGTTGTATGAAGAAAAAGATCATTGCCCCAGATGTACAAGGAACGGATGAAATGCGCAATGTCTTCCCATAATTTGAAATACAGACAAACAGTTATTGCTTAAAATAATGTATTTATCTTGTTATATATAAATATTATATACCAGAACAGCAGATACGAGAGTGCTAGTGTTTTCACATGTGAAATTTTCAACCTTTAATAATTACTTATCTAATATTAATATTATAAATTACTAATCTTATTGCAATTTTATATTTCCTATATATGATTTAGGATATTTCAGAGCAAGGTAAAGGTAATGGCTAAGAGGTATTGTTTTATTGTTTGTAGCCCGTTGAGGCGAGGTATGCGACAAGGTAAGTATAGGTTCACATTTATATCACTAGTTAGTGTAGTGTACTGTGTATTCGCTTTGTTTGTGATGTGGGACTCGAGTAGATCATTGCATGCTTCATTACTTTAGAAAATTTTACCCAATTGTAGAGTAAATTGTGAGCACACGACCTTCGGTGTCGATGTCTCCATATTTAATTACTAGTGCTAACTTTATTAATTTTTAACATTGTAACATTACGGAGTGGACTATGAGCCGGTGAGTACGAGTACGTATCAATTACGCCCATATAAGTAGAATATAGCAAAACAATTAAAGCCAGATAAAAATAACCTTATTGATGAAATTGTCAGTAGTGTTTTGTTATTGGTCAGTCGAGTCGAGTCGAGCGTACCGTGTTCTTGCCAGTTGTGTGACTGCATCAAATCATTTGTTGTAGAAGAATATGGACTCCCCCCGAGGCTTGAACTTTACAAGGTAAATCAAATCTATTCATTTTATCTCGTAGTTTGTTGGTTTATGTGGCTTATTTATTTATTATTTTTATTTTTTCGTTTCTTTATTTGCATTCACATGTGATTTCACTGCAGATGTTTTCTTAGCAATTCATGTTTAAAATTATTTTTTTGACTCTTTTATTTGCAAACGTGCATGTGTTCACTAGGTAATTTTTTTTTAATAATATTGAAAACGGGCATGAAAATTTCCTAGTGGATGCGCATTTCATTTCATCTTTACTAAATTGTAACAAAATGAATAAAGATTAGGGCTGCGGTGTTGAAGCTTTTACGACGTAATAATTAGGACAGGATATCAATGTCCTCAATACCTACTCCTTGTGCATAATCCCGCTAAGCTGTCCCAGCATGACTACACTCTTACTTCATTCATTTTTCTGTTATCTTTAAAAAAATGTACACTACAAAAACAAATTTAAACTTGCTAAAACATTACTATTGTCATTTACCTGTGCAACTAATTGTAATGCTTGTTAACCTCATTCTCGCTTTCATAATTTCCCCTTCCAGAACCATCCACCGATCTACCAAGTTACTTGAATTACATTAACACTCCTTTTCCATTAACGCGCGGGTATCTTAAAACTATCAACGTGAAAATAGAGAGTAAGGAGGAGTTGACCGAAAACATAAAAGTTAGAGGTAGAAAACCCTATAAGAAAAGAACTATTAAAACTGAAAAGAAATTAAAAAAAAATAAAAGAGGCGATATAATAAAAGAGGGTCAACGTACAGATAGAAAATACGTGTGCTCAATTTGTAAGAAGAAAAAATATAAGTATCGAAGGAATAAATTGAGACATGAGAAATATGAATGCTACACTGGGCCGCAGTTCACTTGCGACAAATGTGACAGAAAATATTCGCAGAAAAAAACGTTAACAATGCACATTGCGCAAAAACACGAGACGTCCAGCGAAATACAAGCCGAGACCAAACCCTCAATTGATCTATTTTGAATACTTGTTGCTTTTACTTTTGTTTATTATTATTTTTTCTTATTGTCTTTATTTTTTTTCTTTAAAATATGAATTGTTAAGAATACTAAATTTTTTTTTCAAGTTAAAATCATGTTTCTTTTTTGTTGATTTTTAAATTAAGCCAGTGCCATATTTGATTTTTTTTAAGTTTAGATAGTTTGTAGATTGCAAAAAAATCCTATTTTTTTTGAGTTTGTTTTGTCTTGAAGTAAAAGAGTTTACGTTATATTTTTGTTGATTTTTAATTAGGTTTTTTTTGTTTGAATATACATATTTTGCTATATTATGTTTTTTCTTTAGCTTCTCAGTATTCGTTAGTAGTACATATAAAAGTCACAAGCGATAATCCGGACTGTACTGAAATTTTCATTTCAGGAAGAAGAACGACACCGAGACACAGTATCATGACACGTAGTAAAAAAGTCAGCGAGGAGACGAACACAACCACCCTCGCCATACTAAACAACGTCAGCGCGCCGCCGGCCGCGGCCCCCGCCGCCGCACCCGTCCCCGCCCACGACGAGGCTAAGGAGAATAAAAGACAGCGCGCCAAGTCACCGCCCAAGGCCAAAACCGAGCCCAAGCCTAAACCCGAACCCGAGCCTGAGCCCAATGACACCAAGCCCGACACCCGCTACCACATCTACTCGCGGGGCTCCCAGCAGCTGCCCTGCGCGCAGTACAAGACGGACAAGGGCTACCGCTGCCCCAACTGCCACCGCTGCTACAACGCGCGCAAAAACCTCGTGCGCCACGTCACGCTGGAGTGCGGCCGCGAGCCGCAGTACAAATGCCCGCACTGCTCCTACAGCAAGCACCGCCGCAACGAGCTCAAGAAGCACATCGAGAAGAAGCACCCCTCATGCGCAACGTCCCCCGCGACGCCTGCAACGCCCCTTGGTGTTAAGTAATCGCGTCCCTAAAATTACCCACGTGCCTTATATAAACTTCCTTTTTATATAATATTAATTGTAAAGTGTTATGAGCCTCGTTTACTGCCTGTGCTGCTACAAGGTAATGATGAGCGTTTCTACAGCAAGCATATGGCAATGAGCTCAAGAAGCACATCGAGAGAAAATATCCATCATCCCCAGCACCCTCACAAGCTCCTCGGTGTTAAGTAGCCACATCCCCTCCCCCTCACCCAAGTGCCTTACTCGCCGCGGCGAATTTCCTCTTAGATGATATTCGTTCTAAAGTTTAATGAGCCTCGTATACTTATTGTATTTTGTGATCGATATTCGACGATATATTTTTACTATTAAATGATGTATCTCGTCAACCGGACTTTGATTTCTCACCCTCGCCGCTCGTTTGCCGCTCTTATGGGAAGATAACTCGAACGCGGAGACGTTCGGTTTGTGCATGTCTGCATGAATTAGAAGCTTCGCCTCCTTTTGATTTCTAACAGAAATTATTTTTTTATTTTATTTATATATATTTTTTTTTAATTATTATTATAACGCATTTCTTTGGTTCCTTAATTTTATTTTAGCCTCTGGTAGTATTAACAAAACGGCGTCGCCCGCAGTAGCGCTTGAGTTATTATTTGCAATACCGTTAATGTGTTGTATTTCAGAGGTGCGCAAGGAGGCCCTGCCGTCGGCCTTGCTCTCGCTGCTGTCGGCGCAGCGCGCGCAGGCCGCGCTCGTGCCGCATCTCCTGCCTCTCCCCGACCTCCCCCAGCACCTGCTGCAGCAGGCCTTCCTCCAGAACAACAACACCGTCGCCGCCGCCGCCAAGCACGACGCGCTGGACGACCGCGACTCGGACCCCGACCCCGACTACGACGACACGGACGACATCGTGCTGCCCGAGGAGGGCGACGCGGGCGAGCCGGGGGACGCGGGGGGGCGCCGCGACGACGATGCCAGTCGCCAGTTCGAGTGCCGACACTGCGGCAAGCGCTATCGCTGGAAGTCCACGCTGCGTCGCCACGAGAACGTAGAATGCGGAGGCAAGGCGCCGAGCCACCAGTGCCCGTATTGCTCCTACCGCGCCAAGCAGCGCGGCAACCTCGGCGTGCATATTCGCAAGCACCACAACACGGAGTGGTACATATACGCCAGCAACAAGGTGCGCCGCAACAAGAAGACCCCCGCCTAACACACACACACACACATACACACACAAGCACACACGCGCGCGCGTCTCACACCAAAGTAGATACCCAACCAAATCGGTACTGCAATAATATTATTTATATTTACATTTTATTTTGTTAAAGACATATTTTTAATTTTTAATATACACTAAAGATAATAGTTGTAATTTGCACATTCCCTAACGGCATTAGAGTTAATTTGTTGTTTTTTTTTTGTTTTTTTAGAGTTTATTCGTCGTAGTTAAGACTGACCCTAAGTATTTTTGTTCACGAGAACGTTTTTATTGTTGTATTTATTTCGCCGGCCGCCGGTCGAATCCCCTTCCAAATGTTAAATCCGACCTGAAAGGTTGTTTTCGTAGAACTATATAATGTTAACTCGAATTTGTCTAGTTTTAGTATCCTAACATTCCTTTTATGGAATAATTCCAAAATATGAAAACTTAGTGCAATTGATATTATATAAATGTTGATATTCATTTTGAGTCACTGTTACAATTATTTAAAGTCGCGGAAGCTTAGCACTTCCGACACGGGTAAATTTTTGTTTAAAGTTCTCCACCTGAAAGTTTTGTTTCTATGTTCTTGTTATATTTTAATTTAAATTATCTAACATATTATCAGGGACCATTTACTTGTCTTCCCGTTTGTAGACGATCCAAAGTTTATACTTTAATAGTTGTATTATTATTTATTAGGCTAATGATGGTTTTGGACCGCGAGGTCCGCAGTTAGGTAAGCGAGCTCATCGACTATGTGCCTACAATGTTACCTGTAGATAATATTAAATATTTATTATATATTATTATGATTATGTGGTATATCTCGGTTAAATGGGTTAAAAAAATGTGTTCAAAATTTAAAAAAATATATGTTGGTTGATATTATCTGATATTTTATCGCAATAATCAAGTTTCTTTTATCATATTGACTGTTGATATTTTTTGTTGTTAATTTAGGATAACAAAGCTATTTGACCAAAGTCAGTATTAGTTTAAAGTGTTATGAGTAAAGTCGTTGCTAAGCATTGAATAATGGATAATAATGAATGCAATGTCTCATCATATCAAGCTAGTTGAAGGTTTTAGGTATTCATTGTATGATAGAATTAAATTGGAATGTTACGATGTTCACATTGTTTGTTAATGTTATTGGATTGAATTAGTTAGAGTGACTTTTATATGAATATATTGGGGTTTACTTGGTAGAAAAGTTTATTAAAATATAAATATAGTGTATAATTATAGACTTTTTTATTTATTTTTTATTTACCCCTTTTTATTTTTTTTTGCATTTGTATTTTTTTTACATTCTGTTAGGTGAGTTTGCATCGTTTTTATTTATTTTTGTTTTATTTAACAGTGCATGGACGCATGATTCACCGCTTGCTTTTTGACTTTTGCATTGTTTTGTTTTTCTTTTCCTTTCGTTCATACTAATATAATTAATAATTTCAGGTAGACAAGAAAGCCCATGGGGTCGGGAGACTACATTTAATTAACAAAAGTTATTTAGAATAGCGCACACAGTGACTAAACCTAAAACCTTGTCGCTCATATTGTACAGTGCCACGAGTCTCCTCTTACACGTTTGCAGGGACATACCATTAAAGTTACCTTCGAAATCATTGATCGTTTGGACCTGTCAAAATAAACGTTTTGATGATTCTTTTTTGTTCTTTTTTTTTTACTTTCCTTTTGCAAAAGCTTTCATCACAGCACTCGGTGGACACTCACAGTAGAATATATCGTATGTATATGTATCTATCTTATTTGTGTATGTATATATTTATCTATATATAATATGTATTGGTATTCTACATATGTATATATTATTTGTGATTCGTATCAGTATTATATAATTTCGTATATAACATGTATGTATAATTGTGCTTGTACTGGTTAACACTCGGGAATGTCGAATGTGTGTGGCGCAAGCGTGGCGCGTGGCTCGAGTAGTGACGGTGTCGCTGTTGCAGGCGCGGGTGCCGGAGGGGGCGGAGGCGGGGAGGACGCGTCCTTCACGCGGCTGGGCGGGCTGTCGTGGGAGCAGTGGTCGGCGCGGCTGGCGCTACCGCTGGTGGCGGGCATGCGCGTGGCGGCGCCGGCGCTGCCGCCCGCGCCCGGCGAGCCCAGCTTCACGTGCCCCGACTGCGGCCGCGTGTACAAGCTCAAGTCCTCGCTGCGCAACCACCAGAAGTGGGAGTGCGGCAAAGAACCACAGTTCCAATGCCCCTACTGCGTGTACCGCGCCAAGCAGAAGATGCACATCGCGCGCCACATGGAGCGCATGCACCGCGAGGTGCACATGAAGCCCGAGCAGTACATCAAGCAGGACAACGTGGACGCATGCACCTAGGCGCCTTGCCGCTCCGACGCTTCGACTCTCGCTTATATACCTATTCAGGCTCCTCAAGATTATTGCCGATTGTGATAAATGTGATGAAATCTCTCTTGTGATAGTGACTCGGGACAGTCACGTTAGATGTAGTCGCCTGGCTCGTTACCGCTATACATACTCTATGAATTTAATCTCGCGTCGAATTTCTGTCTTACTATTGACACTGGGTGCAGATTTTGCAGCGGTGTGAGCGACTGTTGCATTTATCCAGTACGTTAAGGAAAGTGATTTGTATAGTTACGCTTTATATATTTTTATGTAGAGCATTTATCGTGTAAATGATCATTCCTGGTGTTCGTCGACGTCGGGCGTGTTCTAGACACTGTGGGCTAGATCGTTGCTTAGAAAAGTTTACTTCTTGTTACCAGTTACAGTTACTACGGACTAAATTTTAACATTGATTACGAGATTATTAGAATTGTTGGCAAATATAATGTACCTACTTTACTCCTTGTCGAGTAGGTACCTAATGTAGTGAGAATGGAAGAGTTATAAACAGATGCGTTCGTTGTTTTATACTTTTAGTTATTAATTAAAATGAAGCTATTCGTCGCTTAGTTTGCAAGTTATAGGTCTTTGCCATAATGCATGTTCCATTATTTTTGTAATACTCAATGTAATTATTATTTTTTACTTTTTCAATTATTTTAGATCTCTTTACGTGTAATGCATTTATTTTATATTATTCTAGAGCGTAAAGCCGGCCCGTGCGTTGCGCGGGGGCGAGATCGTATATCGTATAAGAGGTATTCATTGTAAGTTCCTGGAGACGTTATTTGATGTTATACTTGGGGCCAATTGTTAGTTAAGATATGGTTAGACCAGTGGAATCGAGTGCCTTATTAAAAATGTTTGTTAAATTTTAGACTACACTTGTATAGACACTGCCATTGAGGGATTATTACTAGTGACCCGCACAAATCACGTCATATTATTAGGATGATAGCAAAATCTTCCACTTAGTGTTTAAGTATTTTTTATACATTACCATTTAGATATTATAAGTTAGCGATATCGCGCCGAGCAGAATCTTTCGCGTTCCCTTTAAGAGAGGCCTAGTTTTTGACACGAACGATTGTGTTTCCGCGATAATTGATTAGAATTTTAGCTGCAGGAGTTACCATCAAACAATCAATATGTAGAACTCGTTAAGTACAACCATTTAAAGTCATTTCAGTAACATTAAGTGCCTTCGAAAAGTTAGTCATTAGGATTTAAAATGTTAACAACAAAATATCTCGGTTGTGATCTTTGAAAATAACCGCTGCGACCGATGACGGAACAAAATGTTGCTTTTGTATTTCCCGAACATATTTTTAAGTACAACATATCTGTGATAAGGATATTCTCAAATTAAAGTAATTTCGCGTATTGCATTGCGAGTTTTTTTCACTCAATGACGCAGACCCAAGTCTAAGTTATCCTACGATAGCAGATCCTTCAATAAGAATTGACACCTAGAGCATTCAATAAACTGTAGCATATAAACTGACAATAAGAAGTTACAGTGATTATACGCATTTGATTGTATTTTATAACCTTTTTGTATTTTTAATAAAGTTGCTATTCTCGATATTATTTTAGTTTTTATTTATCATATGTTGACCTGCAATAAATGACCAATTGGACTTAAAACATGGATTAATTACGGTAACTAAGATTTTTAACGATTTAACAAATATATCCTGAATTTTAACACTGCATGTTCTCTCTTATATTAACATTTAATAAAATCACGTTTCATCTTCACTAAAAATGATGGTACTTTCAATTGAGGTGAATATGAAACCGATGGTCGCATGTTAGGGTCGCCTTGGTTGAAGGGTTACTAGGACAGTAGCATTAGTATGATAGAGAAGGAACAAATTAATGGGAGACATGGTGCATTATCCTACGCTTCTCACGTCGGCACTGGGGTTTGGCTTACTGTTACGGTGGCAGCTTATTATTTGCACGTATTTATTTTTATTTGCGTTTTAATTTCAGTTGCACAGTTGTACACGCCTTATATATTGGGTTATGGTACGCCCGGGCTCAGTGGTGGCAAAGCCTGGACGCTCTATGAGTGCGTGGATTGTGGGAACAAATACAAGCACAAAGGCTCTCTGCAGCGACATATTAAATACGAGTGTAGAAAACAGCCAAGTTTCAAGTGTCCCTACTGTGTGTATCGCGCATATCAGAAGCATAACCTGCTTCTGCACGAGAGGCATCTCCACAAAGATTTACCAGAGAAGGTGGATTTCGTGTCGGAATGACACGAGTCAATGTCAGTAAACAATTATTTAACACTAACTGGCTAACGGGGAAATATTGGGCATCCATTGGGCTTATTAACAACACTAACTGTACAAGTACATATTAGGATAGCTCACCAAGCAACCAAATATTTGTATATATACCTACATATACACGTATGACTTCTTATTTTCGCTTCTTAAGCTTTTTTTAAGTATTTATTATTTTTCATTTGTTACAAATATACATATTTTTAGTTGCTTCTGTGTAACATTCTGTCGGCCTCCTTACTCATTAAGTAAAATTATCTGAATGTTAAATATCATCAATTACCTTTTACGTTCCTTAACTTTTTAATCTGAGAACATATCAATAATTGCAAATTTTAGAGTTATTAAAAAATCTAACTTTTATGTTACAGCTAATGAAGATCAAAAGAAAACTTTAAAGAAGATGATGTCGGAAATATCAATTGGACTACCGAATATTCGATTGCCGGTGATTAAACCGATCAAAATATTTTAACTAACATATTTACATTACAGAGCATTTTGATTTATATACATTTTGTTAAATATAATGTTGACAGGCACGTGGAATATAGGATCACGTTGAGATGCTAGATTTATTATTATATTCGTAATGGAGATATAACGTAGTCGTAGACAATGTATTAAATATTTTGTAAAATGTTATACGTGGAAGTGTATTATATACAGAATGTTCTATAACTGAACTAAGAAAGCGAAATGGAAGGCAGCGACATAATAATAAGCATAATACATATTTATAGTTACCACCGAGATTTTAATATAAAATTTGAAATTTTGGTTTTTGGTGGCAATGTTCACTTTTTAATATAGATTATACGTAAGACATGTTTTTTGTAATTTTACTTGTAGTTTGTTAAATTTTCTTGTTCTTGTTATTATTTTTTTGTTTAGTGTGTGTTCCTTGTTGCCAAAGAAATTTATCAAAGTAATTTATACGAAACCAAATAACTGTATTATAGTTTCAGTATTTTTGTTAAAATGTATAAATATGATATTTGCATTTGTTATTGTTAATAATAAGTTACCTTTTAGAGTTCAAATCGAAACGCGCAATATTTTATACCAAAGAATCTAGAATCGACCTGATTCTAGCCTTGGTAAGTGCCTTAATAACGCCTAATATATTGTTACTAAGTATAATGTTTTGTATTTAAGTTTATAAATATATTTACGTGTTGAAACTTATGCCTAGAAAAATATTTTTATTATAAATTAGAAACGCTATGCACGGATTTTGCCTTATGTTGCCCATGTACTAATAATCTTATTGCGATTCAAAGACTTACAAGAAACAGCTATGACTTAATTCGTTATAGCGAATAAAAGTTTGTTTATATTAAGGATTTTTTAAAATTTCAATTAAACTCGCTAAAATTCATCAATTAATACGTAGCCTTACCACAATATTTGGCAAATTACCAGAGGATTTTAGTGATATTCGCATATTGAAGTTTACAACAAGTTTCCAACTGCTAATGAAGAATACAGCAATTCCTAAAAGGAAATATTTAATTGTGAATGGAAAGTTTAATTTCATATAGTATATAAATTTTTGGTTCTACAACCATCTCAATTTCGTTTCTGATTTATGAAAATACTTTACGATTTATATAATGAATCATTAAATATATGTACAAACATGTTATAATTTTTCAAGATTTGTTTGTGTTAGCCCGGACGGGTAGCGAAGTATGTAATGATTTTCAATTCAAAATTTGAATTTCTACAAGAACAAAGCAAAGCTACCTTAGCGTTGTACTAATTAAAATAAAAACTATGCTATATGAAGGCACAATATACAACTATACACCTTGTTATTCATATATCCGAGAGGGATTCCAGTGAAATCTATTTTGATATAGGTCTTAACATTTATGTTATGCCCATCAGATGTTACATAGTTGTGTTAGCCATAAATTTGTAGTGATAGAATTCTTAAACTGTTCGTAGTAAGATTTGACAATCTTAATATCATCAACTTTTCATGTTGATTGAAGTCAATCAATAAATTACTTAGCAACCTCTAATGGTCCTACGGCGATTTTAGAGAATCATATTTCAATTCAATTAAATATTTCTTTCTCTTAAGAAATGAAATATAAAAAAAATAAATGAACTTCCCAAATGTACTTTTAATTTCATCATCAATTCATATACTTAAATTACCACATTTTTTATAATCTATGAAAACCTAACCAACCTTACACAAAGATGAGGTGGTATACATTGATTAGAAGAAAATGGGTAGGGTCGACGCTCCTCCAAAAATCTCGTGCTTCAAAATAATATTACAAAAATATATTTTATATAAAAATTTTTATGTTGCATAATTGTTTACGAAGGATTTTTATCAAAACTTAATATGAGAATATTAATTCAAAAGGCCGACTTGAAAGTATGAAAAAACGCTTTAAAAGATGTTAAGATACGTTCATTATGGAGTCTTAAAGTTTATTTAAATAATTTTGAAAAATACATCGTAACTTGATAAATATTATTGAATAGAAATTATAAAATTTTATTATCTTCTAAATAATTTGGTGTTAAGTAATATTATTTGCTATTTTTTAATATAGATTGTGCAAAATTCATGAAACAACGTAACAATTAAAAATAAATGTATTAAATCCTTTTAGACGCAATTTAATTTTAATTAGAAATCGTTAAATTTTACGAAGAGTAAACATTATGAAAAATATATTTTAAAAGTCCATATAAAATTTTGTTAGTATACATTTGCTTAACCTACGTTAGTAATTGATATAATTTTTAATAGAAAAATATTCTAACCACATTTTGATTCGTATATAAATAAAAAAAGTATATAGTGATACACATTTTTTATCAAGATTTTGTTTACAGAGAAATAGTATAGAAGCTACATAAAAATATGTTTTATTCCTACACTTTATGAACCATTTAGTAAAATTTAATGACACTAACATTTCAAGTTTTATGTAATGTTTAATAAATTGCTAAATATTTTCTTAATGTTAGTGACTTGTGCCAAAGCATTATTAATAATGTATTAAGAATTATGTTTATTAATTTAATTATACATTTTACATTTACAATTGTACATGTTTAAATGATGGGTTTATATAAACGTTGTTCAGCCACATTTAAGTAATATGATAAGTATCAATATTATATTAACAGAAATATGTATACATGGACGTGGGAATGGGGCGATCTGGGTAGGCAGTGCCGACCTCAGAATAGTCTGGTAGAATATTTTGTAACAAAAAAAATTGGCATGAAAAAAAAATAAGTGTAAAGAAAAACACTTTCTAAGCTAAAGTCAATGCCCCTGGAAAATATCTCTAGATATGCCGATGTATATATTTCAGATCGTGAAAATTGACGTTTCAGAACTCTATGTCCAGTTGTATGATATTTTTACCAACTAGAAGAACAAGTAAATTTTTATAAAAATTATAATCTTATGTTAAATCAAAATAAATTAATAAAATCGACAATTTTAAAATGTTAATTAATGTTAAAGTCTGCCTTATAGTTCAAATGACTTATTGGTACACCACAAATAACTAATGAACTATTTTTATTTTATAAATTATTATAAAGTGGAGTGTGTTTGGTTTGTTTTAATTGCAATATGCATGAGAATAAATGTTCTGAGTTTAATAAATACTTTTCTTATGTGTACCATACCCTCAACCCCCAACGGCTATCGTAAAGGTTACATTATGGCAGGTATCTAAGTAAAACAAGTCAATTATTTATAAATTGTTGGAATATACCTTGTTTCAGGTGAACTGGACTTCTTTAAAACAATGATGCACAATATGTTGCCCATCATGCCAATGAAGACTAAAAACTACTGGTCCCACTGTGACTCCACTTTTGAATGTGAAAAATGCAAGAGAAAGTATAGGCATAAAAGCACATACAGACGACATGTTACCTACGAATGTGGCAAGGAACCTATGTTTCGGTGTCCATTCTTAGACTGCACATACAAAGCTTATCAGAAGACTCATACAGACGCTCATATCAAGACAAAACATAAAGTTCTTACTATAGAATATAAAGGATGATGCGTCACTCAAAGTGAATATATTAAATGTGATATTAAATATAGTTATAATTAAAGTGACGGTACAGTTTAATGTAGTCATTTCATTTTTATTGGATAAGGTATAAAAGTAAATTAAAACTTACCACATCTCTGATATTCTCCGAGAACGAAATTCATAATGATCATCGAAACTCGAAAATTGCGCCAAAACTGTTCGGGATACACCATAGACAATCTATCCAAAATATTGTTATGCGGTATAACGTTATATTTTCTAAACGTGAAAAATTTATTTTTCTTTTATGTCACTGTCTATAATCTGTCATGAGAAGGAAATACTTGAAACGTCAAAATTCAATAAAATTCTTAATTTAAGGATTTGTTTTACAATATAAAATGTCGTGATTGAATTTATGAATAAAACAAAAATAGCTTATCAAAATGAATAAGTTATTTTCCATAAACAGGTGTTACTTTAATACATTAAGGTGTACTATTAGTAAAACACCCTCAAATATATTAGCAGCTAAGAATGTATTACCGAATATGTATATTGTCCGTGCGGCTCATGAGCAAAAGAAAATCCGATCTACTATGAACTATATGATAGCAATTGGTGTAATGACAGTCGGCTTAAGTTACGCAGCAGTACCTCTGTACAGAATATTTTGTCAGGTGAAATAATCTAACCTCTGGACATTATTTTTCTTATCTAAATTATTTAATAAATATATAAATTGAGTGATAACAGCTAGACACAAATCCATTTAACTTATTTTTGTACTTTTTCTTTTAAAATTCTTTATAGGCATATAGTTATGGAGGCACTACAGGTCAAATTGAGGCAAATGAAACAATAAGTAACATGAAACCTATTAAAGATCGACCACTCAAAATTCGTTTCAATGCTGATGTAGCTTCTTCAATGCAATGGAACTTTAAGCCACAACAGGGAGATATAACAGTGAGATTTTATTTAAATTAAAGAATTTTATGTAATATTTCTAGTTTCTTCTAGTTCAGAGTGTTCAACTTATAAAACTATTCAGCTTTATAAATATTAATATTAGCATTGATTTCAATCATTTCAGGTTTTGCCAGGAGAAACTGCCTTAGCATTTTACACAGCCCGTAATCCTACTGACAAGCCAGTAATTGGTATAAGTACATATAATGTTATTCCTTTTGAAGCAGGACAGTATTTTAATAAAATTCAGTGCTTCTGTTTTGAGGAGCAGTTGCTGAATCCCCATGAACAAGTACTAATTTTCTATATTGTGAAATGCTCTTTTTAACTTTAAGCTTTATAAAGAATGTTCTCCAATTTTTTTAGGGATTGTGTATGTGTGTGATAAGTGGCAAAACTTAGTGTTGTAACTCAATGCCTCCCAAAGTTGGGATGAAACCCTAAACTATCATTGTATATTGTAAAAGAAAAAGATATAACAAACAAGTGGAATCATTTTAAATAAAACAACTAAATTCAATTTGTGGTGGTGGTGTGTGGTAGACTGACGTGTATGAATATATGCAATTTATCTGGTTCAAGAGTTTCATTGGAAATGTGTAGATAATCATGAAAATTAAAAATTATATTAAATAAGTGAATATTTTCAGGTAGACATGCCAGTATTCTTTTACATAGATCCAGAGTTCAAGGAAGATCCTAAAATGGAATATATTGATGAAATAGTATTATCTTACACATTTTTTGAAGCCAAAGAAGGTCTCAAGCTTCCTGTTCCAGCCTATGCTAGATAAAATGCCTAAATGTTTAAAAACAAATGTAAATAATAAATATATGTAGTACTTGGTACTGGCTTAAGTTTTTTTTCTGCTATGTATTAAATTTCTAAATAAAGTCTATTAAAATATTAATTTCTTAATTAGTAGATTATTATTAACTTTATTATTGCGTTTTGTCATACCAAAGCAGGTAAATGATAAAAATATACATTAAATCATTACCCAAAGTGATTTTAAACCCATAACCATCGCCTTAATAGCATGCAAGTACAAAATTTTATTCAAGTAAAATTTTGAGCTTAAATTGTCCAGAGTGAATTTTCAACATTCATATAGATTCCTGATTCTTTTGTCGTTAGATTCAAGAACTGTGCATTACACTACATTGAATGGGCTCTCATTTTACATTTATGCCATATTGACAATATTAGTAATTAATTATTTTGCTTCATATATCTACATTTTAAATCTATCATTGTTATAATGTAAGGGAAATAAAACATATTTTAACTTAAACACTTGACAGGGCAAGTCAGACTTCAGAGCGGTAATAAAATATCTTCTCAAACCCATTAACTGGACTCGGTCTTTAAACAGCGTTTCGTAGTGGTCTTATTACGGATCTCTGACTCGACACCCGCGTGAACTCCCAGAAATATATTATTACTATATATTAGTATATATAGTACTTGACACACAAACAATTATATTATATATACACAACTATATTAATATTAACATTAACTAATTAACAATTATATTATTTATATTACCTACCTAAAGTCAGAAATTTATGATTATTATTAAATAATGTCAAATAAAACACAATTTAACTTGCACGATTTTTATTCAACAATACAAAAAGGACCGACTTAAGATTTAATAGCCGCCGTAACGGGGTACCCTCTTCTCAGACCCATACACTGGTCTCGATCTATGAAAAGCGTAGTGGTCTTATTACGGAGCTCAGACTCGAGACCGGCGCGGACTCCAAGCAGGGTTTGATGGGTTCCTTCTGCTGTAGCTATCTTGGATCTTAGCATTTCCATGCTTTCTTGGAGGTCACACACTTCTTTCACCAACCTATGAAAAGAATTTGAATAAGAAGATTTTATTTAGCTTTAGCATAATCCCGCATGCTAGCAGAGTAGACAGAAGCTGTGGCTGAACTCAACGCCGGGCTTTTGCTTGTTACTGCGAGGAAATGAAAATAATTCATTCCCCCGAGTGGGAATTGAACCCATAACTATCATCGCGTTTACAGTTAGATACTGTGCCACTGCGCCACGACGACTTCATACTAATTGAGGGATAAATTATTGTGATCGCTAGTTGTCTCTCCATTGTCTAGGTGGTAGACTTCTTTAAAGTATATTGTAAAAAATAAGTTTCATATAAAATAAATTTCGTATAAAATAAATTTCGTATAAAATAAATTTCGTATAAAATAAATTTCGTATAAAATAAGTTTTATTGTCAAATTTGAGCGTGAATTTACTTTACAACTACTCATCTGAACTTCATTATATTGTAAACTTTAAATTATAAATTAACACACTTTATAATATTAGTATAGATAAAAGCTACTATCGCCCGCCGCTTGCAGGCGTTCGCGAGTCTTACCACGCACTACGCTATGACTTACACTCGCTCTATCAATCTCAATACTCAATTTTGAAACTGTGATGGCCTCTGAAATGAAAAAGGCTTGAAAGGTTGGAAAACGAGCTTGTAAGTTGGAAAAGGTGGTTGAAAGGTTGGAAAAGGCGCTTAAAAGGTTGGAAAAGGCGCTTGACAGGAGAGAGGAGGTTGATGACAATGGACGAAGCGAAAGAGGTATGTCTCTGACTACCTCGCTAGGGATACAGCGTGAAGCTAAGTTAAGTTATGTAGTAAAATAGTACCTAATGTTGTTTATTTCTTACTCATTCTTATGTTAAAATCCAGTAAAGTTACCTATAGAGGTACATATTATGATAAATATTTGTTAAAAATTTTCCTTATTACGTACTAATCATAAGGAAAACCCTACAAGACTACCTTGCCTACTTTAAAATTATTCATATATACGTACAAATAAAACATTACTATTTTTATTTCAACAAAATAAAATATGGCGGTAAAGTTTAAATAGCGGTCTATTGAGAACTACTACTATTTACCTTTTAAAGTCGGTTAAACATTAAGTTATAACAAGTATATTCAATAATTCAAGGTTCTAACATGAGCCCTTGCCTATACCTACCTCATAAAAACACTTAATCAACTTAATTTAATGAAGCACTCACAACTGACCTGTGCTGAGCCTCGTCCCTGCACTTCTCTAAATGCGGCCTGTTGGTGCGCGCCTGCAGCCGCGTGTGCGCCACCTTCATCGGTTGCAGCTTGTCCTCTATCGCCTTGTTCAATAACTCTAGCGTCTTCTCTACATCGAACATCTCTTGTTGTATCTTGAAAATAAGTAGACATTTTATTATTATTTGGTATCACATGTCCCGAAGTAAAGTACGGCCGATATATCGTGGTCGCCTTGGTTCATTAATAACTGGGGAAGGAAATAATTAAAAGTAATTACGTAAAGTTAAATTAAGTTTGGCCAGAACTCGTCGCCGTACCTACTGCATAATTCCTAATACCGTTGAGATACATAAAGTGTAAAGATATATTAAGTAGGTACACAGTACAGGTACAAGTAGGTACACTGCATTAATGTGACGTGTCTCGTATCTTTTAAAAAAAAACACTACAAGCTTTCCTACGCTGTAAAAGTATTTTGCTCCGAGCGCGAGTTAACTGTTTCCAAAGATCTTTTAAAATACTTACCTATTATGAATTATATTACATGTACCTATATTCGATTTTAGTAAATAAAATATGGCTATTTACTACTAAAACACAATATATGTTTACAAAGTTACCTTATGCAAATGCAATTGCAACTTATTCTTTATTTCGATAGTCTCCGCGATGCGTCGTGTGAACGCGCTGTTAGTGTTACTCCATTGATCCCAGATCTCGGTGGCCGACACATTAATCAGATTCTCCGCATCTATCGAAAGTGTGGTATATTTGTTAGGTTCTTTGGACGTAATAATTGTTGTTTTATCTATTTTCTTAGTTTAGATATTCTATCTAAAGTATAACTTTGTATTAATAGCTAACTGAGGCTGTCGTTGCTTACCTGTATAACATCCGATTGTATTTAACGAATTGTTTGCATTTTCTCACTCTGGTCATAAAATAAAGCACGGCGTTCCGCCACTCAAAAAATGAAGATACGAAAATTGGCAGTTGCGTGGGGAGCAAAGTGACTTAACTAGGTTCCGCGCCAACACTGCTAAAAGCGGGATAAAGCGTGAAACTGGTAAATAGCTGACCGGATAGCATCTGCACGGCCTTGGCGCGCTCGGACTGCGAGCGCTGCAACGTGGCGGCGGACGCGGCCGCCCAGCGCGCGCCGTCGCACACCGTCGGGTCGTAGCGCTCGATGCCCGCGTAGAATTGCAAGCCCTACGTACAACGTACAAAATATTATTCGTTCAATTTTTCAATTATACGGATTTGCCTTGGTTACTTGACTTTTGGTGTACATATGTAACATATAAATTGAAATTTTAATTTTCAATAAAATATCTAATATATTAATCCCGAATAAAGACAGGACTTGCACCCATAGAAATCCAAAAAGAGAAGACAATATTCAACATTGAACTTGGCTCTCATTTCTCGTTTATATTTCTACATTTCAATCTCAAAATACTCTTGTTATGAAAATATTGCCATCAAATGTTGTTGTTCTTTATTTATGGCTTTCTGAAAATGCCAGTTCAGCACTAATCACTTCGCCAATGTCACGTTGAATGGAAAACACATAAAGGAGAATGTACGGTAAAAAGAGATCCAGCTAAGATACTGCCTTCACCTATAAGATAAACAAAAATTATATACTATATATACATAATAAAGGGTTAGTAATAAACTAATAAGTAATATTTTACAACATTGTTAGCTTATACTTTAATATCTTATATATTTACATAAAAATTTGCACAAAGGAGTGAATACAGCATTAACAAACATTGAACATTAAGGGGACGGGGTACTATATGAGGAAGGACGGCATACAAGGGACGGATTGACATAGGACAGGTGAAAAGGATGTGGGAACCTTCATCCAGGCCACATTCACACAGTGAGTGGTCCCTGACCCTGATCTCAGGTAGGTGCACAGGTGTAAATGCACATCCAAGGCGCGAACGGCAAATAGTTGATATACCTAATTGCCATCAAATGGTTGCGAATAAATTATAAAGTGTTTAACTTTGAACGTGACAATGACACCGAAAGAGGTTTAATAATTAAATATGAGTAATAAAAAATGAAATTGAGGCGAGTCGTGGCGCAGGGCCACAAACTGTGAGGAAATGAAATATTTATGTAGATTTATAATTTTAAGTCTTAGCTCCTGTGTCGAGGCGAAAGGGCGACGTTGAGTTCCGCCACTCAACACGCAATGCTTCTAGAATTCGGCGGAAAGTAGGGAACGGAGTGTCTTAACTCCAGGTTTTTTCTGTCTATCCTGCTGTGTGCGGGATACAGCGTGAAGCGTGATTTAATCTTTTTTAAAATACGCCGCCACTATGAGCTGCTAGACTTTTCTCCAATTCCACTAGGTTAAGATATTTATCCATTTTCTAAAATACTTGAAAACTATAAAAACTAAGATATATACTTGCCTTGGAGAAGTTATTGAGCTGGTGGCACATTGAGTCGATGCCGAGCGCGTACTCCTTGTTGCGCATGTCCGTCTCCAGCTCGTGCTGCGTCGCGCGGCAGTTCTTGGACTGCTGCCGGACCTAAGAATACAAAATAGATACTATTACTATTAAAATTAAGAGGAGATAGAGAATTATGAAGAGAACTGTTAAAATTAAGAAGAAAAGTACCTACTATTATAATTAAGAAGGACTTGTTCTGTATCTGATATGTGTGTAATTATATAAAGACGTATTTAGGAATAAGAAGGAAAATTCTACGTATGACGAACAAAACCAATTTAAATATGACATTCTTCAGAATAACTTATCGTGTAAAGTCCNATCATACAAGGGACGGATTAACTTAGGACAGGTGAAAAGGATGTGGGAAGGGGAACCTTCATCCAGGCCACACTCACACATTGAGTGGTTCCTGACCCTGATCTTAGCTAGATGCACAGGTGTACATGCATATCCAAGGCGCAAACGGCAAATAGTTCATATAATTGCCATCAAATGTTTGCGAATAAAATATAAAATGTTTAACTTTGAACATGACAATGACATAGGCCATATGCCACCGAAAGAGGTGTAAATAATTAAATATGAGTAATAAAAAAATAAATTGAGGCAAGCCGTGGCGCAGGGCCACAAACTGTGACTGTAAGCTGAACTGATCGAGGAAATGAAATATTTATGTAGATTTATAATTTTAAGCTTAGCTCCTGTGTCGAGGCAAAAGGGCGACGTTGAGTTCCGCCACTCAACACGCAATGCTTCTAGAATTCGGCGGAAAGTGGGGAACGGAGTGTCTTAACTCCAGGTTTTTTCTGTCTACGCGTGATTTATTTATTTTTAAAATACTCCGCCACTATGAGCTGCTAGACTTTTCTCCAATTCCGCTAAGTACTTATGTTAAGATATTTATCCATTTTCTAAAATACTTGAAAGCTATAAAAATTAAGATGTATACTTACCTTGGAGAAGTTATTGAGCTGGTGGCACATTGAGTCGATGCCGAGCGCGTACTCCTTGTTGCGCATGTCCGTCTCCAGCTCGTGCTGCGTCGCGCGGCAGTTCTTGGACTGCTGCCGGACCTAAGAATACAAAATAGATACTATTACTATTAAAATTAAGAGGAGATAGAGAATTATGAAGAGAACTGTTAAAATTAAGAAGAAAAGTACCTACTATTATAATTAAGAAGGACTTGTTCTGTATCTGATATGTGTGTAATTATATAAAGACGTATTTAGGAATAAGAAGGAAAATTCTACGTATGACGAACAAAACCAATTTAAATATGACATTCTTCAGAATAACTTATCGTGTAAAGTCCAAAGTTCTCATTTACGTCAAAATAATTTTCCTCGTATTTTACTTATAACTTTTACATCATTAATATAATTTTCTTATTACCTTTTCAAGCATATTACGAAACTTATCTTGACTTTCACGAAGTATGGCCACCTCCTTCAAAAGTGATTGTTCCACTGCATCATGAACTTGTTCCAAACCTGACAATTTATTAATTATTATTAAAACAGTAAGTTTTAGAGTTGTATAATCTAAATTATATTTTAAGACCTTGTCTTTTTTCTCTATGATAAAGACATTCTTGTACAATATGCAAGGGTCCTTCAATCCCAGCTATTGCTCTTTCCAGTTGCCTCCTCGTATCATTCAGTTTCTCACAGGTGGCCACCAACCGTTCCATTTCTATAGACACCTAAAACCGCAGTATTCATTTATTTTTTATATATTTTAATATTATTATTTTCGAGTTGAAAAAGGAAAAATCTCACCTCATTTCTCCAAAACGTAGTATCGGTAATTCTTTCGCCGATTCTTCTACCGGAGTCTCGTTGACCCTGAGTGCCAATTTCATCTGTTTCTCTAAAGAGAAGCAAAATTTACTTTAATAAAAATAACTTTTCATTAGGCTATACTTAGTTTGGTTGAGCTGAGAAAAAGAAACTGCACTTTGTCTAACTAAACAGTTATAGACCATAAGTATAATATAAGAAAAAAGTAACAAAATGTGTCTGCACATTGAGTATATTTGCGAAAAAACAGGGTAGGTCTGTTTGTACACGCAGATATTCTGAACTCTACTGGATAGAAATCGGTAAAATATGATAAAGTATGTAAAAAAGGTTACTTCATTTGAAGCTAATAGGCCTACGAAAAATTTAAGCTATATTTGATTTTGAAGACTGGCACACCTGATGTCGAACCCAGCCCAGCTAAATTTTTGAGAAATAATTAAATGTATAAATATAAAAATCGATCATCTGATATATTTTATGAATAACCATAACTGTCCACCTAAATTGTAGGAAATAATGAAATGCCGCTTTAGCTTTAAATGTTCAACATCATAGATATTTGATATTGACATTAAAAACTATAATAGTCTCAGCTACATTATAAGAAAAAAATATATTATAGCCAATCTAATAAGTCCATATGCTTGCTAAACCACCACACTGAGGATACCTACTGACAAATAAAGATATTGAAAATTTAAAATGTCGCGGTATAGGTAATAGTACCTACAACGCTTAACTGTAATCATGATCGGTATGAATTGATATCTATTCGGAGTAATAATTATATCTACACTGTTTGTGTGTGTATACGGTGGTTGACTTGCCAAGGACCGTAGAACACACTAACCATAAATAAAACACACAAAAACCTAAAAAAAATAAAAATATACAAACCTTAACATCCGCATAATATCATTTCTAACACGTTCCGAATAATTTCTTTTAGCGTCTGATTCATTATAATTTTTTATACTGTTCTGGTTCCATTCGTTTTGGGTGTACCGCGTGTAGAGTGCAGCTCTAGCCGCGTGCTCGGGACTTCTGTCGAACCCGGTTACCAAATTTGGAAATCGTAGAGGCTCAGTGGCCATTCCAGTCGGCGTGTAACAAGGATCTACCATTGTGTTAGTAATTGGCTGAGATGGCCTATATTAGGACGGAAAAAATGTTATTTATATATTTTTTTTAGCCTCATACTTAAAAAGGAATAATTGTATAGTCGACCGATTTATTTTTTTTCGTGCCCTTTACTAACATTGGCGTTACTTCTATCTCTTCGTAGCCCATTATAGGTCTCCATGGGTGTTTTTTTGGAGAATGGAAGCAGTACCCCACTTGAGGCGGTACACTTGGGGCACCTGGTGTCTCTTTCACAGGGCTCCATTGTTGAAGTTGCTATAACAGAACAATATATAATGTTTTCCATAAAAATCGAATTATAGCTCAAACAGAAGTTTCAATATATTTACAGTGCACATAGACACTTCTTTAGCCATTTTGTGTGATAAAAATCTAATTTAAGATAAAAATATATATAATTAAAACTAAAAGTAAAATATAAATATTCAAAATTTAATCTAACGTCATTATAACCATATGACGGTTACTTTAAATGAAATTTATATAATTGATCTCTGTTGTATAATAATAATTTATCTTATAATAAAAAAAATCGACTAAATTGACTAATTGAATTATGAAATTTAAATAATAATAAAATAACATAAACTAATTAATAAAATCGTATAGATATTTGAACATAGCCTGACGTTCACGTTTGTTTTATCTGCAGTCCTTTTATGTCAAGTCAAATCTATTCAGTAGTCTTGTCAATGTCAAAAATGATAAAACTAGACTGAACGAAATATAAACCTTGTAAACGAAGAATAGGTGATTTATGCGAATATTTGGTGTTAGAGAGCATATTACGTTATACAATTAAAGTGACCTTAACCATTATTTCATTACTTATATAACGATTTAAAAAATGAGCAGCGTTCCAGAAAACGCGCCACATCGTAAGAGATTTTTAATTTAATCAAAATAAAAATATTTTTAATTTTTTCGAATTTATATCTTATTTTTTTATGGTATTTAGATTGTCCTGGGACACAAAGCGAGGACGCAGGCAAGGCCTCAGCTTGTGCTGGTTGCCCCAATCAAAATATTTGTGCATCAGGTACTATATCATTTTATTATTCATTACTGATGTATGAGTGTATCATCTTTGTTCCTTTTTGTACACGACACTAGAATATTCTGATGTATGTATGAAGATATGTTTAATATATTTTTTTTCTGTAATAATCTGTTTTCCAAATTAAATGTACACCTTATGTTTGTCTTAATGTATTTGCTCCATATTATTATTAGATTTTGAATAGAAATGTGAATTGCTTATACATTATTTAAATTAAAGTGGTATATAGAAAGGCATTTTATATTGGTTTTTAGGTATCCCAGCTGGACCTGATCCTGCTATAGAAATCATAAAGAGCCGTCTAGCAAATGTTAAACACAAAATACTGATTCTCTCTGGAAAAGGAGGTGTTGGTAAAAGCACAGTCACATCACTACTTGGACATGGGCTTGCCAAACTTAATCCAGATTTAAATGTGAGTTTTTAGAAATAGAATAAGATATTTGCATAATATTTCACCATTACACAATATACACCACCATGCTACAGTACACAAATATTAGATATGCTCTAGTGTACACAATATCAATAAAATATCACTTAACTCAAATAGTGTATTCTCATTTTTATTTTAAAAATAGAAATCAAATGTATCTAATAATAATAATAAAAATATTTTAAAATACATGATAAAAATAATAATAATTTATATACCTAAAAGAAAATTATCATTGCCTTATATTGGCTGGAACAAACATGCTTATCACATTTGATTGACATGTAATTGATTGGTCACAGTAACACAAAATATTATTTTGACTTTATCTTTAAAATTTACTAGATAGCCATCCTATCTGAGTTTATTAATTTTATGCGGTACTGTACCACAATTCTTAAGATATCAAATATATGTTATACTAGCTTTTCACATGTGGCTTGACCTGCATGGTCAAACAGAATTTACTATGAGTCGTGTTTTACAGCAGGAGTTAACTGCAGGTACAGTGGGATAGATTAAAAGGATTGTTGTAATATATTATAATGTTCCTCTGTAAATAGACTATACAACACAATAGGATTTTTTCAATTTGAGCCTACTAGTAATTAATATTCTGTCATTTTTGTATTCTAAAAAATAAATTATCTTAAATATATTAGTATAAATTTGTTAAAGCACTTATATTAAAAATATTTAATAAAAATTTTAGTAAACAATTTTATAAAACATAAAAGTTTTAATATTGTTTGGTTCAAACTTGTACCTGTTTTACTCTCTCAAAAGCGATATAATATAAATTTGATCAATAAGAATATATACATTCTTATACATTTATTGCTAACAATAAATAATATACAAAATTTTGTGAATTTATATTAATAATATTCTTTACTCAATTAGGGCCATTACTTTGGAATGGTCAAGCTACATTTATAGATTGGTAGTTTAATTTCTGCTGGACCATATCAGAATATATGTATAAATATGCGCAATTATTATAAAAAACAATTACAAATAACTGATAAGATAAACACCATATTCTACAATTATGCACAAGTAAAAATCTATAAATAGGGATAGGGATCATAATATTTAAAAATATATATATATTTGACATGTGATTGATTTATTTTGTAAAATTACTAATTGATATCAGAATCAATCAATCAATGTGCAGATATTATTGTGCTAGAATCACAGTGGACATGGACTAGTTGTTTTTAATTAAAAGGAAGCCCTTTCAATTATATGGTAAATAGATTCTATGTTTAATATATTAGTTCAGTTTTGATAAAACTTCGTTATAAATATACATTTTAGTTCTAATAACTTCTACCAGTGTTTCATTATAATCTACAAAGATAGATAAGTGATATCAATTAAATTCTAATTCTATTTCTTTATTATATAGAAATAAATAAAAATACTTTACCCTATTGTACCTGGAGCGTCGTTCGTGAGAGTTCCCAAAGTCCATGTCCAAAAATATCCAAAAATACGGCACGTGTATCGATTACGAAGGCTTCAGTAAGATTTAGCAAAGGCCCACTGTTGTAGAGCCGGCACGGGGTGGCACAGCCAGGCCTTGGATCTATAGAATATAGGTCAATTGTTGTGCATACCACTCACTTAACTAGTTGTTGCCTAACGGTGGTAAAGCTAAAATACCTATGTTATGTCAATAAATGAGTGTTGGTACACGAGATATGTAAAGATTAAAATTTTGTCTTAAGTCTTACATATAATATTTTATCTACTTTATTGATTTACAATTATTATCAATTTATTTTACTTTTAATGCTCTAGTCGTTGTGCCTAAAGTACGTACATACAGTACGCTATTCTTAAAACTGTAGGTAGTCGTCTATCTAGCTCTATTGAAATAGTACCTACGATTTTATATTTTCCACTTTGTAGAATAATATTGCATTATTACAGTATCTTTTTGGTTGTATAACACAATAAATACAGAGCATAAAGCTTTATAAGCATTTTGTACTTTAGTCTTTTTTACCGCTTTCACGCTGTATTTCGCCATTAGTAGGCAGAGACAACCTGGGAACCAAGTGTTAAGATACTCCTTTCCCAATTAGACTTCTAGTTCCCATTTTACGCCGTAATCCAGAAGCATTGCTTGTTGAGTGCCGGAACTCAGTGCCGCGCCTCGCTACCAGATCGAACAATTGAAAATATTTCATTTTATCGAGTGGGAATCGAACCCACAACCTATAGTCGCATACTTGTGCCTCTGCGAAACAACTGGCTTCCTGACTATAGTCATGAAAAAAATATTATTTTTTGTTTACATCGAAAATGTGCATCAGTTTTATAGTACAGTCTATACTGTCGACGATACTGTGTTATGCAATACACAAAACGTTTTCAGCCATAATAAACATGTTATACAATAAAACAAACACACCCACGCGGCCGAGGGGCTTGCGGCGCTTGCAACGTCAAATAAGATAAATAAATTCCACACCAACTAGCAACAAGCCATTCCTTTCTTAATAAATGCGGAAAATTTTGGGTGTCTCGCGAACTTTACTTTCTTATCAAAGGTGATTAAATGTTTCCATTTCAATAACCAGTTATTTTTATATACTAAGTTGTGATTATTTTATCAGCTATGTTTTATTGGACTGTTATTAATAAATTGCTTTTAATATCGTCTCCACAAAAATATTAGGTATTCTTAGGAGTTCTGCTAGAATTGACTTGAATATAAGCTCTTTAGCTCTAACACAGAATGTCTCTCAGGTTGGACAGAACAAATCTTAGATTTTTAAGACTAGCTTTCCTCTGCCTACTCTGCTATAGGAGAGAACGTAAAGCTGATTTTCCTAAGAAAATAGAAGTCACGTAGGTACAGAGCATAAGGACTTTGAATCGATTTGCCAGCTACGTTTATTTTTAATGTTAGAAAATTTCCTAAAGAATATTAAAATTATGTCTTCTTTTCGTTAAAATTATTATTATTTATTACAATTTATCATATATATATCAATGTAAGTTACCTAGTCCCGAGACGTGTTTATTTAGATGTGGCGGAGTTGAACTCCTAAACAGTTCAAATATTTATTTAGAAAAGCTTTTGATTTTGCTTTTCTCCATTAGTTTGAAATACAAATTCTATTCTTATCTACTCTATTAAAATCAAAAGTGTATTATAACACCAATCCGGAAAGACAAGAAGGTCGATATTTTGACCTTATCTAAAACTTGTTTTTGAACAAGACTTTCTAGTATTTAAAGTATGTTTCAAGTTACTTTGACTTCTTTACTGACTAGATTTATACTTCTTAAAAGCTGTTTTTTACAATCTGTAGCTTTATAATGTCCTACTAACATTATAAAGCTGAAGATTTTATCACGTTAATCTTTAGAACTCCTAGTTAGAATTGAAATAATATTTTAGTGTTGAATAGTCCATATATCAATCTATTGATCTGTTCTCTTTATTGATTGACCAATTTAGACCTATATGGAGATAAAGGAGCTGATGGATGAAGAGATTGGAGCTGTTTGGTGAACTTTATACAAGTTCCTACGTCCAAACTGTTGAGGTACCTAGATTAATTTCTTTAATTCTGGGTTTGAAATATTTTACCCTATATGCAGTTTCAGTAAAAGGAGCGCTGCCTCTTCCACCCCCTATATTTAGAATTAATTACAAAAATCATATTAACAGGATGTATTACGTTATTTTTCGAAATACACATTATATAAAATACACTTAAATCCATATAAAATCGTTTTTATAGTCTAAATAAGTATTTTGAGTTCACTTATAACGATAGCCGTAAATAAATAAAATATTATTATATTTTTATCTTGACTTATTTCCGGTATTGTCAGAGAGAACCTAAAGATAACAAGTCGCTAGTAAATCGGTCCGTTTAGATATTGTATGCTTTGTCGCAGTGGCAAACTCTTCTTTATCTTACAAAAGAGAAACATTTTAAACATTTATATGCCTATTTTTTTAAGTGTTAAATATAGTATATCATTATACTATATGTTATTATTAAGAAAAGGCACATATCGTCGGCGTCAGTGCAAGACCTTCTAAATGCATACATTTTTTTACATTAAATAGTAAAAACTGACCTAAAAGTGATGTAAATACTTTAAAAAGTTTTATCGATATAGGGTACTTGCAAGCTAATTTATCATTGCACCACTAGATAGAGGGATACTTCAAGTAACCATTTTCCCATTTAATCATTAATAGGTAGCGGGACTCGAACCCGAACTTCTTGCAAACCATTTCCATAGTGGTCATGGCATGGTCAGTGCGTTTGGACGGTTTCGAGTCCTGATACTTTTAAAAATTTATACATACATATCTAAATATTCTTTACAATTTTACCTCAAATAAGATTAATATTTCAAATCCACACTTATCGCATTCAGACTTTGACACGCTAACTACGCCACGATAGGGTAATAGGAAGTAGAAAGGGGAAACGAAGTTATTTAAACAACTGTTAAAGTTCAATGAAATATTATTCCTTTCTAGTTGCATTCGGTAGTACAAGGCCCTTCCTATGTTATGCAAAGAGAATGAGATACTGAACATTTTGTTAATGTTTAATGATATTGGTGGTCCTCTGATTCTGCTCAAAATATTCGTGCCCCTGGGTGGTAGGTGACAACCTCGAAAAAATAATATTAAACAAGGTTATTGTCATATTTCGCAATTTATAGCGTTTATTCGCAATTGTTATATATCATTGTATAATATCTTTGAGGGCAGCCCGTGGCGCAGGGGCACAAGTGTGACTGTAAACGCGACTAGTTGTGGGTTCGATCACCACTCGAGGAAATATTTATTTAAATTTATATATTCATTTCTTCGCTTCGGTGTCCGCTACTCGGCACGCAATGCCTCCAGAATTCGGCAGAAAATTGTAAACGGAGTGTCTTAACATAAGGGTTCCCTCTGCTTACCCTGCTGCGTACGGGATACAGCGTGAAACTGAAGTTGTATAATATTTTAAAATGTTCAATTATTTGGAATTATAAAAGCAATGACATATCCTATTTGAACATAACAGCTGTTTTGATCGGATGTGTGTAAATAATATCAACGTTACAATATTATATAAAAAAAATTACCTTCTTGANAGTGTGACTGTAAACGCGACTAGTTGTGGGTTCGATCACCACTCGAGGAAATATTTATTTAAATTTATATATTCACTTCTTCGCTTCGGTGTCGAGGTAAAGCACGGCGTTAAGTGCCGCTACTCGGCACGCAATGCCTCCAGAATTCGGCAGAAAATTGTAAACGGAGTGTCTTAACATAAGGGTTCCCTCTCGGGTGAAGTTGTATAATATTTTAAAATGTTCAATTATTTGGAATTATAAAAGCAATGACATATCCTATTTGAACATAACAGCTGTTTTGATCGGATGTGTGTAAATAATATCAACGTTACAATATTATATAAAAAAAATTACCTTCTTGAATTGTTTTCCTCTATAACATTTTTTATAACATTTGGGATTGCAAGGCTTTCCTATCAATGAAAGTATCAACGCTATCAATAGAATTTGATTGGCTTAAACGGTTGGATAGTATCTAAAGACCACGAGATCAAATACGATATTAATACAGTGATGCAGTAGAGTATAATCTTCTAGATTCTAATATAGGTATAGTTAACGGCCCCCACACCATTGATAACTGCAGTAGTGTGTATTTATGATCAAATTGAAGCACTGGATTATTGATCTGAAACACCTAGATAAGTCATACGTCATTCCAGCACGAGTGGACTCTACTCCTGCTCGGACGATCTTTTATTTATAACAAAGACAATACCATCTTTCGTACTCTTGAATATCTAGAGGGGAATTACGAATATATCTGTATGATTAATTTTATTTTATCAATATGTGTTTTTGAAAATATTAATGACTATGTGCTTGGGAGCCTGGGAATAGTGTTTCATACGAGTACGTCCCGATTTCCACCGCGAACTCGCAAAAGTAACGAGCAGAAAGTGTAGGGTAGTAAGTACCAAATACAAAGCTTTGTATGAACAATGAGGGAATCTCGGTAGAAATCGGGCTTAGCTAAAAAACTGATCTTATTATAACACTTATTTTATGTAAAGCAATCAACCGAGCCTCCATATTTTTTATCCAGATAGGTATCTTGGACGCGGACATCTGCGGACCGAGTCAGCCCCGCGTGCTCGGCGTCAGGGGAGAGCAGGTGCACAAGTCCGGCTCTGGGTGGTCGCCCGTTGTAAGTCAAATTCAAATTCCTCTTATAAAGTAAGCACGCAAGTTTAATAGGACGAGGACGAGATATTTAATAGATTAACTATTAATATTTCCTTATTAATTATTTATATTATATTAAGAAATATTCAAGAGTTGCAATTATTTACTAAGGTCTGTAATGTGCAGGATACAACGTAAAAACAATATTAGATTTTTTGTCATATAATAGAAGGTACTGAATTGTTAAACCTACATAAAATATTTTTGTTTTTAGTATGTAACAGACAATCTATCACTTATGTCCATCGGTTTTCTATTGGGAAGTCCGGATGACGCTGTTATATGGAGAGGGCCCAAGAAGAACGGTGAGTAATACTTACATAATATAAAAAGATATTAAATCTATAAACATATGCCTACTCTGGACCTAAAAAGATATAAATTGGACTGTTGTAGCTCAGCGGCATAGCCTTTGCCTGTAAATGAGACAATTGTGAGTTCAATTCCCACGTAAAGGGAATGAATTGTTCTCATATCCTCGTTCTGGTAAGAAGGCAAAACGTGGCGTTGAGTGTCGCCATTCAACTAGTCTCGGAAATTGGACGGTGCGTGGGTAACGAAGTGTGTTAATGCTAGGTTCCCCCTGCCTAATCTGCTGTATTATTTACTATTTAAAGAACCAATTAAATAATTAGTTCTTTAAAAAATCCAAAGTTTCAATAATTCTCAACTATTATAAATTTTGTCGTCCTTCTCCTTATAAAAACAAAAAATTACAATGATATTTCTTATTTTATATAGATTATTTATATAGAGAAATTTAACTTATCCAGTAAATTATTACAGAAAAAAAATAGCAATGTAATAATTACTATATTTTTTATATAAGAATTTATAAGGCTCTAAGTGCAATTAAATCGCTGCGCCATATACAGTAATAAAATTCAGGCTCAAAGAGGGACAGCGTTCGGAAAAATGGTTCTCTCTAAAACTAAAACTCTCTAAATGAATCTACAATGATGAAGGGTGTCGTTTTTATGACTATTTATTGTTATGTTATTGCAGGCATGATCAAGCAGTTCCTCAGCGAAGTGGACTGGGGGGATTTGGATTACTTACTAATAGACACTCCGCCAGGTGAGTAGTATAAAACAACTATTACACTATAATTTAATGTAATGAAAGACTAATAATTAGCCAAGGCTTGTAATACCGGTATTTTTTGAGTATACGCAACATTGACCCTGAAGAATACTGCTATTGCTATAATAAAGGTATTGAATTTCATTTAATTTTATTTTACTTATTATATACAGTTTTCATTTATGTAATAAAATATCTAAATTTAATAACTATACGGTACTCTACACCACATATTGCCATTAATGACCTGTTGATGTATTTGCACAGTTAAGAGCATATACATATTATAATACATTTTCATTAACAAATACTCTCCTTCTACCGATTTTTGATTATGCTGACATTTGCTATCTTGACTTAAGAGGGGATCAATTAAATAGACTTGTGCACATACAAATTTTATGTATTCGATTCATTCAGCCTATGCAAATTGTATCACATATCTAACTTCCGTAAAAAACTCGGGTGGCTCCCTATCCGCTATTCTCTGCCGTATTCTATTCAATTTAATTTCCCCTCTTTACCTTAAAGAACGTTTTGAGTTTTTGGGCGAGACATGTATCCCATCTCGCTCTGAACTATACCCTAAAAATACCTTTTCACACTTCTTCCTTTTACAGTGGTTAATTTTCTGTGACTGCGTGGAGAGTTCTTGACATTCATAAAGCCCCGACCTATAAACTTACGCGAGATATACAGTCTCATTAGACGAACGCGGACGGTGCACTCGATATGTCGTCAACAATTGACGTATTTGGCGATCTACAGAATCTAACTCAGTCCATCTTACAATACCAAAAGTATTGGCTAGAAGCGGCATTATGCTACCGTTAAAAGTACGCATGTTATTATTATTATTATATTTAATTAAAACAGGTACATCCGACGAGCATCTATCGCTAGTGCAATACCTGTCAGGCGCAGGCGCGACCGGCGCAGTGGTGGTCAGCACTCCACAGGAAGTGGCCCTGTTGGACGTCCGCAAGGAGTTGCAGTTCTGTTCCAAAGTGGGGCTGCGGGTGCTGGGCCTGGTGGAGAACATGTCCGTGTTTGTGTGTCCTAGTTGTAAGGTGAGGAATACACTTGGACATAAGTTGGCACTGTGGAATGGCCTACCTGCGGCAGTGTTTCAAAAAGCGCCTCTATCTCCACCTCAAAGGTTGTAACGCACCTATAGCGCCTCTGATCCTACACAGGTGACCCATACCTCGTTTGCCTTGTTTTTGGTTAGTGGTTGTGAGTTTGATTTTTTAAATTTTATATTTAGACTATGGCGTGAAGTTGTATTTGTATTATTTTTAATACATTTCTAGAGAGAAAACTTCATATCTTTAAGTCCTAGTACATCTCTTAACCATGAACGAATGTCTTACTGATCAGAACGTTAAGACGGTTTCCGTAGTCGCGTTCGCGCTCGTATCTATTTTTTATACTTTGTGTAAAACTATCGAGGTCAGTCGTGACGCAGATGCACATGCTGGTAAACTGTAAAAGCGACTAGTTCTGGGTTCAATCCCCCATTCGAATGGGGGGTAGTGAAATATTTATTTCTAATTTATATTTTCACTTCGCTTTGGAGTCGAGGATAAAGCGCGGCGTTAAGTTCCGCCACTTAACGGCGGTGCGTGCGTAACGTGTCTTAACACCAGGTTCCCTCTTCCTCCTGCAGTCCCGCAGCGAGGTGTTCCCCGCCACGACAGGCGGCGTGCGCGAGCTATGCGCGCAGTGGTCGCTGACGGCGCTTGGCGCGCTGCCCATAGACCCGCTGCTGGCACGCTGCTGCGACTCGGGACGCGACTACACGCAAGAGCTGCCCGACTCGCCCGCCGTGCACGCCCTGCACGACATCGTTAATAGTGAGCACACTGTATATACACGCAATAACAGCAGCAACACATAACATAACACACATTCGGCTACAGAGAGAGATTCGTAGTAAAGCGCGGAAGCGTCTGCGCTCCTTTTACGGGAGCAGCATATAGGGAAAATATTTCACACTCACTCACACCTAAAAAAGATAATCAAAATACCCTAACATCTTAGACGTAGGATGCTATGTGCTGTTATGTAAAAGATACAGCGTATAACTAAAATAAGAAGATACTATAATATTCTATATGAAAACAAAGTCTACTTAATTTAAAAATAATAATATTCAAAATATATTGTTAAAATATTAGAACAGTTCCATAACATTTTTATATAAGTCATAACTTGCAAAAGTCTATTTCATGACTCCTGAAGTTTGAATATAAGAATATAACATACCTTTTAAATTAAGTCACATTTAACCTGTTACAGAACTCGTCGCCGCCTGTGAACAATCTACGTAATTTGAAACTTTGTGCTTTATAATAAATAAATAAAGAATTATACTGTACTTGTAAAGCCTAGTCACTGTACCTACAAATCAATCGGACTACGCAATGTACTGTTAACTATATTATATGTATAAAAAATTAATAATATAATTTACTAACATATTATATACGTGTTTTATTTTACACTTAATAAATTATTTATTAGTGGCACCTGCGAAAGTTGTGTGAGCTGTTACACGTAAAATTCTTTTTCTGTAGGCTGTAGAAATTAGAGAAAAACTTTCTTCAATTTGAGTTGAAGAGTTGTTTAGTGTGTAGTTCACTAGTCACTGTCAGTCATTCAGTAGCAGAAGAGATTTTTTTAAATATCAATTTATATTAAAATAATTGTTCAGTTCAGTTACCAGTAGATTTGACGTTCAAATTAGAGATAAGTTCAACAGCATTTTCATTTTTATCATTTAAAAAAATATATTTCTTAACTTAACATAGCTATTTAAAATTTCTGAAATTTTTATCTTTTATTTACCAGTCGATATCATAGTGTAGGTTTATGTTAATTTTTATAAACTAATTGCAATTTATTACTTCTCTAGTATTTATATAAGGCAATTTTTTATTATTTCTGCGTCAACAGTGTGGTAACATTCTATTGATATGAATTTATCATTTCAATGTCACATGTATTTGACAATTTTGACAGCTTATTTAGAAAATTGGAGCTATCGTGAATTTAGAATAATATAAATTATTTTAATATTTACAAAATAATACAGTGAAACTTATTATTGCATTTTCAAAGCCGAATATAGTGATAAAATGAACAATCCTGCAATGTCATGAATATCATGTTATACATAAATATACATCGGTATTGCAAAACTATTATAACTTTTTGCAAACTATTCAAATTTAAAACATAATATAAAAAAATGCCGTCACATCACGGTGAAGAAGAGGACAAGCCTTGTAGAGCGTGTTCAGACTTCAAGTCCTGGGCGAAATCACAAAATAAAACCAGCGTTAAGACACTCGCTACACCGGTGAGGTTATCTTTAGTTTCATAACAGTAGTCTTTAATCTAATGTCTAGAATTTTCTGTACGACTTAATTGAACAAAAACTAGTAGTAACTTCAAACTTTAGTTTTACAATATAGTAAATAGTATATATATAATTTATAAAATTATATTTTATAAATATTTTTTTTTGCATTTTTCCAATATTACATTTAATACAATAATTGTAAAATAAAGCGGAAACACACTTATTGCAAGAAACTATAAGTATTTTTAACTTCCTGTTTAATTTTTACTGTATAATGAATAAAAAGAACCTCATCCTTCACTCTCTAAGGAAATACAAGAGCTTATGAATGGTGAAAAAGAAATATCATCACTACATGTCACATAGCACATTGGTGTAGTCTTGACGTCTTTATTCAAATAAAAGTTCATATTATCTGTGATTTGACTTAACAAGAGTCAACTATATTAACAATATCCTATAACACCCATTAATCTTTTTTTATTTCCTTTTATTTGATTAATCTTTTTTTAATAAATCCTTTATGGGTCTGAGTATACGTGTTTATAATAAAATTCCACAGTGTATTCTTAGTTTGCCACTACAAAAATTTTTAAATATCTGTAAAAAAAATTCTAACAAGTAAAGCATATTACACTGTTCAAGAATATTTAGAGGATAAGCATGTATGGAATTAATGTCTATTGAATGTAATGCAGGATAGCTGCCAGCTAATGTAATAGATTGTACCATAGATTTTGAAAAGAGTAACTGTTGAGTTGCTTGCCGGCTCTTCTCAGCAGAACTGCCTTCCGAACCGGTGGTAGCTTTTTGTTCATATGTTCATTCGACGATTCAAAAGTGCTTATAATAATTGCCTATTAGAATAAAGAATATTTTGAATTTGAATTGAATTTCAGGCACCATCACAAAAAAAAGATTGTCCTTTAGATAAAGATGAGCTTGGCAGTTCTACATGGGGCTTTCTACACTCCATGGCGTCTTACTTCCCTGAGAAGCCCACCAAGTCTCAGTCAGATAATATGACACAGTTCTTTAATATTTTCGCCCAGTTCTACCCTTGTGAACCTTGTGCTTTGGATTTTCAAGAAGAGTAAGTTGATATTTAACTAAAGCCTCCCAGCCTTTATGACACAAAAAAACAGTAAGAAATTTCTGTGTAAAAGTTGTTTATTTTTAAGTAGCGCATTGAATATTGAATTGAAAATATTTAATTGAGAACCTCCTCCTTGTTTTGAAAGTTGGTTAAAAATATAGATTTATCATAAACAAATACAGATTTATTACAAGAATAAGCATAGATATGAATTGCTTTATATTTGCAGGCAAACTCATGCCTTTCAAATGCCTATAACTTTTTTTTAATGAACGAATGAACCAATTTTGATGAAACAAACTTTAGGTGTTGAGTTAAAACAAACAATTGGTGAAAGTTGAAGTAAATTGGTTTAGTATTTTCAGAGATTAGCATGACCATACATACAAACAGACAGACAGACAAGAAAAATATTTCTATTATTCTTTTTAAGTGTCCATTCATTGTCCATTTCAGTCAAAAATACTAAATGTACAGACAAAATATTTTTCCTGTTTTGTTTTAAGTATAGAATAGATTTCTACATTTTTATTTTAAAAAATATAATGGAATATGCTAGTTAGTAGCTTTTTAGGTATAATGAAGTATAATAATGATATTTTAGCTTGATAAGGCCACTGTGTTGCAATTACAAAATATATTTTGTCTCAAAGTGCTTTTCTTCAAAATGTAATTAACAAAATATAAAACACCTAAAACATGGCATATGTCAGGACTTTGACCATAGAAACTGAAAAGTTTAGACAACATTAAAACAAGGTTTTCACTTAAATTCCATCCCAGAAATCATTTGATTATAGCTAATCAGCCAATTGTAGATATAAAAATATATATATGTATTTAAAATATTTTAATCATCTATTATTTTAATTCCAGCATAAAAAAGAATCCACCTAAAACTAAATCTAGAGATGATCTAGCAAAGTGGCTCTGTGAGAGACACAACACAGTAAATGTAAAGCTCGGCAAACCTACATTTGATTGTACTAAAGTGCATGAAAGATGGAGAGACGGCTGGCTTGATGGCTCTTGTGATTAAACGTAACTATAATTAATAATATATGTACTGAATATGTGACCTTTTTAGTAATTCTGTACCAAACACACCTATTACACCATTTTTCTTATCACATGTCCTATAATCTATAGGAATGCTTTATTTATAGGTTGAATAAATCTATAGGTTTCACTTATTTTTAAACTGAAGTTGTGAATTTATAAATTTTGAACATGCATGTCTACTTACCAAATTATTTAGACCTCATACAGTATCATAGTTGTGTATTGAAGTCACAAATGGATGATATATCATGGTAGAACATTACAGCAACAAAAATTGTTGTAAACACCATTGAATGATTATTTTTAAATAAATAAATGTTCAAACTACATTGACAACATTCACTTTTATATGTATATAGTTGTTGCTGTTTTTATGTAATTTATTTATCTTTTATGGCTGAAATGAGCAAAGTATTTGGGTTATTATATATATAGCATTATGTTGAGGCTTCAAAAGGGCTGTTAGTTATTTAATAATGTAGTAATGTGATAACTACGTGAAGTTTACAGTTTTACAATACTTGTACAAAATGTTATTATTAAATATTGTTATATACTGTAGTGGAAATAAATAAGTTGTTTGAATAATTTTGTTGTTTATTCATACTTACCGCTTGCCCATGCTTTTTTCAAATAAAAACAAGTATAACTTAGAGGCTAGTCGTAGCGAAGGGGTACCATAGCGCGACTTTAGTCGCGTTTACACGCGGCAGGTTGTGGGTTCGAGGAAATGAAACATTTCCTTTACATTATGTTTGCTCTGGCATACTTAACTATTTGCCCGGTCAACATTAACTTTGGCTATAAAGGCTTAGCAATGGTAGTAGCGTATTATAGTATTGTGTTAACACATTTAATAATGCTAATTACTTGTTTTTTCACTATGGGGCAATTTCATTGATATATCTATGTTTTGAATTTCTTCTTTATTTTTAATTTAATAATGTTGCGAGTCGTCGCAGTAGGATAACATGGATAATGAATTAGTCGAGGCATTGTATTGATTGCTGCCACATTTGATTTGAGTCATTGCATGTCTCCAATATTACTACTAAATACCTTGCTATAGCCCCACATAATAAAGAAACAATAAAAGACCAGATGCCATTGTGCTTGTGTTGGTTTATAAAATGTACACATGAATACACCCACAAAGGTTTGATCACTGCACAGGGGATAGCTGGCGTATCTCGAAATTACAAAAAAACGAGGTCTTCTCTTCATCTCTAAGGAAAACTTAGCAAGACTACTTTTTAAAATTTTAAAGTATTATTCCACACTTAAATAAAACGAAAGTAAACAAACATTTACTGAAAGTGAATGAAAAATGCTGTATTAGAAAATAGTAATAAAAACAAGAGGTACTTACAAATACCAGATTTATTATAAAAAAAAATACGTCAATAATCCTAAACAACTCATGCTAACCTAATATTTAATACAAATTCTCATTCAAAGTTCTTGAAATTATACAACAAAGATAGATGAAAAAATAATATTAAAATAATTAATGTTTTAACTTAAACCAGACTGTGTCAGAAGGATACATAATACCTATTTTCTGGCACACTTCACAGCCCAAACAGGTGGACTGTTTGTGACATATGTGTTGTTTAATTCTTGTAGCATGTCGCTATTAGGCAAAATTTTTGAAAATTATTTTCCCAAGTGAAAAAGTATCTTTTCTTCCTACAGTATATTGGGTATCAAAT
Source organism: Heliconius cydno galanthus (assembly GCA_036379175.1). NCBI lineage: Eukaryota > Metazoa > Arthropoda > Insecta > Lepidoptera > Nymphalidae > Heliconius > Heliconius cydno. The sequence continues at coordinate 336,446 of JAKRZM010001320.1, forward strand.
AAATAGCTTGTTTTTTACTACACTACAGACATTTCGTATGCTATTTTTATAATTATTACTAAATTCACTCCCCAAATGAAAATTATATCTGCAAATTCAATTTTTTGAGAAATTACCATAAAATCGTAATAAAAGCTTAGGTTTAGTTTTATAACATAATTAAAAGGTATTAAGTGCTAAATACATTTTTATGCTAATGGTGCAATATTTATAATTTATGTCAAGCATACTATATAATTAAATATTTTAAGCATCTCCAATGCAATGTCATACAAATACATATTTGATGTGGGAAACGAACCAGCAACCTTTATTCTACAACATGATATACTTAAGATATTTTAAAATATAGATAACATTATTTCATAATACAGCTACACAGATATAAAAGCTACAATAAATACAACTGTCACAGATTATACAATATTTCATATTAACTTTAGTGTTCTTTTGTATTTCCTTCATTTTGCCACAGAAAACATTTTTTTCACAGATGTTATGCAATTTCCACAGATAATATATATAAAGTGTTGTGTATTTCAATCACTGTCCGAACAAGAAGGCAGTTTTTGTTATTGTTTGTTCTGGTCTCATAAAAATTCCATTTCACGTTCTATACCGACAAATTTCAGTTGTTCTGTTGGTCCGTATCTGTAAATATTAAACAAATATATCATACAGGATTAATGCCAGGAGGAAGATCATACAGGCTGTTTTTGTCAGCACCACTTTAAATGAAACCACAGTTTTAACTACTCTATAAAAGCCTAATACATTTTTTAAAAAAAACCCAAAAATGAAAAAGTTTTTTTTCAAACAAAATAAATAATAAAATTATCGTTGTAAAATAAAACGCCATTAATTAAGGACGACGCAAACACACCAACCTATCCGCAGGGACACCGCCGCACACGCCTCATTCCGAAATAGAGTCGTAGGTATTGGCGATAAAGTTGAAAGTTGTTTAACCTTTAATAGTATTTTTGTAGAAGTGTTTACGTTATTGGTCTATGCGTTACTGCACGAAATACAGGTATATTTCGTGTAACACAGTGTGTGGGGATAAACATCATGAAACGAAAAAAAAATCTTACGTCTAAACTGTTGAGGTATCTTGATTAATTTCTTTAGGTTTGAAATATTTTAGCCTATATGCTGTTCCCGTAAAAGGAGCGCTGACGCTTCCACCCTGCAAAGACCAGCTGGTCTTTGATTATAAATACGACTGTTGTGGGTCCGAGTCCCTCAATATCCCGCATACAGCCAGGGTACGCAGAGGGAACCTGGTGCTAAAACCCTTCTTTACCTTTGGCGTAATGCGGAAATCAGCGCCGCTTTTTGTTTTGTAACACACGGCATCAGCATCAGCGCCGCTTTTTGTTTACACGAGTTTGAAGCAAATCACACGCTGCACCACGACAGTCTCAATATTATCTAATAAATATATAATAATATCCAAAATCTAGAATATAAGGTTACCTGTAATCAAAGAACAATTCCTCTCCAGGCTGTATGGCGCGCTTCGCAAATATCCCGATGCGGTGGTCGCCGTTGACCATCATCACCTTGGCGTAGCAGTTGGGGTTTATCGAGTGGTTCGCGAAACGGATCTTATTACCTTTTCTTGTTGCGTCCACTACGAAATCTGTAACGAATCATTTTTTTAAATTGTTATTAATGTCTTTAAAAATAATAATGAAATCTATATTGAATATTCATTCTACACAACCCACTGGTACAGGTGCTTAATGTTTCATGTGTCATACATAACATTTAGTTACTTCCATTGAATTAGGTAAAAGTTAGTACATAATGGGACGTAATAACACGACGATTGTGGGGTTCGATTCCCACACGGGAAAATATAATACGCCATTCAAGAATTTGATGCAAAGTGGGGAACAGGAGTGTCCTAATGGGACGTCTTCCTAACGGACCATCTTAACATTAGGTTCCCTTTGCCTACCCCGCTATGTGCGGGATACAATGTGAAGCTAGTGCACAATAAAAAATATAAATACTAACCATTATTAAGGTTAAACAAGAAGGAGCACATATATTTATCGTAGACCTTCCCTCGTCGGTCGGCTTCGTCTTGAGATATGATTTCTCCACAATATTCCGATATGAATTCATTCTTGTGTGCGGCTTCTTTTAGGAAAATTCCCCAACCGGCTACGTCTGATGGCGCTAATAGCAAATGCTTATGAAGACCCCTGAAAAAAATATATAGGTTAATATCAATATTTGTTATAGAATAACAAATAAAAGTAATTACAGTATAGGATTTTTTCAGCGTCACGCTGTATCTCTCACACAGCTGGGTAGGCAGAGGAAACCTGGCGATAAGATGCTCCGTTTCTCATTTTCCCCCCGAGTTCTGGAGGCATTGCGTGATTGGCTGCCGAAACGGAACGTCGCACTTTGCCTCGACGCCAGAGCGAAGGGAATGAAAATATTAAATGTTTCCTCACAACCTATCGCGTTTACTGTCACGCTTTATGCTCCAGCGCCAAGCCTGGCCTCAATAGAGTTTTTTCTTCTTGATATTTTTTTTCCCAAGGAAATGTGTAAGAATTCAGAAAATCTAACCTCCACCGATAAAAACCCCTTCTATATTTCTTTTGCTTTCTCAACTTCCAGATGAACATAACAAATTTCATATCATAAATGCTTATAAGCTCCTTTAGAAATACTATTATATGTTAATAATATTACTGTAGTAATAATAGACAAGAAATTCAACAATTCAAAAATATATTGTATAATATTTACAAATGCAAATATTAAAGATAATGTTTTAATAATTGATATAAAGGGAATGAGTTCAACAATTACAACAAATTATGTATGACCAAAACATAAGACAGCCCATTTGTCTGTCCATTATCAAATACAAGGGGAGCAATATGGGCTAAAGTCTATGAAAATTCTTACAGTACCCGGGTGGTTTAAACAAATTCATACATGAGACAGGCTATATGTCATAGGATTTTTTTTTTCTAATAACTTTAACTAGCTGACCTATACAGGGTGGATTTGTCAGCACCACTTTAAATGAAACCACAGTTTTAACTTCAAAATTCTGAAAAAAAATAATTCCCAAAAATGAAAAGTTATTTTTTTGAAACAAAATAAATAATAAAATTATAGTTTTAAAATAGAACGCCATTTGTTAAGTATAACATAAACACGCACACACTTACCTGTCAAAGCGGCAACGTAGCACACGTATGTGTGCGTCACACGAAATACAGGTATGGATAAAAATCGTAAAATGAAAAAAAAAATCCTACGTCTAAAGTGTTGAGGTACCTTGATAAATTTCTTTGGGTTTGAAATATTTTACCTTATATGCAGTTTTTTTAAAAGGAGCGCTGCCTCTTCCTACCCTGTATACTCTAATAGTCCAATAGAACACAGGCGATCTGAAGGAGCATGCATGGGACTGTCCATGGGTCTGGTTATTAATATAAGCCTGGCCATGACAAAGGGTCAGGGATAAGGAATTAACTTCACATATGGCACAAAGTCTGTAATTTACCTTTGCACACTAATATTCCTACAGAACACAGGGGGTCTGGAGGAACCTGCATGAGACTGGGTCTGGCTGTGCACATGGGCCTGGCCATGTCCAAGGGTTGGAGAAAGGGCGTCAGCTCCACACGCAGTACACAGGTCTGGATCACACTCTCGCACCCCAAGATAGCAAGGACATTGCTTTGTATTGCACTGGGCCTTGCAACGGCAGCCAGGGAACCGATTTTGACCTAGAAAGGTTTAATTTATATGAAATTATTATTTTCTTTTGAGTTGAAAAGTGAGAACATTCAGAATAAGAAAAAAAAACAGATAAGTTGAGGTTTGGAATATTACACTATTTTATAATTTAATGTCTTATATGATACTTTTTTGTTTTATGTATTTTACCAATAACAAAATGGAACAAGATTTCAATGTCACGAAGCGCTATTGACAGCACATTACAATATTCAATTTAAAAAAAAAAACTCTAATATGGAGAAACAAAAAGAAGCTTCACGGTTTTGCCCACACTAAGCCAGCAAGGGGAACCTAATAATTTACCAAAATAGAACTCACAATCACTGCTACACTGACAGAACTTTTCGCAGAAGTTCTGGGACTGCAGACACGGACACATGGAGTCGCACGGCTGGTTGGGGTGGTCACACGGAGTGTAGTTGTACACATGGTGGGACGCAGAGTCCTTCTTCAGCTGTATCTTCCTACAATGGACGGACCAGAGACGATGCTTCTTCTTTTTCTTCCTCGGAGGTGTTCTTTCTGGTTGTGATGTTCGGAGGGCTTTGCCCGTGCCCGTGCAGTGCTTGTATACTTGTGCACAGGTCTTGGATACCATCACCTATATCATCATAGTTTTTGTCATTACCACTTTAAAAGAAACCACAGTTTTAACTACTCTATAAAAGCCTAATACAATTAAAACAATGAAAATGAAAAAAAATGAAAAAAGTAATCTTTTCAAACAAAATTATTTTGCAATGATAACTTTATTAAAACGCCATTGTTAAGAACGACGCACGCATACATAAACCTATGAAGTGGACACCGCCGCATACGCCTCATCCCGAAAGAAAAAGGAAAGTTCGCCTTTAGTAGTACTTAGTAGTATATGTTTACGTTATTAGTATCTATTCGAAGCACACGTAATAAAGTATGTTAAATCGTTAAATAAAAAAAAAACTGTTGACGTATCTTAATATTATTATTATATTTTTCCCTATATGCTGCTCCCGTAAAAGGAGGGCAGACGCTTCCATCCTATAAATATTTAGGTACATATGTATTGTGTATGTATATAATAGCTATATATATATATATATATATATAGTGGCACAACAGCCTTGCTGTCAACGCGACGATCGTGGATTGTGTTCTCGCTTGACGAAATAAATAATTTAATATTTTCATAGCTGGTAAAACGCGTTGTTAAGTTCCGCCACTCAGCACGCAATTACTGTGCGTAAAATAGGCAAGAGGGTGTCTTACCAATTTAACATTAGATTCCTTCTGCCTGCCCTGCTATATGCGGGTTACAGCATGAAGACAAAAAAATAATATTATATATACCTGTGCTATAGCACAGTATTGGCCTGGGAATACTTTATGTAAGGCTCTGAATAGAGATGAGTCGGAGCCAGTCCACTCAGATTCATCAATGCCGTCTGTGCCTGCCAGGCCCAGGGTGTTGTAAGAGGGCTCGGTTATTGCAGGTTTGGTGCCATTGCTCCAGTTGCTGTTGCTTGAGTTGCTGTTGCTGCCTGCCATTATTTTTTTTGGATTTTTCAATTGCAATAAAAAGTTGTAAGTTAATTAATAGTAATTAAAATTAAATATTAGTATAATATCATTGTGGCATCTAAATAGCCACATACTTAATTAATTTGAAAGTTGTGACTTTTTATTTTTATTGTGTCACTGTAAAGTATTTTAAAGGCCAGAAAATATTAAGCTGATCTAAAACTATTTAATAATGACTGCTACTATTAAAGAAATGACAGAAAGTAAGTGAAACCTTTCTGGTATCTATTGCTGTCATTGCTATCCTCAGACGAGGCGTCGTTCGGTGAGTCTATTGCTTTGGAGTGTTCTCCCTCAGTCGCCTCAGCCGCATCACCAGCTTCGCCATCCGCTTTTTCACGTGCTAGTTTTTCTTTCATACCCTCCTGGAATATTAAATTATTATCATTGATGTTAACCCTTAATCCAGTACTGGAAAACATTTTCCCAGCATTCCAATATTCGGTTATAATCCAAAATCCAATAATGGGGCCGTCATAGCGCAGGGGCACAAGGGTGTGACTGCAACACGACGGATGGGGGTTCGATCCCCACTCGAGGAAGTGAAATATTTATTTACGTTTATATTTCCATTTCTTCGCTCTAGTGTCGAGAGGCAAAGCGCGGCGTTGAGTTCTGCCACTCAAAACAAAATGCCTCCGTAATTCGGCAGAAAGTGGGGAACGGGAGTGTCTTAACACTAGGTTCCCTCTGCCTACCCTGCTGTATGCGGGATACAGCGTGAAGCTGATTTTTTTTCTTATTATACTAAATATAATAATTTAATGCCAAAAGAAAATAATTTACCAATATTTTTTTTAATGTTTAGTTTAAGTAACATATTACTTAATTATATAAATATTACTTTCTCATAGGATATTAGAAAATTAGAACCGTACATGTATCATAAAATGAATTCATTTTGAAAACTGGAGTATTCTAAGAATGTCAAGCTTTAGGAAGACAAATTATTTTAAGAATACAAACTCTCACTCTCACTCTCTTTTAAGCAGTTAGATTATAATTTTACTACAATAATAAAGATGCAATAGTTGTGGGTTCACAACACAACAGGAACGGGAAGTGGGAAACATAGTGTCGGGTATTAAAAAATAATCAATTTTAATGATTTCTCACCAGCATCATATAACAGTTGGGTCCACAAGGCTCTGGGAAGGACTTCAAATCCGGGCCTTTGTGTTTAGAAAGATTGGGTCGAGGATGACATGCCTGTAAACCTACATTACAAATTTATTTAAAAAATTACAAAAAAAATATGAATAACAATTAAGTGAAATTTTAATAGAAATATTTTTTTAGTTTTCACTTTAACTAATATTCCTAAATATCACAATTTAATAACTATAATATAAAATATGATAAAACAAACATACAATAAAAAAAATATACATATAAAAATCGAAATTAGTAACATGAAAAAATATGGATGGATTAAAAAAAAATATGTGTACATTGCAAAATAGGTGTAATTATTGTTTATAAACATACTCATATATAATACTTATATTATATATATATCAATTCTTTTAAAGAGTTTTTTATATACAGCCAATTCTCCAGAACTTTTTTGTAATTTTTTTATAAAAGACATAGATAATTGCAAAATAGCCAAAACATAATAGGAGAAAAGGTGATTTTTTGTATATATTTATTGCCTTACCTGAGGCCTGACTGCCTGTCGAAGCCAAACAGAACAAAATATAATGGTAAGGCAGTCAAAATTATCACTAGACTAGATAACAAACTAGGTCTATCACTAAAAACTATTACGAAATATATATAATCTTTTGTATAAAATAATTAAATATTTTAAATTGTATGTATTTATACTTATATAATAAAATGAATGTTTAACTCTCCAAAGTCTTATTTATATAAGAAACACATTTCTCAGATTTGAAGACTATAGAATTTTTATAAGTAATTTTTTCAAAGTGGTATTCCCACACTAGGGTAAGAAAAATATTAAGAATAGAATAAAAATTTGATGTTATCAGGATTTGAACCTCCACCTCCACCTCTTGAAACCTGGTCAATCGCCCTAGGGAACTAAGCCATACACTCTTATAATAGAGCTATGTTGAAATAGAATGCCATTTATATATAAATATATATTTCAATATTTCTTAGTGAGAATCAGTGAAAGAATACATATTCCCAGTTACTTTACTGATATAAACTTGGAACAAAATAACTTTATGAATTTTCACAAATCTGACTCACTGACTTTAACAAATTTAAAAAACAGCATATAACTAAATTGTTTCTGCCATAATCTCTTTAAAATAGTAACACCTCTGAAATTATTAGAATTGAACATTTATACAAAATAAAACTCATTTCACACACATAACAACCAAGTTTATAAGCTTGTATGTATATGTAGTGCAGTCAGCAAGGTCAAAGCCGGCTTTACACGTGTGGGGGTAGATGTGACATCAGCCGCGGCGGTTTATACTGGTTTTTGCAGCCGACCCTAGTACTAATAGCACCTCACTAATTAATACTATCACTAATTAATTACTAAAATCTTAGGTTTATGTTCAATTTATTAAAAGGGAAAAAAACTTTTCCCTATCAACACACAATAATGCATAAATATATGTGACCAATGTATACAGTTTCATGGTCACAACGGTGTTCTTGATGATGTAAAGGAACAATTCAGTATTAATTTAGATGAAACGTCAGATAAGAGTGAAACATATGAAGACGCAATCTGATTTCTTGAAATTATATATTTTTTTTACCTTGAATCTTTATTGATTTTAATAAATTATATTTTTAAATGGAATTGAATATATATGTAATAAGAGTTCTAGTGTATGTATGTGTATAAACTTGCATGTGTTCGTATTTGTATATAAACAAGGACACTCACGGTGCAAGAAGCAGTCATACTTGAAGCATCGTCTACAGAACAGTGTGTGGAAGGAGTGCATTGTTTGATCTCTGGACACGGACTCAGCTAGCGGTCCGTCTATATTGGGAGTGCACTCCGGTGGAAGGGCATTGGGGTCACTGCGGGATGTTAGCTCTATGTACCTGGAATGTTATATTTATAAATATAAATGATTGCAAATTATACGTATTTTGTAGGCGTTTTTAATACCTTGTTAAGATAAGAATAGAATTATACACTTACATAGTATGTATATAGTTTTTGATTTTTGAAAATCTATTAAAAAACTAATGAAACATACTTCTCCCTTAGTTCTTGAGCTGTTCCCTTATCCGGGAACTGAGAACTGATTGCTTGAAATATAATAAATATTGGGAACTGCTTCTCATATACCATTTTCTTCTCTTCTTTCATTTCTTCTTTATCTTTTTCCTTATCCATGTCCTTTGAATCTTTTGTGGCTTCTTTCTGTTATTAAATATAATGTACAAAGTTTCTGCTAATTACAGCAGAAATAAATTAATGACAAACTTACATCTAAAAAATGATTTTTATATTTATAAATTACACCAAAAATTACTTATTTTAATTTTAACAAAAGAAAAGATATCAAGTACATAAATACCTCTTTCTCATCTTTAGAATTGCGTAACTCTCGCTCCTTTCTTTCTTCGGCAACTTCTTCTTTAGTTTGATATGTAACTAACGCGTGAACTAAATCTACAAACAGTTGGTCATCTATAAAACCGCCTTCTTTATCACCTACAATAAAAAAAGAATTGTTAAGTTCACGAAACAACATAAACAAATTAATTATAACATTTATTTGTTTTCTGTTCAAGTTCTTTATTTTCTATAGTCCCTAAGTAAATTACAGAAGTGAAAAATTACACATTTCGTTAATTGGGGTTTTGAACTACTAACAAGGTAGTTTTCGATTACATATACATTTAAAAAACGCATAAATAACAGTTTTTATTTTAATTTTAAAATAATTCATTAAAACTACACTTTATAGTAGTTCAAGAGTAATAAAAACATTTTAAATTTTTCACTTTGAATACTTTACCTAGGGATCATCATTTTGATTTTGATAGTTTACTTTTAAATTTTATCCTAAATATAATAACTAATAAAGCCAAAATATTAGCTAGATATAAGTAAAAGCAGTTTCACACATATAGTAGGGTAGGCAGAGAAAACCCAGTACCGAGACATATCTTTCTCCATTTTCCACCTAAATTCAAGACACTGGGTGTGGGATAACAAATTGTAAATAATTTACAATGCTACTTTTTAGTTCACATTATTAAAATAATCAAATAAGCATCTTTGCTTATTTGATGAGGTTTAGGTTCCTATATGTACATAATATTTTCAATGCCCACAAAATAAAAAGTGAAAGAAAAATAATATATATATGTGTATATAATGGTATATACTATTATATATATATATAAACCATTATATACATATATATCTAATACATATAGTAAAACTATAACTCATTGCTGTATGTACATGGAACATTTATGAGGAAATCTATTATTGAGGGCATTCATTAGTCTAATAGAAGCAAACATTTTTATTTTTAAATTTTGATTGCTTTTCTGTGTGTTTGTTCACACTAATTTTAGAAACAGCATAACAAATTTAAATGCAGTTTTTAAAAAACTTAACATTTCTTAATTTATTTCAATTGGTTGATAATTAAAAAAAACATGTCAATATAAATATTTGCAAGTGTAACAATATTGTTATAAAATGTTTTATTGGCTGAAATATAGTCTAGATAGTGTTATTAGATTATGGAAGTAATTCAGATAATAAATAATTGTCGTAAATGCAGGCGAAGCCATAAGTAGTACATAATAAAATGTAACTGATTTATCAAAACAATAGTACCCATAACAATGATTTTTATATTTTGGGTCTATTTGCCTTTGTTTATTTATGCACACTAGTAGAAACAACAGAAACAACTTAATCAATTTAAATATCAATATTTAGTATTTATTTTATTTCAAATTGGTTTAAAAATAAAATAGTTATATTAAATTTATGAGAATACAAAAGTATCTAAATAGCTAATTCAAATCTAAAATACTGGTTCAATCCACAAATATACTGATGTCAAGTCAATGTACCATGTACTTTCCCATCGTAGTTCTTTATGAGCTCCTCAATGAATGTACCATCCTGGTCAAGCACCTCATCTCCCATATATGGTATATTGTGGAGTACAGTTTCGTCTTCCACCATAAAGTTCTTCTGTGTGGGCGCCCAAGTGTACATAGTAGGAATCGGATTTACTGAGCTGATGATTCTTATTGGCACTTGCTGTGTTGTGACTACACCAGACACTGATAATAAAAATAAATATATAAATATGTGTATTCTAATTAACTGAGGCCATTGTGGCCTATGTTAGTGACAGTAAACAATGGATGTGCGTTGGATTACTATTCGGGGGACTTCATATATATTATTTTCATATGCTTGCTCTTGCAACAAGACAAAGCGCGACGTTGAAATCCGCCATTCAACACGCAATGTCCCGAAATAATTAATTTAATAAAATATATATTGAAAATTACCGTCAGTAGAAGTGACTTCAGCGCGTTTCATGAGGCTTTCGTGGCTTGAGGTGGGGGCCGGAGGTGGCCAAAAAGGCCTGCGACCACGTTCAGTGGTCTCATTTTCACGAGACTCGATCGCCTCCGACATTATACGTAAATTCCTAGCCCATGCCACTTTCACATCATCAGCCCGCTTGAATCTCTTCAAAAAATAAAAGTAATTTGATTAGAAAATCATAAGACTAAGATCATTCATAACATAACACCAATGGGATGTTTCCTATACCTTTACTTGTCGCAATCGCATGTACTCCGATTTTACCCGTTTCTTCCATTCTGCTGATACTTTTGATTTGTTCATATGTTAGACAAATAAGGGAGAATTAAATATTTTGTGAGAAAAGAAAATATAACAAATCGCATATAAACTACAAAGCACAAATTGATTTTGATACAAATTAAATTACAATAGAATACACATTACACAGGCTCACAGAACACATTTACTTTCACAGGCTCGCGCGCGTTTACCGGTCATGTCAACTACATACACAGACTCAACACAGACTACAAAACAGATTAAAATTGTTTAAAAAAGTAAAAGAAATTGTAAAAATGTTTATATTTCTAAATTTTATTTATTTGAAAATAAACAATAGTCATAAAATAAACATTTACTTTTAATATTAAATATACTGTGTCCTTACTCTGTAAGACATTAAAAATTATGAAGGAGAAGGAAACGTCTTCATATATTTCGAGATAGCAATTTGTTTATGGTTCATAGAAATATTTTATAATTTATATTCTATATTAATATATCTATTGTATTGTCTATAGCTATCTTGGGAAGCGAATGTGTTCGCTGCCATTTTCTATGAAATAAAACTTGAGGAAATATATATAATAAATACCAAAAAGGTGAGCATGAGTAGAAAGGTATTTTTCATTTATTTACATTCCTTTATGCTTTATGTGTATCGCATGCCATTTCATTATAATGTAGTTTAAATGGACTCGTATTACGTAATTTATGTTTCTTCACAAACATTATTTACAACGAAACATGATTAGCGTTCGAGAGAGCGATATCACAGACGCGGAAGATAGAATTGTTGTCTACACCGAAAAGTTGTTCTTTTTGTAGGTGTGAGCATACCTACAAACTGCCGCAGGTTATGCGAAGAGGCTCGTATAAGTATGTCCTCGTATCGCGGTGGGCGAGTGGAGGCGGGCGCGTGGGACGGAGGGCCCCCGGGCGCCGAGGCTGACTACGTGCCGCCGGCGCAGGCGCCCCCGCTGGCCGCGCCCTTGCCCACCACCGATCCCTGGACTGGGGTCAGCTACAGCCAGTACGGCCAGCCTCAGTACGACTATCAGGCGTACAGTGCCAGTGCCGCTCCTTACGGTTACAATTATGATTCCACCCAGTATTACCAGAGACCAGAGAGTACCTATTTTGATAATTCTAGGGCTCTTTACCCACCCGCGCCAGACTACGACTACAATCAATCTCGTGAATCAAGATCAAAGCGTGTATCTCGCGACTACGACCGCCAGCGTTCTTCCTACAGGTCTGACTCTAGGAGTCCTTCACCTTACAACCGTGAACGGGAGTATTCTAAAAAGAGAGAGAGCAGCTACGACGGTCGGCGACGAAGGTCTCGAAGCCTCTCCAAGCTAAAACACTCAAAGTACTCATCCAGTGATAGGTCGAGCCGATCTCGATCGTACTCAGAATCGCCAACTAAAAAGGGCAAAAGCAAAAGACGATCTGCATCATCCAATTCCTCAAGATCTGAAAGGTCTTATAAGAAAAAGGAAGTAAGAAGAATTGATCATTCTCTAACACCACCTCTAAACGGTCGAACATCACGTAATAGATCTTACGGGAAAGAGCAAGATAAAAGTAGATCCCCCAGATATAGCCAAGAAAAAAGTAAAGAAAAACGATCAGCTTTGAGGAAACCGACAAAATCAAAAAATGGAAGAGAAAGAGATGTTTTAACTCCACCAAAAATACGATCAACATCGCCAAAACCACATAAAAAGTCTGATAGATCCTCTGGGACGCCTCCAACTACATATAAAAGATCTGAGCGTTCACCGCTTAAAAAGATTAAACGAGAGCGAGAATCGCGAACACCGCCGCCAAGAGACAGTTCAGTAACACCACCTCGATGTTACGCACGGAGCCGCTCATCCTCCACATCTAGGTCCCGTTCGAGATCTTTAACCCCAAAATCGAAACGTAAACGATCACGCACACCTAAAGCTAGAAGAAGTAGATCTTCTTCGTCGAGTGGATCATCTCGATCATCGAGATCACATTCAAAAGCACGACGATCGAGACGTAAATCATCGTCTAAACATAGATCTCGGAGCACAAGCCATTCCAGGGAACGGTCGAGGAGTAAAACCAGGTCCAAGTCAAGACGTCATTCCGTTTCAAGATTTAGGGGTAGAAGATCGAGAAGCCATAATGAATCTAAAATATCACGTTCAAGGTCCAGAAGTTCTCGATCGCGCAGTCGCAGCCGAACGCCAAGTGACGAAGAATGTCGTGGACAGTTCACTGTGGCCGACAGAAAACGATTTTGGAAATTGCACAGAAACAGGCAGGAGCAAGCCGAGAAATGTAGAACCCCGCCTAAAGAAGTCAAACCACCGCCAGGAGCTATAGAATCGACGACAGTGGATGACATAACTTATGGAGACCCACCTGAGGTTGAAGGACCAAATTTTGCTGACCTCCTTCCTACTCCTGATCAAGTTATGCAAGTCCCATCGAGCTCCAAGTCCAAGCCAATGCCAATACCAATAAAAAATGATGGCAGTTTTTTGGAGATGTTCAAAAAAATGCAAGAGCAAACTAAAAAGGCTGAAGAGGCTGAGAAAAAGCCCGATATAAAAAAACCTGTTTTGCCATTCATTGGCAAGAGACGCGGTGGACGAGTATTGAAAACGGGACTAGTTAAAAAGGCTAAGGCGATAGATGAACAAACAGTAGATAACACTCCAAAAGATGCATGGTCATTGTACATGCAAGAAGTTAAGAAGTACCGAGAGACATCCTGTGAAGAGGAACGGAAGACTAGGCCTCTTGTCAAATAGATGTTAGATTTAGTTAGGATTCCCCTGCATTTAAGCAGTTATTATATTTTTTTTATGTAATCACTTGTCTGTTTATCCCCTCATATTTTTATGAAAATTATTCCCAATAAAGTATTATAAGGATGATTTTGTTGTTCTTTCGTTACAGTAAAATGCCTGAAATGATCAAATCACCAGCAGACATCAAAACTGCCCCTTTTGATCCGCGGTTCCCTAACCAGAACCAAACAAGGTAAAACATTTATTATGCTAATTGCTTGATGCCGCTGCAGATGCCAGAAGGACAACCTTATATAATATTGAGTATTTATCTATAGCTCTAATAATAGTACTGGATATGGGATATTATTGGTGTATGAATAAATTATTTATAAACATTTAAGAGTGGCAATTTTCTTATATAATAATTTATATGTAGCAATGCTTGCTATATAGTATTAAAATTTATAAGAAACATTATTTATACACAATTGATAAAAAATATATTACTTAATAGTTAGGATGCCTGTACGGTTTCCAAAAGCTCTGGTTCAAATCACCCTACATATATTTTTTTTATATATTTTCTAAAACACGAAAATTTACAGGCACTGCTACCAAAGCTACCTAGACTTCCACCGGTGTCAGAAGGTCCGCGGTGAGAAGTACGAGCCTTGCCTGTATTTCAAGAGGGTCTACAAGTCCCTCTGCCCCAACGAATGGGTTGAGAAATGGGACGATCAACGCTCTGTGGGCACTTTCCCCGGCAAAATATAAATATACTAAACTATTGATTGTTTAGTCATATTAATTTATGTTTTCATTTCCCATAGGATGCGTGATATAGAATAAATTCAGTTACAGTTATCGGTGTTTTATTTGTATTGTTTTAACTTACATAATTTTCGTTATTAGGAATGACTTTTGAGTAAATGATTTATTCAATAAAAATATGTCGTTAAATTAATAATTTTAATATTCATACAAATCTCTTTTATAATTAAAAAACTGATATACGAAAATTTTTGAACATTGATATAACACCATATTCAATAAAACAACGTTTGTAATAAATTTGTATAGCATTTATTGCTCAAAATCAAAGAATTTTATTTTTAAATTAAATGGGCCCGGGGAATGCTCCTTTCTGTCTTAAATCGTCCCAATGTTCGATCCAGAAATTAGGGCATATAGTTTGAAAGTACCGCTTGAATATCTTACAGTCGTCCACATCGCCTAATAAACGAGTACATTTGTAAAAATCGCAGTAGTTATCGTAGCAAGCTCTAAAATAATAAAATATATATTAATTTTGTTAATAAAATAATAAGAGATATTTTGAAAATAAAAATTATTACTTAGTTTGGTTTTGAAATGGATATCGAGGATCCAATCGTTGAGTTCTGAATTCTTCATCACACATTTTGAAAAATAAATATAAAAATGGTTACAAAAAACAATTTTAGTAATTGAATAATGACAAAACAAAATAGAACTAGTTACGTCAAATAAAAATTGCTTAGCAAAGTCTAGATGGCGTAGTTTTTAGCACTTAACCGACCTCTTTTCTTGTCGTAGAAAAATATACGTTTGTATACTTGGTGTGTATTAAAAAAATCCTAACAAATTAAGAAAGTTAATCAACAATTTTTTTTGTTTCACAATATATCCCGCACATCACAGGGTAAGCTGATGGAACCTGGGAACCTAATGTTTTCTGGAGGCATTGCCTGTTGAGTGGCGAGAGCGAGGAAAAGAAAATATTAAATATTTCATTTCATTTCTTCGAATGAGAATTACCACGATTGGCTTCGACACAAATTATCAAAATTTAAAAATGCATATACTTAATACTTAATCTAATAATATATTATGACACATAATATCAAGGTAAGCACAAGCTGGGGCTCTTAATAATAATCCGCATCTTTTTCCTTGAATTGCTTAAAATACTTACAGTGGGTAAAAAAAGTATTTGCACACCCTAATTTTTTGATGTTAC